>VZSV01000150.1:374864-397224 GCA_013398735.1 Nothocercus julius | reverse complement strand
CCTGCTGGCAACACTCCTCCTGATGCTGGACCTACCCACCTAAATAAATGTGAAGACAACTCCTTGGTTTTCTATGCTTCTAGTTTTTTCTCTGCATTGCTCCACAAAAGAAGGGCAATCAGATCTGTTATTTGCAATAAGTGGTCCTGAAAGCAGCCTGCACCAAGCTCCTGCGGACAACATAAGCTCGCTCAGAACTGCACACCTCCCTTGTGTTAAAGTGGCCTTACCACCACCATTTGGAGATGGATCTCTGAAGAAGGTCTGAGTCATTCTGGATGCCCAGCCATCAGAGCTGACAGGGTGAGCAGTACCAGCTATAAGATGTCAGGTCCCAGCATGCGGCAAAGAGTGTATCCCGAAATATGTCCTTGCACATTTATATGCAGGTCTTGCCCAGTGTTTTCCCCAAAGGCATAGCAACTGAATCATCTCAGAGCTCACAGTAAGCAAACAGATGGTCAGCAAGAATATGATACATGATGATATCTATGCATAAAAGTATGCATATTTGAATGTGTACATGCCTCTTGGAGTGAGAATATAGAGTTTCATTGCCTTTTCTAGGGTTTTGGGAAGTTGTTTTCAGCTTGAATTTAGAGTCAAATAAATCTGGTTTATAGGACACTTGTGATGATAGCTCATGATCAAGTTGCACAGAACTGTGAAGCACACACCATCAGATATTATATCTGGAAGAACTCCTAATGCAAAAATAAGGCAAACATTCTGTTTCTCTTCGATCTACGTAATCTGTGTTTTGAAGCTCTTGCAACCAAGAAACTTGATAAAATAAATGAAATGCTGCATATAACACCTGACACTTCAGTGAGTTATGCTAATAGAATGGGTACGTGTAGTTCACCACAGAGGTATGTCTCATGGTTCTTGTTTACACCTCGGCATTTCATTCACACTTTCTTAAGAGAAGGATCAATCAAAAGTGGGGTGCTAAATAACATGCTTTAATTAACTGGATTTCAGAAGTTTCTCCAAGTCCAAAAATTAGGGAAATTGCATATTATGTGAATATTTTCCTTCTGGACAGTACAAAGATCCTGTCCTCCAAGTCTCTCTGTTTTCTTCCCAGTCCTTGCTTCTCTTTTCTGAATCTCTCTCTTCCTTTCAATGAGCGCAAGTGACTTGCCACTTCGTCAGCTCCTAGCAAACCAGCTCCCCTCTTCTAAGGAATGTTCTAAAGAGTTCTCCAGAACCCTTCTGCTCAATTTATTTGTCATCAGAAAAGCACCATGTTGCTGCTCAAGCACTAACAGGCATGTTTTGCTATGGAACGCTACTGTGAGAAGATAGGGACAAGGGAATAAGAAGCAAGCCGCAAACTAGTTTAGCAGGACCACTGAGCCAATGTAGCATCTCCCTGTTTCCAGAAGCCCCTTCATGATCTAAATCTTTGCCCCTATTTGGCAGCTCTGGTACTGAAGCTGAACTCACAGTCCCCTCGCTCAGCTCACTGCATCAGACTGGATTTGGAGAAGTGGAGGAAGAGAAATGCTGGGCAGAGGGAGAGAGGAACTACAAAACTGAGAAACCCTACCCTTTGCCTTAGTTTCACGAACTCCCAGATCTGACCACAGCTTCAGTATGTTCTCACTGCATCTTGTTCACCAAATTTAAAAGAATCAGAGCTTTAGCAAAAGACTTTGCCTCTTTGAAGCTCTGTTGTTGGGCATCATTTGCAGAGATACTTGACAAGCTTTTCCAAACAGACCTGAATTTAACATTTTAGGATCCATAAACTGGAATGGAAAAGCAGGGTTTCTGTATTTTCTTTTCAGCCCAAATTGCCATGATTACACATATATATTCCTTTACTCTGCAACAGAGTTCTTACTACCAGTTCTTTAGTCATGATGTTTTCAAATGTGCTGCCTTTTTTTTTTTTTTTTTTTGACAGCCAATAAGTTAGCGTCCAGTCATTGATCTTGCAATATATCTAAAAGTACTATCCTCTTAAAGGAATAATTCCAGAACAATCCTTCATGCTAGCCCCAGCATGCCAGTGTCAGCAACAATTGAAGTGATCCCCTTTTCGAAGGAGCAAATTTATTCCTCCAGTCTTGTGAACAGTATAATGAAAAAACATTTTATATGAAGAAAAAGCCACACACTCTCTGTATATTTTCTACAGGTTCTCATGCAGTCTTCTCATGGTTTGCTCCACCTTCCTCTTCTGCCTTCTTTTATAGGCTTCTCTAGACTTTTTATCTGAGGCAAGTGATTGTCAGTTTATTCAAGACACTTATCATATTTGCAAGAACTAGCACAGATCTCTCACATATTTGATCTAAGTGTGATAAGAACATTTGTTCTTTATACTTTAGCCCTACTTAAAACCTGTCATAGACACCAAGTGGTCCTACAATCTATCATTCACATTTCATTTATGCTACAGTGCAAGAGAAGTAGGGTGGTTATCTTCATTAGCCCTTTAAGAACAGGTAAATTCACAATAGCTGGCCCAGAACAGCAGCAGCTCTGAGAGGCAAGCAAGATACATATGACATATGACACAATCTGGCCTGTAGAAAAGCAGCTTTGGGCCTCTTCTTCAGTCAAAGGTGCCCCAAAGTAAGTAAAGGTAAGTACTGTAGGCTGAAGTTGGGGCTAACACCTCTTAGGCGACATCTGTACCAGCAAATTAAAAAGTGTTGGACTGGCTCAGACATATGCACTGAACCTCGATCATCTGCACAGACAAATTTCAAGAACTGTTTTGACCCTGGCCAACTTGCACTCACTGAGACAATTTCCAGGAAAATTTCACGAGTTAGCACAGGCTCTTCACATCAGAGCGTCTGGCTGCCACCATTGTGGTCTCACAGAGCAAATGCATTTAATAGAGTGGATGTGGGCAGTTCAGTGACAGGTGACTCCAGTGGCAGGGAGCTGGGCATGTTTGATTTACTAATATAGATGTAGATTTACTGCCTAACAACTTCCTGTGAAGTTGAAAGAGGGAACTTCTAAAGAAGCCCAGCTGGTTCTCATGCCTTGAATATTCTCTCTGCTGGCTCTGAAAAGCCAGTCTGCATTCTTTGCTAAGGTCTTCAATAACATTGAATATGAAGGGGATAAGAAGTTACAAAGCAGGCACAATTCTCCAATTTCCAGATTATCAGAACCATTTGCAGAGGAAAAAAAATATATGTCCAGGTTTCCTTGAATAGTTTGTGCAGCCTAGTTGACCACATTTATCACATGGGCTAATGAAAGATTTACTGTCCATAATTAATCAACCTTAGGCAAGAATATTTAGCACTTATACTGCATTTGTCATTTTCAAAGTGCTTTTCAAACACTACCTAATTAAATATCAGGAACAATTATTTCCAAAGTTACTTTACAGACACTTTAAAAAAATGAAATAAGCGCATCTTATCATGTATATAAGGATTTTTTTTTCTTTAAACCAAAATAGCTTTATTCCCAACCTGCTGAAGGAATGAAAGCAGTAATACGACAGAGATTTCCAAACACAGCAAAGTCACAGCAGGTTAGCTCTGTTTCTATTCACACAGAAGCCAGTAACTCTGTTTCATTTTTTAAACTTTTCTCTCCCTCATATTTTTATTTTCACTCTGAGAGGTCTCTTTCTTTCTTACTGAAGAATTGCAGGATTGCAATAAGGAAGAATTAGTTTCTTTGAAAGTTAGGATGCCACCAATGGACCTTGGGCTCTGATTCACACACTCAGCAGTAACTCATGAGGTCACCCCTGTAAATCTCACCTCATCTCTAGCACAGAGGTAGCAGAACAAGCCACATGTTCAAGCAGCAGGTGCATTATCACCAGCGAGGTTGATCCAAGGCACGATATTTTCTCACTGAAAACTGTTTCCAGTATCCTGGCCTGATGATTAGGAATACAGTCAATGTAAACAATTTTTGACAGTGTCTAAGGAGAAAAACAGATGTGTGTTGGCCCATGTCTGTTCTAAGAGGAAGCAATCAGGTCCCCTGAGCTCTGGACTGCAGTGTGCATTGCCAGTCAGGTTTCCGCACCACGTTTGACACCTGTGAGATGATCCTGAAAAGAGCTCTGGGACACCAGGTTGTCTAAGCAGAGGGGGAGAACAAGTGTGAGTCAGAAACAGAGCAGCACTGTGCTACCACAGGCCTGTTTATCTAGCAATGCGGACTGAAAGTGTTGGTGGCTTAAATTACTAGACTAGTTGACCACAGATTTTGACAGAAAAGTGGACACACATTCCCTACTGTAGAGACATCTCAGAGGTAAGGAGCACACGGTTGAGGTGGTGTATTAAAGGTATCATGAATGAGGGTTTTGAGAGCTTAACAGCAAGTTCTCATTCTTGCCAGAATCCTTCTCGCTTTAATAGCAAAAATAAGATTAACACTGAATAAATAAGCAAGAAGAAAGTGCTGGTTCTATAGGGCAGAAAGTGTAATATGTTCTCTAAAGAGATAAATAAAATCAAGTTGCAAAATTTATCCACTAAACATTATGAGTTTAAGGATCTGTCATTATGACCCAGTATAGAGATCTATACTTTTTGGGCAGAGATACCCAAACCAGCTCTACATATGCCAGCTTCATTATTGGAAGTAACATGGCCAGAGCAGAACCACATTCTGCACCGACTCATTAGCCCTGCTGCAAAGTCAGCTATATTAACTCAGACAGTGCATCACACTAATGTTGCTTTGCTTCTTCTGAGGCCCCAGCAGGTTCATTCAGCATGGGTAACTCAGAGCAGCACTTACATGAGCTCTCCAGGTACACACCAAGGTAGGGGACAGCAACCTTTCAAGGATGTTGTGTACCAGATGGTGTCTTTCTTTCCCAGATTGGAGGTTAAACATGCTGGTAGGAATGCTGTGGGATCCATGAGAGACTGCCTTTTACAGAAACAATATGCTACCATTTTCTATCATCATTAAGCTGCATCTGTACACTGCGGAAGCTCACGCTGTTTTCAGAACTCGGAGAGAGCCAGAAGGTGGGAGTCACCAGTGTCTGTCTCCAGATGGCACAGCCCCAAACCCAGCTCTGTGCTAGCCCTACTGGCATTTTTTAGAAATTGACCTCCATGTTGCCACTGGTTTCAGTGACCCAGATTGCAAAGGGACTGTAAGAGACACAGGAATTCACAAAAGTTCTGCAGGACTGAAACTTAAGGCTAAGACTTCTCTACACATATCATTGAGACATTTGCTTCAGCACAGCTGCTTTACAGGCAAATTGTAAAATGCATTTTGGCTTAGAAGTAGGCAATCCTATCTTCAGTTCTCATTGAAATAATTCAAGAGTCTTTCAAAAGAGTAGTAAAAATTGGGCATGTTTTAGGCTGTTGACCTACATGCCTCAGTTCCCCAGCTGTGAAATGGGAACAACCTTTCCAGCATGGACACTGCTGAGAGAATTTCATTCCTTCTTATAAAACATCACCACAGTGAAGTGATAATAAGCAATGTAGATATGCTAGTTTTGCCAAACTATTCAAAATATTCAGAATAGAGAAAATGAGTTCAATCTTCCTTTTGTTTATGCTAGTGTAAATGAAAGCCATTGCATCAAGCACAACTCACTTCATATAAAACCTAACTGAAATCAGTCTCTGTGTCTTTCCATTCACTTGAAATGGATAAAAGGAGTTTTTCTGATCCTACTTACAGCTAAGCTACATCGACCTTATGCCAGAGGACCCATTCATGGAACATTCTGTTTTACAGTTTAGCTGATTTCAAGGCTCACACAAAGGCCTTGGGTGTTTTGATTTGTTTATCTCAGTATCACCTCTTGGACTACATGAGTCTCAGTTTGATAACAATTTGACAAAATAATTTTCAGAACTGTTTTAGAAGGCAGCAGATATTTTAGAAGGCAGCAGATATTTTGAGGCTTTGTTATAATCATGAAGAAAGCAGGATAGAAAATGAATTGCATCTACCTGGGTGTGGAGAAGATTTCTGGTGAAAGCTTGCCACATACCCCTGCATGTTTTTCTTACCTTCCTTACGGATATAACAATTCTAGAAAACACTGCATCGTGTAGATGTGCTACACTTCACTGATCACAACTGATTGCGTTACAGTGGCTTTCCCTCTAAGGTGAGGCTACTCAGCTCAGCACCCCTCAGCAGGGACATGATGACTGACAAAAAGTGCTTTCCCAGTCCGCTGCAAATGTCAAGTGTAATGTGTTAGTTTAACCACCAGACTATCTAGTCTCAGCCCTCAGTAATGACTGAATTTTAGCTTTGAAAGCTATTTTATTACAGAGAGAAATAAAAAAAATGGAAAGAACAATGCATTTAAACTTTTAATTTCCTAATATTTTGTCTTTTTCAAGAATTATGGCAATCCTCCTGGATTTGTTTGTGAACAGGGCTGACAGATTGAGATGGCTCATTTTGAGCCACTGTATGAAATGGGGCCCAAAACAGTATCATCCACTAGTGGGCAAGTAGCTATGCTTTTAATCCATTCAGAAGAAATCTGTTTTCCCAAAAGAAAACCCTTCAGGTTCCCTTCCCACCTATGGGTCTATGTCCAAAAACCGATAATGAGACAGGGGACCTCAGGCTGAACCCATATGGTAGTGTTTATAACCTGTTTCTGAGAGGATAGAAACGTCAAATTTTCTTTTTCTTTTGATTTAATAGCTTAGGTCTTGCATGAGATCCAAAATGAAAATTAACTGATCGTTTTTTTTCTATATTCTCTTCCACACCAGCATGAGTTTTGCAGATAATATTCTCACATGAAACCGGTCAGATATTTATACTTTTTACAGTTTGATTTCTGAAATAACATAGCTTCCAATCAAGCACTGTGTAACATTGATTCTAGCTCTAATATCTCCCATTCATAGCAGTGATGAAAAGAAACTAGAACTAAAATGAATCTGAATGTGAAAAGCAAAATGATAACTGTAATGGCACCTCTCCAGATTAGGGATCTTATAAAATACAAAAGATAGTGTGCCAAGCATTGCCGTATGTTATTACGTACTGAAATTTCCTAGATCCCACAAAACATAGTATTAGTATATATTTCTGGTAATTTATAAGATATGGTGGTATAAATGGTCACTAGTAGTTACTCAGAAAAGTTAAATGTACAATCCTATCACCAAAGATGCTAGTGTACTTTTCATCTGCCAAGAATTCAGGACTAGTCAGTGCTTCCATGGGAGTTACTTAATAGCTGTCCATTACTGCATGTCACATTCTGTTACTCTACACCTAAATAGTCATGCTCTGATGAAGAAGGATAGAAAAATAAGTTGTTATTAAAAGACACCCAAAGGATCCTGCCCATACCGTGAAGCAATATTTTTAAAATCTCCAAAACAGTTGTTTTAGAAATTTTCCAATAGCTTTAGGAATTTCATAAAAATGAGTACAGGAATGCAAGCAGCATATACACATCCAAGAAGACAAAAAAATATATATATATTACAATGCTGTTTCGAATAGTCACTTTTTGTTTTTATTTTATGACTAGCTGTTCTTTTTTTTTTCAAGTTTCAAGTCAAAGCAAAAAGAAAGAAAAGAACGAAGAGAGAAACATAAAGTCAAAAATATCCTGCTCCAGCAGAGGTTACTGTAGCAGTATGACATAAAATGACTAATAGGAATCGCTGAACCAATACATGAGATTGCTCCAAAATTAAAAATAATGTGTATTTTTTTTAACACATTCCATGATATGTTTTTCCTGGCATTAAAAAAACTAAAAGAAATAAAAATAGGAAGAAGAACTCCAGCTGGGGATGAAACCTACAGAGACCCTCAAGCAATTTGAATAATTATAGACTCGGATAATTTGTAGTTAAGCCATTTGTTTCAAATGTGCTACAACCAATAACTAAACCAACAACAGCCTTTAAGTATAAAAAATCTGTTGCTGGCTTCAGGATAAAGTAGAACAAGGTGCAGATAGTCTTTGGCTAGCCATACACTATCTAATGAAAAAAACCTTTCCTCCATAAAAGCTGAGATTTCCATAGTTCACATAACAGCAAAAAGTAGTATGTGTTTGTCTGCCGTATGTATTTTTTTGCCATAGATACTCAGAAAAGATTGAAGGTACTTTTATGAAATAGCAAAGGCAGGGTTTTGTTTTTTTGGTTTTCTTTTTGGTCTGGTGTATTCTTTAATTTCCAGAATGTGAATTGTCCCAGTAATAAACTAATTCTCATAAGAGACATGGCTTATTTTATGAGACTACAAAAGTAGAGGCAGGAAGAAATCTTATTTTCACCTCAGTGAAGGCCAGGATTTCCTTAGTATCCTTGTATAAAAAATTCCACTCCCACCTGTTCTTACTGTGCTTGCACCGGTTAGTGACTGCAGGTGCTAGATATCACACCAAATGTTGGAGCCTTCACCTTTTCCACAGATGTAAGGTAATGATGTATTACATATCATTATTATTATATATATATATGATATATTTCATACTCAGGGTACCATGAGAATTATTCTGAAGTCTACTTTATCATTCTTGCGTGGAAAAGACTCATGCAAAAAAATAAGTTTATGCAGTCATTTCTGGGCCCAACTGGATGCTATAGGGCTCAGCGCAACTCAGTTTTGTCACTGAGTCTCCCAAACAGGCCTCTTGTGAAGACAAGGAAAGAAATGAAGACATGAGGATTTGATCCACTTGAGTGCTGAGAAGAGACTTGCATATGCCAGATATACTAAGGACACAAAATTGTTTAATTTAATTTAGCTAAAGGAGACTGGAGAAAACAATGTCACTTCCAGTCAAATCTGTACACAATGTAATGGTTCCATGTGCTACAAATAAACCACAGGTATGTTATAAAAATCACATTTCCACAGCTACAAAACGAGCTACAGGCGATCTACCAGGAAAAGCTGTACCCCTTAACCTTTCCACTATCACAGACAGTCATGTATTTTCTTTTACATCTCCTTTGCAGATGCACACATACGTGTACACACAGCTAGTACACCTAAGCAGTGTGTTCAATACTTTCTCACTGCACATGCAGTCAGTTCAGTATTTGCCTGTGGCTGCCAGGATCATCACTGAAGTTTGATTGCCCTCCCCGAAGCCCTGCTGTTTGGGAAGTCTCCACTACTGTATATAAGATGGATGGGACGAGGAAACGGAAGCTTCTCAAAGGTCCTTTTATCTGGTGGAAGTGCTGTATATGTAAATGTGTACATACCTGTGAGAGCAATTTCAAATTGTGGTGATAGGTAGTTTCATAGTCAAATTTCTTCTCCTATAGAAGAAAAATAATGGGGTGAAAACTGAAAAATAAATCATAAAATTAAGAAATTGGGCAACACTATGAAAGAATGGATTCAATAGAAGTAGAATGTGCCAATGCAGGAACAATTTACTTGTGTAGGCTGGTGGCTTCTGTTGTCATCAGAGATTGGGCATTGTTGTGAATACCTCATTGAAGAACTGTTTTCAGCAGTGATCAGAACAGGAAAATCAATTGCTGGACTTTAAAAGATGGAACTTGCAGAGGTCTTGGGAGATTAAACCACTTTCAGCATGGGTAAGAAGGAAGCTAGAACCAGGTGGTTATAGCATTTCCTATCCTTCTCCTGGAAAGAGTGAAGACACTCTCACATGGCAATGGAACCATTATATGTAATAATAGAATGCTCTGAATACTACTTTTGCTGTATCCCTGAAATGAAGAGTTTAATAAGAGCAATGTGGACAAAATCACCAAATCTGTAGGAGAAATCATTGCAGGAGAAAGAGGGAGATGCTATGATATATTTGAATTTTAGTAGTGGATAGGTGCAGATTTCTTATTCAGTAAAGGAAGGCTGAGATGGTTATTGACATCTCAGTATCATCCAAGCCCCTAAGATGCCAGGAACCATTCAGAGTTAACAATAGTGCTAAACAGAGGGCAATTTTAGGTAGGAGCTGGATAGGCATCTAGGGCTCCTCTAGCTGTCATTTCTTTCTTCTCTAGAAGGCAAGTGATCATCGTAGTGATATATATGATATTAAAGTAGAAATCTGATAGTTTTCCAATGTTTTATCCAATCTAATTTTAATAATTTGTAACATTTTTTCCTTTGTGAACTTGTTCTCCTGCATCATTAAAGACCATTTCTAGTTATATCCAGGCAAGATTCTCTCCTGCTTACCTTCATCCTGTAATTCCTAGTAGTAATTCTCTGAAAAAAAAAAAAAAAAAAAAAAGTGTATATCCTTGATGTTCACAGTATTAAGTGTTTTTTCATCATGATTTAAAATTTAAATCATGCAAGCTATATAAATTTGATTCTTTTAATCTTCTATCATAAATCAATTCTTCTTATCTCTTCATGATGTCTTCCTTGATTTATCTGCAGTTTCACTAATGTCATGAGGTGTCCAGAAAACAATGCAAGATTCTGTGTATGCTGTCATTCCTGCTCAAAGTTGTTGAGTCTCCAAGCAAAACTAGACATCACAAAAGATTGCACCTTTTAAGAAGGGGTTAAGACAAGTTCCAGTTCTTCTCCAGAAATCAGAATTTCAACTGCTTTTCACGTTTATGAGGTGTAAAAATGATTTGGCTGCATTGCAATCATTTAAGACATTTTTCAGCTATACGGATGATACTGAGGGAAGACTTTTTCCCCCAAGTGTCACAGTGTTGAAATTGCTGCTCACAGGCATGTATCCTGTACATGCTTGCTGTATAAGCACAACTTGCTAGTTAAGAGAAAATCTTCACAGAAGTCATGGGCCCAATCCCACTAGAAACTGGGGGCTTTCCTTGCTTTCCTTACTGGGCACACTGGATTTTCAGGTAGACCAGTAAACAGCACTTCCGCTGTTCTGTAAGCAGAGGGAGCCTGGGGCAGACTCTCCTGCTTATTCTGTAAACAGCTCTGTTCTTTGAAAACCCTGCTCTGAATCATCCCCCAAAAAATCCCCAAACACCTGTTTGACTTTAAATATGTGAAAAGAGCCGTGCCTTCCACGGGAAAATCCAGATGCTTAAATTTGACTATACATGAAAGTGCTATTTTAAATCAAGGCCTAAAGACAAAGAAAATAGTTCAGTAAGTGTATCAACAATAAAGAGATATTGCCTGAAATGAACACAAACATTTTAGCTGGTTATTTATTTATCTTAGTATTCACACAGAACTGTAATTCCTTCAGTGAGAATCGCTTCAATATTGTGATACTCAAGAATAGCCTCCTGATACTTTTTGCACATCTAGAAGCTGGAATCTTGTATGGGCATTTGATCTTGAAAGCCTTTTAGTCTGATTTCTAGACTGAAGTACTCTGTTCTGTTTTTGGGTCAGCTTCCAAATTTTTGGATACCTTCTTCCAAGGTTTTCAAGCACAGCTAATATAATGATCACAGTTTTAATTTTAAACATTTAATAAAAGGAAAAAGAAGAAAATGAAAAATGAAAGAAAGGAGGGGAGGGGAAAAAATCCTCCACACAGATTCACCAGCATCAGTTAGTTTATAGTTTATATAACCCAAATATTTTTCTTGTTGCTCTTAATTCCTCAGCCACAGCTGTCATTTCCCTACCACTCCCCGTGAGTTTCACACTGAGGTTGTGTTATAAGACTGAGTGGGGACATGCAAATCAGGCAAACATCCATGGAAAAATGCTTGGCAAAACTGGCTTTTCAGTTTTATATTCACTTGCCAAAAAATATTCCCTCATCCCACAAGCCCTCCCTCTGCCATGCCTAATTTAATTTCAAAAGTCAGAAGCTTACCAGGGACATAAGCTTACTAAACATACTGTCATCTAACAAGGAATGTCGATTCAAATCTTATGATTTTCTTTAGGTGCAGAAAACGGCTGTTCAATCTTCTAGATATTCTTGTCCCCAAGTGCTAATACAATGACAGGCTTTACATGGCTTGTGGGGACACTTTCTCCAAAAAAATAAATATCAGGGTTTTTCACAACCCTGCTTTGCCAATGAGACATGAGGTTTTTGTCTCTGATGCCAGCAGTTCTGAGTTGTATAAATATTCCACATTTCAGTGCAGCAGGAAGCTGAATGACTCTGTAGTGAGCTTAAGGCAAATGAGAGTTACTGACCTGCCATTTCTGTAGCTCTGCTATTTTACCTCTCAAAGGGGACTTACATACACTGAATTTTCGGTTTTTAACTAAAAATAAATCACTCACTCTCAAAGACATTCCCTCTGCAGCTTCCTTTTCTCCAAGTCTTTAGAACCTTCAGGACACACTCTTTATGAATGTGAATACGTGTGTGCATTTTTGGAGGAGAAGAAGGAGAAGGAGAAAGTTATCACTAATTATAATCACTAATTTGAAACTATCTTCATTAAACAAATTTTTTTTTTTTTTTTGTACTACCATGATGACTGGCCTTCTTTTCCCTTCAGTAATCACTGTCTAAAAAAAGAAAACCTCCAGGAGCACTTCAGTTCTGTCCCTTCCCCCTGGCAGAATGCCCAGCCTCAGTATGATGCTTTTAAACCCTTCCCCCAACAGATACACGGTTTCCACCACATTATTACCGTGCACAGCACTAGGGGGGAGGCAGGGCTGGGGGATATGATACCATTCACGCAGACCTGCACAGAGACAGCTCTTTAGAGCCCTTAATGTTTTCCATTTTACGCGTGTGCATGTGCATGCATTTTACACCTATATGCACATATACTTGTGCAATAGAAATATTTTGTTGTGGTATATTCCATAGTTGCCTTGTGTAAGAGGACTCTGCTACAAGGAAAATGTGCTGAATACACAATGAGTTCAGATTGCCAGGGCGGTCGAAAATGCATACGTGTGTGTCATGTGCAGATGTTAGGGTGCTGGTTTAATGCAAATTCAGCAGTATTCAAGCAGGCTGAGAATCACAGCCAAAATAAATAAATAAATAAATAAATAAATAAATAGTCTTTCTCTTCTTGTACAATGGGCAGGTTCTCAAGTAAACGTTCCTGGTCTGATGCTACACCCGTTGCACGATGAATCTAATGGGAAATGTGATGCACAAGATTTCAGGATCATATCCTGGATAAACAGTGCTGTCATCCTCTTTAGCAGTACTGCACATAGGTGACCAGCAGACGAAGGCTGCATTATTCAGGACATTTGGGTGGAAAAATTAAAGCTGGATTTACTGCAAGGAATCCTTTCAGTGCTGTAGCTTTATCAGTCACCCAAAGAATCAATATGTTTTTGCTCTATCGCTTTTACTGCTGCAGTAAGGCAAAGATCTTTTGTGATAAACTGTGGTTTATTTTTTCATTCTTGTTCCCAAGTGAGCCGTCCACACAAGTCATTCAAAGCTAAGTGTCTTCCTTCCTTCCTTGCAGCCCGCTTCTAGTTTTCTGGGCATTAACTTAAAGAAATTGCCCAGAAAAGCCAAATAACATTGTGTTCTCCTTGAGTGGATGGTAATAACATAAAACAATTCAGTTTGATACCTTTATTTTTACTTGCTTATTGTAGTTTCAATGGAGACCAAAATAAATACAGAGACAAGTTTATCTATCTAGAATTAAAATAGCCTGTGAAATGTCACTGGACGAGTAGATATAGCTCTACTGTTTATCCAGGGAAACATTGAGCTGTGGTCAGTGACACCAAATGTTCAGAAACAGCACTAGATTAAACTGCTCCTGCTCCCCCTTCTCCTCCCATACCAGATGGTTGTTCCTGTTTCTGTCACCACAACCATTTGTGAGATTACACTGGGAACCATAGCAGGAAACTGATCCACTTAAAAAAAATAATTAAAAATAAATAAAACAATAGAGATGGGAGCAGAAAGGCAAAACCAGCTGCTGAGGCCAGAACTGCCACTACTTTTTATCAACAATTCACAGTCTGAGGCTACACTTCTGTGTGACTTTTAGATGCTACGCAGTGTGTCTCCTTCCACAACAGCTACATCCCCTCCTTTTGAGGCAACTTAACTGCTTGCATGGTTGTATCCTAATCCAGATCTAAGAATGGATCTGACTTGAAATGTTGGGGATTTTTTTAAGACTTTTTTTATCCTCTGAAACCATCCCAGCCCCAGCAAGCAGTTTCAGGGGGCACATGCACATCCTGGGTTACAGGCACCGTGTGCTTGATGAAGTTGAGCACCATCATTTTGCTGCTCACATGAACCAAGTCCTTAGGAGACCTTGTACACAGGCAAATCTGCTGTTGTGCTTATTCTCCGCCATTATTAGGACATGATCGATCACACAACTAAAGCTTGAACCTCAGGATAGCTGGGAAATTGCTGCATACAACAAAAGTGTTTTTCAAGCCATTTTTCAGGGCCTCGGGGCCAAGCTAATTAGCAAAGCAGGTGAAAAGCCTGACCACACCTTTTGCTGAGCACATTTGGGCTGAGCACACTCAGCTTGTGATTAGCTTGTGTAAGGTGAGGATAGAAAACTAAATGTTGACACTGCCTTCAGTCAATCAAATCTTGTAGTTAAATAATAAGGATGCCTTGGGCAAGGCCTAGTTGACCCAGATTTCAAGACTGTGCAAATACTGTAATCCTGTTTATCTGCTACCTCTCTCAGGGAAAAGCAAATCCTCAATGGATTCGCAAAGCCCTTCCCTAGCTTGTAAGAGCTACATTTAGACACCTAAATAGCAGAGACAAAGCCACTTCTATGGCTTGTTACCAGCAGCTTGAGTTCTGAATATCAAATACTCGCAGACAACTGCTTGCAACAGGATGTGAGAGTGGAGACAGTGGCAAGAAATCTTAATAATGAATGCACTGGGGGAAAAAAAAAGCCTGCTCTCACACATCCTGAGAGTAAAGGAAAAAAAAAAAAAAAAAAGAAAAGAAAGGTAAATTCCCTGTATAAGTGATCAGCTGAGCTCAGCTTTACTTATAGGCTCAAAGAGAGTATGACATTAGAGATCCCAGTCCCTCTAAAGTAGGTGTGAGGCAGAAAAGGGTTACAATTACAGGGACTCATATATCCACAGAAATAAATGTTGCATTATAGGTAGCATTCATTATCTTCAATGTAAATCTAGAATCTATTTGAACAAAAAAAAATCCATTATTATAGCTAGTATTGCTACCACAGACTCTAACCAACTGTGTGAAACAGGATTGACTAAACAGAGAAAGGAGGAGCTACAAAATTAAGGCCAGCAAAAAGTGATCCATGTACCACTGCAGTGTTAAGGCCGAACCCTTTTGCAAGACAATTAAATTAAGAATGTGAAATAAAAGTTCTCCCTCATCTGTAATAAACTTTCCCTCACGTAGTCTGCCTGCCATTAGGCGCCCGGCGCAGGGCTGGGGGAAGCATGCTGACTGTGTCTCCTCCTCCAGTGGGAATGTGCGCACATTTAGCAGGCCTTCAGGCAAAGAGGGAGGGAAGACAGGACACCAAAAAAATGCAAGTCAGTTCCTCTTGCTTCAAAATCCTGAGCATTGTCCTATTCTTCCATAATAAACAGTGCTTGTAGCTACTTCCATAAAATGCAGATGTGAAATATCCTTTTTTTTTTTTTTTCCTCCTTTTTCCTATTTTTTTTTTTCAGGATTCAGAATGGTCCAGCAAACCAATGTAACACTAAACAGCCTGTTTTAGATCATGCAAAGCATGTTTACCAAGGCTGAAAGGAATTTAATACATACACCCTCCCCCAGGATCTGTGGGGATTGAGAAGGGCTGGACCAGGCTAGAGAAGAGCTAGGGAAGTTAAGAAAGAGAACTATTAACAAGAGAATTTTGTCCAACACATCTCTTTAATGGCTGGGCACACTAAAAACACATTTTTTATTTAAATTAGTTCCGTTGATAACTTGCCACTATTGCTTTAAAAATAAATGGTTTTGTTAAGATTCTTCTCCTCCCTCAAACCCCCAGAAAAAAAAAAAAAAAAGGCGCAGACAGGGAACAGATTTCCTGTTAATCATTGATCTATCTGGTCTGGAGTGCACTTGTTTTTTGTTTTTGTTGTGTTTTGCTTTGCTTTGCTTTGTTTTTCTTAACCCAAACCATTTAAGTTACTTGGTTAGTGCTACAGCCCCAAACATTGTTATCAGTGGAACTGAAAAGTGCCACCAAGTGAAACAAGGATGCCAACAAATAGCCAAGAGCATGAAACAGGGAAAAATGTGACTCATAATCTCAGTAGACCAGATGAATCTCCCTTCAGTAGTGCTTGTCTCCATCAATTATAGATGGAGCCTGGCCAATCAGCCAAGATTAGACACCTGATTTTTTTGCTACCTGGCAGCTAATAGTAGTAGTTGAGGGTAAGAAAAGTGATAGTTTTAGGAGTCATTTCAAAACTTTACACATCTAAGGAACACAGTAGCTCAGATACAGATACTCTGCATGACTTTGATCTCACAGGACACTCTTTGTGTCCTGTGCCTTTCTGTTCTCCTGAAAAACATTCAGGCAATTCAGTGTCCAGAAAGCATTCTGCATCTTTGTAGTTGGATCCTGAATCTTAACAAGGAAAAAAAATCGGAATTTTGCAGGTCGTATCAGAGATCTTTTAAAGTTAATACAAACTTCACATAGGTAAACTGTAACTTGTTTGCATGGCAGAGGTCAATTTATTACATAAATAGAATTCTATGCTCTGTGTTCAGAAAATTTTTTGCTCCAGTAGTCCACAAAACATTTTTTCAAAGGAATAAATTAGACTCCGGTCTTGTATTAGGATCTATTGGACAGATATCCTAAGACCATCAGATTCTCACTGATTTATTTAAGTGGGTGTCCACACTGGTAGATAATTTGTTCTATCTAATTATATGTAGGCATTTTGACTTAGTCTCTATCCCAGCTCTAGCTGTGCATTTCCATACAATTATAACTGATTCATTAGGTGAACTATTTATGCTTCTTCTGAAAGGGAATTTGTTATAAAGTCATCATGTTGTGTTTGACTATGGAGCAGTGGCAGGGTGCTAAGACATGAATAGTGTTTGCTTGCAGATGTTCATATTATTTTAACCACTTGGCCTGCCTTTTAGGATGGGATTCAGTCTAAAAATCACTATACATTCCTCTAGGGAGAGAAATAGTCTTTTCATCTGCCCGATTTTAGACACCTATCTTTAAAAGAGATAATCTCTTTCTAAAAGGTCTTTATATCTCCAGGAAGTGAACAGAGTGTTTTAGACTCCTATTAAACCCTAAGTTAGAAAAGAAGAAGCCTTCTACTATCATTGGTTTTTACTATTGCAACACACTATTGTGAACACTCCATCTGAATAATTGCATTTATACAAGGGTTACAAATTGCTATAACTATTATTACTAGTTTACCACAATTCCCCCAAGGGAATCTTCATCATCTCAAACTTGGCTTCAGTACTGTACAGTAACTGTATCCAAGTCTACTGGTAATTGGTGCTTTCCCCATACAAGACCTTTATCATATTCTTAAAATTTTCCTTTATGCAGGTTCATACTGACCGGCCATAGTAAATGAGTGTGATATATGTAACCATGGAGTAATTAATAATACATAAAAAGCTTTTTTTTGTGTGTGTGTGTGTGTGATTATTCAAGTCGTATTTTGAACAGATGTACACAAAGTCACATTCACACAGTCTTTCTTCACTTTCACTGTAATATTAAATACTCACAAAAACACAACTTGAGGTTGCACACTGGAATTTCCTCTAAACTTCTTAATTTTGCTGCCTGCTGCCAATAGGAATAATATTGCTGTGAGTTTCTTCATCAGAGCTAAAAACCAGAAACAATACCATATATATCAAGAATTACAGTTGGAAGACACCAAACAAAGCACAAATTAACACAAGCAATGGAGATTAAAATATAATCAACTTGAGCCATTTCAAGCCAGTAAATCCACAAATTACATGCCCAAATAGTTCTTAGCACAGTGGGGCAATAATGTTAGTTGGTATCCCTATATACTTTCATCATCTAAAATATACAAATGGTAATGAGAGACAGAAGGATCGGATATTTTGTTCACAGATATTCTGTTAACAGAAATCAAGGCATCTTAGTGGTGCAAACAGTGATATTATTTGCTCAGTTATTGAATAACTCTCTAAGGATCTTTTTTTTTTCTTTAAATAAAAGAGCTCCATTTCCTTTAAAGTCCATTAATGTTTTCTAGTTCACTATCTATGCTTTTAATCCGGAAAACCCTTTTTTCCAGCCATCACAGCTTAAATGTGCAAAGAGAAGAAGTGGCTCTCTTGCCCTGCTCATAGAACAACAAACAAAAACATGAACGAGGGGAGGCTGGCACCTCAGTAATAAGTATGTGCAACCTTTTGTTGGGTTAATAATAGTCAAGCATGCAAAACCTGTCAAAAAAAAGCTGAAAGTCTCTTCTCTGAGCCACTTTAACATCTTGGAGGTTTGTACTCTTCCTGTTTCAGGGTGACACACATTGTCTTTTTTGGCACTGTTATTATCTTGCCTCATTGTGTGCCGCAGGAAAAGCTACTGTTTACGGTGTCACCTTTGTGACTCTTTAGGTATGAGATAACCTACTTAACTCTGGCTTTCCAGATGTTGAGAAATCTGGACATTGCAGCCATGTGGCACCTTTGTGGCGGTGCATCCTCTCTCGGAAAGGATCCTTTTTATTTCCCTTCCCCTCTCATAGTACATCAGCTTTATTGAAAAATATGCCAGCAAGACAAGAGCCAGGCAAAGGTATCACAACTGCGATTGCACTGTGGTTTTTTTTTCCTCTCCCCCCTCTCCGGAGATCCCCAGCCTTAGTTTTTCTCCATCATTGCACTAAATTTATTGTTCCAGTAAATTTCTGCAAAAGGAGTAATAGAAGGGACACGAAGCCCCCACGGACTACCAGCACGCCGTGCCCTGGCAGCTCAGCACAGCAAAAGCCCGAAGGAGGTTCGGTTGTTTTGCCGGGCTAAGCCAGAGCCAGTGGTGAGCAACAGCGGGAGGCAGGAAGAAGGAGTACGTGTGCTTGGAGGAGCAAGATGGAAGAAACCTCTGGAAAGGAATGGCAGGGCTCTGAATATTCGTGGCTCCCAGGGAGCTGTGGATAACAGGAAAAGGAGCAAATGAGGGAGGCAAGTGTTTGCAGCATGTCCTTAAGGGGCCTGCTCAGCCCTGGGGATCAGAGGGGGCTACCCATGCCCTACATCCTTTTGTTTGACTTTGAATTCAAAAGAAGCATTCTTTCTCTCTCTCTCTCTTGTTTTGTTATATATTTATTTATTTATTTATTTATTTATTTATTTATTTATTTATTTTCAATGTTATTTAGTTTGGCTGTGTGGCTGTGTACCGTAGTGGAATAAAGTGCCTGACTATTTTACCTCTTTTGTCACAATAATTTGCACACCAAAAGCAGGAGAGGTGTAGAGATCATGTGAGATGAGCCATGGAAATGTCACAACATGCTCAAAACTTTACTTAGCACCGCTGCATGCTTCATTCAAAATCCGACAATCCCTATTCTCACATTGCACTTCATTTAAATCTGACGTTCCAGTTACCTGCAGCAAGTGCTTTGATGAAGAGAAACTTGGAGGGTAATCCACCAGGACACATTAAACTGTTACAAGCCATAAAACATCTGCACCCAATGGCAAGCTATAAAGCTGAATGGATAAAGCTATTAAATGCATAGCATTGCTGGACTGAATTCTTCCCCCTGTGAGTACGCTCAGCTGGTTCACACACAGAAGGTTTTCCCATGATTGTATCATGTGCAGCTTGTATGATTATAATTGCCAATAAGGAAAATTGCTAGCAAGAGTTCCGTTAGGACAAGTTTGCATGCTTCTGGTGAAAACAAAACCGAGTAGCATAAAAGATTCCTCCAGTATTTTTTGCAAGATGTCTTGTCTTTGTGAAATGTCTTTTCCTATCTTGTCTGCAGTACAACTTTATAAAATGATGAAAGCACCAAGAATAAGGTAAAATGAAATAATACTGAGGTTATAGAGTGGAAAAAGTCACCAGTACAAGAAAATTATATATTTTAGAAAGCCACAGTGCCTCTGAGTGTCAGCGCTTTTTATTCCGTTGATATGTCTGTGCACAGAAATGAACAGGAGAAAATAGGTGATGCTAAGGTCCAGCACTGCTCGGCAGTTTGCCAGAACCTCTAGAGACCTGCCTGGGTTCAAGAAAACATCCTACGCAGGTCCTGGTTAGGAAATAACAGGCAGAATAAAGCATAAAACTTCATATTCTCTTTATATCAAAGATGTTGTTTTCTTTGCTCGCTGAGACTAAGTAGAGGTTGGCATAGCTTCTCTTTCCAATAGTCTTACATAGACTATGAAGTCTCCCACCCAAGGGTGAATCCTAGACAAATTGAAAGCAGTCCATAGAGAGGAAAGATAGAGAGGAAAGACCTGTTCCTCATGCCTCAACTTCTCTCTTCTCACAGGCTCCTACTGACTTTCTCTGAGGGAGGTGGATCCACTCTTCCTAGCACAGTCACCCATTGAGAATATACTCAGTGGAAGTATTTAATGAAGACTTCCTGGTCCAGCACATGTATCTTATTTTCCATGAGTCAAAGACCTTTTTCAGCAGAGGCAACAACTTCTTTTTTTGTTAGAATGTTCAGCCTTTTGACTAGATGTGAACCAGTATTTCTGTTTCACTGATACTTTCAGTTTTTTCCAGTCGGAAGTAGAAAAAAGAAGATTTGTTTGTTTGTTTGTTTGTTTGTCTTTTGCCAGATGAATTCTCCAAGCAAAATCCTGGGGCATCAACTAAGATGCTGTTTTCATAAATGAAAATTCCTTTATTTTTAACAGCTATCAAATACTTGACACTCAGAATTCATTTCATCTATAAAGCTCTGCACTTTTCACCAACTGGCATTTTCCAAGAGCAGAATGTTAAAAAAAAAAAATGACCAAACTACTAGACCTATCATGTTTCTGGGTACTCCTATCTGCAAACATCAACTCATCTACCAGCTCTCTGTGGCATAATCACATTAACAAACATTCATTCAGTTACCACCTCAGAACAGACAGCTCACAGAGCTTCCTTTTTGCTACAGAACAGTCTCCTTTAGACCAAACAAAAATCCCCACCTGATTCTCTAGTATCTTTCTTCACTCAAGCATTCGTGCATACTGGGCCACCACTCTGCCCATGTAACACATGTATACTTCAGATGTACATCTACCACTTGGATCACTCTTTAGGTTTTCATACGCAGGGTACATTTAAATTTTATGGATTCTAGCTGCATAGTATCTCCAGGGCAAGGTATATATTGCAGACATCTGCTTACACAGTGCATGAGACTGTATGACATATTCCTGCAGTGCTACAGCAGTCTTTGTGTCTTTCATTCCCTCCCATACCAGCAGTACTTGCTCCTATCATTTGTTAAATTTTCATCTTTATGAAAACATCTTCATGATTTTTCACCCATGCTTTCATCCATGTGTGGGAGAAGTTTCCAGGTAAGAAGTTCATTCATTAAATTTCACTTCATTAAGCTATTTTGAATACTTTCTCAGTAATCTCACTTGCCACTCAATCTGCAGAAAGCATTGGCAATGGCTTTGGTACCAGTGTGATGAAACTACTACCTGTTTTGTAAACCTGTCTCACTGCTTCTTTGGATTCCTGTTGTCTCTGACTCTTTGCTTTCTTTCATTTATGCTGCAGGCTCTTTGCAGGAGGTCTTCCCTTGAGGTCTTAGGCGTACTGCAATACTTCTACTAGAAAAAAAAAAAGAATTATTTGAATAAGGAAGAGAATCTAAGCCAATGTAGCTATACACTCCAGCATATACCATTACCCTTTTCACAAAGACCCACAATCCCAGGCAATATTTCACACACTCCTGTAGTTCTATGTAGGCATGAGGAAACATTTGTCCTTTGAGCACTGCACAAACTAACTATTCACTTACAAAAGCCCACACTCTTGGAATGAACATATTTTGGAGAATCACAGATAATGTCATTCACTGTTAACTCTCCAAGAAAGGAATGCATAGTATGCGTCACAATGAAGGCATGAGCTTTAGTTACTCTGTGAGCCACAGATAAAAATAACTTGAACAAGCACCCCATATCTTGAACCAAGACTTTGCATTATATCTTTAAGAACTATCAATATTATTTTTCTGAGAGAAAAAAATATATATTATTATTAAATAGATGCCACTCTTTTGCTAGTGCTAGATCTGATGATACCTAGCTGTGTATAATTCCTACACAAGAGGGATGTTAGTCTATTTTTATAGATTTCAAATAATTATCCAGATCTAAAGGGTAAAAACAGTCATGGATTTCATGGATTTTGTGTCCAAAATCAGAATTTGAGGAAGTGGCAGCAAAAACAAACAAACAAACAAAAAAGAAAATGAGAGAAAAGAAAATGAGAGAAAGAAAATGAGAGAAAAGAAAAGAAAAAAA
>VZSV01000150.1:361656-374699 GCA_013398735.1 Nothocercus julius | reverse complement strand
AGAAAAGGAAAAACTTTGCATTTGGAAGCATTTCCTTGACAGTAATATTGTTTTAATATGTTTTCCAAGCAGATCATCTGTTCTACATACAGTTACCAGAGATTTGGCATCTTGTGTTAGGATTATTCTACTCTGTGTCAACTTGGGGTGGCATCTTCAGGAAAAATACCTAACTGGAGCTTCTATAGCTTATACACAGTGTCATCTACAGACTTGCTGAGGGAACACTCTGACCCGTCATCCAGGTTATCCGTGAAGATGTTAAACACTATTGGACCAGCATCAACCCTTGGGGTGCACTACTAGTCCAGCTTCCAGCTGGACTTTGTGCAGCGGATCACAACCCTTGAGCCCCGCAATTCAGGCCATCTTAGTGGCCTTACCTAGTCTATAGCTCATCAGGTTGTCCAAGAGGATGAGATGGGAGACTCTTGAAAACCTTGCTAAAATCAGGATAAATATCTTCAGCTACTCTCCACTCCACCACTGAACTAGTCATTCTGTCATAAAAGGCTCGCAGGCTGGTAAAGCATGATTCTCCCTTGGCAAATCTTATGCCTCATATGCTTGCAAGTGGTTTCTGGAAGAATTTTTCTCCATTATCTTCTCAGGGACCAAGCTGAGGATGACCTGACAGTAACTTCCTTGGTCCTTTCTACCACTTGAACAACAGCTTTGTTTTCCCTCCAGCCCTCAGACACTTGCCCTAGTCGCCACACTGGCAGGGTAGCTTTGGGGGGCCATGGGGCAGCCAGGCCAGGTAGTTCACCTGACCCTCGGCACCAGCACAGATGTGTCCTCCCACGGCTGCGCATTCAGCACTGAGACCTCCACTGCACTGGGGCGGGTGGCATCTCCCATGGATGCTGAGGGCTGTGGTTGACAGCACTGTGCTGCCCATGTCTAAAGCTGTCTACCCTCGGTTGTGTTTTTTGCCCCTTTCTGTGCAAACACCCATACAACAACATAGGCACACCTCAGCTTCCTCACATATCAGTATAGAGCTGTGTCCTCCAAAGAAGCCAGCACTAGCATTATGGAAAATGACGTTTTTCATTCACAGCAATAAAACTAAGTTTCCTATGACCTTCTCTTCAAAGCAACGGAGATTTTTTTCTTTATCCATGGCACATTTCAGAATAGCTTGAGGTATCCTATCCGTTCCACTCACTCATCCTGAAATTAATGGGGACAAAATAAACTTATACGTGTTGGTACATCAGAGAGAAAATTTACTCTAATTATAATTTTAATTCTACACTCTAGTGTACATTTTAATAATCTAAGATATTAATAACTGTACATTGCTATAGATTTTTCAAAATATATGATATTGGCAAAGTCCATGGAATCCTTTTTGAATAATCTCAAATACTAATGAGTGAATATAATCTCTAAATCTCATGAACTCTCTAATTTAAATTACTGTAAATCTTTTTCTTTTCCAAAACACATTTTACAAAAACATAATATATTAAACACTACCTCTTTCTTAAATAAACACTGGCCAAAACATACCTGAAACTGAGCCTAAACTGGTCCCCTTAAATTCTGTGAAAGCCATGGATTTTGCAGAGACTTTGTCAGAAATAAAACGAGGATTAAGAATGTGTATAAAGCAGCTTTCACACTAAGGGCCATATACTTAACTTCATTTATAGCTTCACCTTCACTTAGCTTTATATATATCTCCTATTTATCCCTCTGAAAAAAAGAGATCTTGCTTATGTTTCATCGCAGGATCAGAGAGAGAGAATCATTGCTTCTGATAAAAAATGGTTGTAATCAAAAAGGGACTTGAAATCCTTATGAAGGTTTCCTACTGAAATTAATATTCAGTGACTGTACAATGGAGTTTGCCTGCAGTTCTTTTAAGGGGACTAGTTGCATATCCTGGATTATGTATGGACAGATGTGGTCAAATAGAAAGTACCCAAATTATTCTGTCTTGACATCAAATCTTTGGCTAGTTAATTTATTTATCTAGTCCTATTTTCCACACGAGACAGTTCAGATACAGAAAACATGAAGCAGCAGATCACATAGACAAGTAAGGAGCAGAACATATCAGAAAGAATATTATTCAAAATGGTCCCAAATTCTACTCTTTTCTGGCTGGATCAGATTTCTAAACCAGAGGAGAAAAGAGAGCTTAGTTCTCTCATTTAGCAAAATGGAGTGTGTTATGCAAATTCTCAGACGACATCACTATCTCCTTGTTTAGCTCAGATGTAGGTTTTGGCTTCCTGTTGTTGCTCCAGATGCTTTGTTTATGTTTCAAATAAATAAACAAACTTTTTTTTACTATAACGGCCCACAGAAAATGGAGGCACTGGGGATTTATCTTCTGTTTTCTGATTCATGTTATCCTTTAGCCCCTTTATATAATGCTAGAACCATGTCTCCTTTTTTCCTCTAACTTCAAGTAATAATGCAAGTTAGATAATGACCCTTTAGACAGGAAATGTGAGGCCTACACTGGGTAAAAAAATTAATTTGATTCCCAGTGCTTCCAAAACAGCTAATGTAGCTGTTGGATGTATAAATAGAAGAATAATGAAGAGGAGCAGGATAGAGATGAGTTACATCAGTCTAGAGCACAGATAGGACTAATGTTTTTGACGCTCACACTTCACACAATGATGACACACTGGAGACAGTATGAGGAAGAGCCGCAGAACTGATCAGAGAGCTAAGAAAATATTATACAGTGAGAGAATTAAAGAGCTCCTTTTATTTAATTCATCAAAAAGGATGCTAAGAGTTTAATTGATCACATTATATAATTACTTTCATAAGGAGTATTTGCTAGGTACTAGAGGACATAAATATAGTAGAGAAAGCAAAATAAACAAACAAGTAAACAAAAATAATCAGAAACTTACTGTGAAGGAAAATTCAGGTGAACAATACAACACAAATATTTGATAGTGAGGGTGACTAATTGTATCAACAGGTGGGCAAAGGAAACAGAGGACTCCATCTCTTGATGTCTTCAAACAGCGATACCTTTCTGAAATAAGGAGCTATCTTTCTGGAAGATCTGAACTCTAAATTAAATATATATATAATAAATATATATATATATTCAAATTATTGGAATGGATTGGCTAATCCTCTCTCGTATTGTTTAGTGTAACTGAATGTTGTCTATGAACTTGTACACATCTATGAAATGGAGGCAGAGTAAAAAACAGACTCTGAGAGCAGCAGACAAAGCCAGAACAAGAACCGGGAACACAGCCCACAGCCAAGCCAAGACAGAGGTATTGCGATAAGTGCTGATTAGAAAAGAGCTCAGAGCTTCAAGGAAAGATAGCATCTCTCCCCATTTGATATTTGTTGTGCTGAAGAAAAGATGCCTTTTTACATTTTTTTAAAAAAATAAATAGGATTTAGCATCAATTTCTCTTTCCTTCTGACTTAAACAATTCAACAGAGTCTGGATTTTTGGCTAACTGCTTAAGTCAGAGGAAGATAACACCAAGTTTTATGGAATCAGTAGAGAAAGTAAAAGGCCCAATTCAAAGGCCTACAGTCAGACTAGAAAATTTCATGACCATCACAGTCCTTAAGCCCTGTGAATTTTACTACTCCGAGTATTTGTTGATGTTTCCGTTCTGCTTAATATAACATATTTAAATTAATGGCTGCAGTTCTATTGATTTACGTTCCTAATGTACTTCATTGAGTCTTCACATTGAGAGCATATTAAAAGTTGCTGGAGGAAGTTCATTTAGTCAAAGCAGATATGGAGAAAGGTCTCCAGAGTTAATTTATTTTCCCTTCATCTCCAAGTGAATATCAACATTTCCCAGGCTACTTTGGAATTATTTTCCTTTTTACTATGTTGGTGGCTCTGGAGACTTCTTCATTACTTTTGACTGGGGACATCTTGGTTATAAGAACCTTCTTAATCTATTAATTAAGGGTGTGCCTGCTGCATCTAGATGCCTGAGTAGACCCTCAATTCTGGTAGCACTGTGCTCTCCCACCTAAACCAAATTACTTGAGCTCTTTCTAAATATTCATTGAAGCTCTGCTGTTTTGACATGTAACAAGAAGACACTAATTCATATAGGCAGAGTTCATTGGATAATATCCCTACAATTTATTCGATTATTAGTATGTCTTTGTGCCTTAAATCATTTGACAAATCATTCCCGACAAGACTTGACAAACTCTGTGCAGCTCACCAAACAGCATTTGATTTGTAAAACATTGTTTTAAATATTAGTTTACTACCTCTGTTAAAAAGTATAATTGGGGATTTCTGTGTACCAAGCAGTACACATCAAAAGATTCCATTATTAGTTCTTATCTAAAATGCAGATACAGGAAAAAAATTGACTTGAGTGCCAGTGCTGCCTGGGTTGTAAAGCTGACAAGAATAAGGTTTCTCCTGAATCTTCCAGTAGCAATTTTTTTTTGGTCATACCAAGGATAATTATAATTTGGTTCCTCGCAATTAAAATATACCATTCAAATATTTTCAAGCCTTCAAGTGCTGTTCTAATCAGAGGAATAAATATAATCTGGTGTTATGCTGTCATCAAGGCCTCTGAACTTCGAAGGCACATTTGTTCTCTCTGGATGCAAAAAGATGTATTTTTCAGCAGCCAGCTCTGCAAATCTGATTATCAAATGTGTCTTTTGGGACTCATGACTCACAGTCCTTTGTAAGAGTTTACAGCCAAATTTTGGTCTCTTACACCTGTGCAAGTTCCTTGCCTTTCTTGGCAGAACCAAAAGCAGAATATTTATTAGCTATTGTGTTCAAGGTCATAACAGGAAAAGTCCATGTCCCACACCGTGCTGTGTTGGCTTTTCAGGACTGAAAAGAGGATTCAGAAATCCAGATTTATTTTTGTGTTACTGTTGTCAAAAAGTATGATGGACTAAATTCAGGACTCACAAAAGTTGAACAAGAAAGTATCATCGTTATAAGACCGCTCCAGAGCTTCTCCAGAATGGAGAGTGTTCCTATGATTCTCAGTTAATAGTATAGAAGTGATAATAATAAAAATAATACATTTTTTCACTTCTATACCTATGCAGTGCTGACTTCCACATCACTGAAAATTCTGCTAGTAAAGGTGTTATATGAATGAAGCCTGCAATTATATCATTTAAGCAATGCTATCCTTTATAATATTTTTCTCCCAGAATCTTTAATAGAATGTGGATTATACTTAGTCATGTTAAATCTATGACTATCAATAGATAAAGCCTGGTAGAGTAGATATCTATTTCATCTACGTTTTAGAGCTGGATTGCAAAACAGTACCTGCAGTCTTTTGTTATTGGTATCATCTTTCCCGGTATATGGCACGTTTCCCATGATTCATCTTGTGAAATCAGAAATACATCAGAATCCTCTGTTTTTCCACAACCAAAGTATAGCGTGGCATCAGAGAAAAAAAAAAAAAAAAAAAAAAAAAGAAAGAAAAAGAAGTCTTATTAAACTGATTTGCCAGAGTGTTTGATTCATGTACAAAGGAAACATTTTGTGAGCTCTGTGGAGAGGGGAATTTCCATTCCTTAGGGATTTTTGATTTTTTTTTCTGAATGAAAACAGAAAATGAAAAGAGTTATTCACCAGTATTACTCAAGTTTTGTTTTAATTTCACACAAATCAGAACTTCAACTACTGAAACCAGAAAAAAGATAATTGGTTCAATTTAACAATTTGTTTGTTTTACTAATACGTAAAATGCACATGTTACAATAAAGTGTCATTTCAAAATGAAGAAATCATACATTTCATTTTGACAATGTCAAAAATGAGGAAGTTTCACTCTGTTACAACAATATCGTATGATATTCATTCAAAGACTGATTGAAAGGTCATCTAGCTATCTCTTAAGTACGGACAAAATAAAGACAAATACATCTTGATGGTGTCATTTTGGTGTCAAAGCACAAGAATTCTTTCTGAATCTGTGGGAAAGTCTCTCTGGACTTCCTCAGTGGTGTATCCACACCAAGATACAAGGAGCATTTTGCTAGCCAGGCCAGGTTCTCCCATTTGCTTTCTATTTGGCATCACTCAGGATGGAAACTACAGGTCATAATGACACAAAGGTACCCAAGAAAGATTATTAAGTATTGATGACATTTTGTTCCCATGGAAGTGTCTTATACAGATCAGGGAAAGATTTCTATTTAGACAAGTAGGCTGCAGGACCCCCATAAATCATGTAACCACACACAAAATAATTTACTTAGATATTAATGGACAAAAGGGTCTCTCTGAGATTTAGCAGACCTGAGTGCAGGTAATAAAAAAGTTCCAAACTTAGCTCTGTTCCCACGCAGAGCTTGGTAATCCTAACAGTGATACTAGCTTATTCAAAGACTTTTCACAATGGATTGCTGTATACACAAAGCCCTACAGCAACTCTATTTATTCTATTGGTAAATCAGTTGGGGATGTTTTTACACTTTAATTATACAGAGCACTGCAGAAGCCACTTAAGCTCTGACTAGATGAGCTAGGTTTTAATTTGACTAATGTATCACTAGTACCTTTAAAAAAAAAGAAATAATTAGAGGAAAAATAGTAGTTAAAGCTAGTCTGTGCCAGTCATTCTGCTGTATTATATTACTTCTTTTTATTTAAGTGCCTAATAGATCTAAAATTATGATCATGGGACATCTGGAATATTTCAAGCATTTTTGCTGGAGTCTTATCATCTCCAAACTACAATTACTTATTGACCAATTGAAAGGCTGTGTGGTGACATTTGAAGCAGAGAGTGGCCCATGTTTTTGTAAAGTGATCTTCTTTTGCTTTTTGTGATCTTTTGCTGTTACTACTGTTATCATTGTTGTCTTTATTAGTACCCAGCATTATCCAAGAATCAGTAGAATTACTCAGTGTTATTTTTTTCTTCTAATCTGTTGTCATTAATATTCTTGAAAGTAAATGACACTCTAGGGCAGTAACAAAGGTGTTTGAAGTTACTCCAGCTAACAGCACAAAAGTATAACATGTTAACAGGGACATAGTATTAGTGGAATCTTTCAGAAAAGGAATATGAAGAAATATGCACGGAACTTGTCCTGGAACAAAAGAAAATCTCCTCAAGGATTAATACTCTTTGGTAAATAACCTGCTCATTTTTACATTATTCATGATTTCCAGGCAAGCTTTTTTTTCATGGAAGATGTACAATATCTGAGAGTGGATAAAAACCTGGTGGAACAGAAACCCCACTTACCCTGAGATTTGGAGGCTTTTTATTATCTCAATAAAAGACAATTTTTGAACATGACTTGCATAGGAAAATAGCAGTGCTGTTTACATGGCCTGGTACATATTTTGCCTGCATTTCATTTAGGAAATAACCGTGTGTTCCTTTACCACCCAAACTTTAATAAATTTCAGTGTAGAATGGCTCTTTTCTAACTGTGACTCATTCTTTGCTAATTCAATCAAGCTGAAGCTGACAAAATAACAAGAAGATTTTGGAGGTATTTTTACCATGTTTGTCACTCCACCAAATGACAGTGCAAAGTTCCCTTGTCTGAATTTCAATCAAAAACTTACCAGGAATGCTAAGCCTTTCAGAATCCCATTGTACCTCTGCTTCATGGCATGTGAGTTATTTGCTTTCATCTCCCCTTTACTGTATAAAAGAGGATCTAAGGCTGTAAAAACTTCAATCCAGAGATTCATGCAGCTGTACATAACAGATCCTTCCTCTCTCGTCATTGCAGCACAACATCAAACCAAACAAAATGTCTTAGAAAGCTACAGTATTTGCAGCTAGGCTGTCACAGATCTCTTTTTTTTTTTTTTTTCTTTTCTTTTGAAAAAGAGCGGCTGAATGCCCAGCACCTGCCTCCATACTGACATTTTCTCAAACGTTAAGGTAAAGGAACAAACCTTTGTCAATCCCTTGCAAGTGATTCATTAGAAAAAATGCAAGGAAAAGCCTCGGCCTCTCTCCTTTCTGCTGGATTGCAGGATTAAAATAAAGGACATTTGGTTTTATTGATCTAATGAGAGATGGGGACTTTTATAGGTCATCCCTTGTGATTAGAGAACAAACTGCGTTTACAGGTAGCATCTCACAAGCACTTCTTCCCCATTTGCTTGGCTTCCCCCTTTTTTTGGGGCTTTGTTTATGTATTTGCCTGTTCGGATGACCCACAGTGTTCACTCCTGTGCTGCATGAAGCATTCAAATGCCTGCAGTGATTTCAGTCTGTCTCTCTCAACGGGGAAAGGAAGAAAGACTGAAGCGATTGCAGCACAGTTCTGCAAACTAAAGAGATGAAGAACAGCAGATAGGGAGAGAGAAAAAAAATCTTTAAAAACACTAGATAAAGCACAGCAACAGGAACAGGAATCACACCTCCTACCTGTGAAGTAGACTGTGTGCAGATTGCATTAATCTCCTAGTGTATTTTATCTGCCAGGATTTCCTCCCCCCAGCCATGAAAGGAGAGGGAAGCTAAAGGAGTTCACACATGGTGTTTTGTGGTGGATTGTTCCATGAGCAGTGAGTTAATCTCTTCGCTTAGACCTTTTACCTTTGTTCTCTTTTTTTTTTTCTTGAGGTATTCATGTGATAGAAAATGACATTTTCATATGGTAATCTCTCCTCCTTGTAGCTTTGCTCTTCAAGATTTAGCCAGAGGGATCAAACACACTGAACAGTGCCTTTGCAGGAAAACAAAAAAACAAAGAGTATAACCGAGCCGAAAACTAAAATTCATGCCTTATTTGGTTGTGTGATAACATTAACAAAGGTACTGAGGCGGGATGTATGTAAATATAACACAGTGACTGTAGGATTATGTCATAAATACCTGCAGCAATAGTTCTGTGTGCATAAATTCGTATAAATAAAACAGCTCTATAGCACCTTCTTCACCCGTAGGTTAAGCTTGCTCCAGTTCCTCTGGTCTGGCTGTCCCAGTACTAGGTAGCTTTGGCAGAAGCAACGCAGTCTCCAAATGTGGTCCTCCTGCTGCCCATTTTAGGCTGTCGAAACTGTGCTGCCATCCCTCCCTTCACCTCCCCTGCTCCCGGTAAGCGAGCGAATCTGAAACCAGGGGGCAAAATCATTACGTCCCAATTATCTTAAGCTGTGCAAGATAACCTCTCTCTCAAGGGCCAGTGTTAAAATATGCACACAGTTCTGATGTCTAGACAGTTATGAAATATAGGTGTAGGGCTCGGCATATGCAGAAGAGAAATGCATCCCAAATGAAGTGCTTTTATTAAAGAAGTATAATCACTGGGATAACTAATTACGTCAATACCACATAGTTAATTAAACCCATTATAGTTACTATTCCCATAGAGGGGAGGTCAAACAAAGCAGCCATCCCCCTGACTCTGCTGTACTAACAAAAGAGAGAGAAATTAAATATATTAAACAATGCTTCTTGTTCAGGTTAAGAAAAGTTTAACAACTACACAGTCACTCAACAAAGAAATTCCACCGGCGTAATTTATGTTGGTACATTTGTATGGGACTTCTTCAAATAAAGGTCTTATAATATGCTGGAGTCCCATTAGATTTGTGCTAGCTGAGGAGACGAGGAGAAAACACTGTTTTTGTAAAATTATTCCAGATATTTTGCAAGGGAATTAAATATATCACTTCACCACTGGATATATTTGATAAGTGACCAAAAAACATGACATAATGTGGGAAGATAATGAGGTTTGCAGTGCCAGTCAGTCAGATCTCATCCCATGCCTCTCACCTAAAGGTTGAACAGATGAAGATGGCATTGTGGGATGCCCAGAAGTGCTACTTTTTTTTTTTTTTTTTTTTTTCCTGTTCCCAGTCATCCATCAGGAAGGCTTTCACAGGTTGCTATCACCTGTCATACGACAAGAGTAATTATTCTGACTCAAGAGACTGGGGCTAAAAATCTGAACCATAAAGAGTTCTTGTATAAGCATTTGCAAGTTCATATATATTTTCCAGTTAACACCTGAAGCAATAATATTAAGATGCACCAGGTATAAAGTGTGATAATGATGCCAAAAAGATCCTACTATTTTTGTGAGAGGCAGGTATGAGTCATAAAGCTCACACATCTCAGTATTGCACTTACAAGCATACGTGCACTCATAGGGCAAAGTTTGAGAGATATTTTCATCAAAAGATACAGACGTCACAGTAGTCCTCATTCATAATAAGTGTCTCTGTCAGCGTTTTCCAGCTTTTGACCAATGAACTCGTGGGAATCAACATTATACTCCAAAGAGATCCATGAATAATGATAAGAACTATGTGTATTTTCACATACGCCACACAGCAATCTAATTACAGGCTATCTCTTCAGGAGTATCCCAGAGTATTACCTGTCTTGAAATCTTGGGAATGCACAGGCCAGAAAAGACCGCAGACTACTGGCCTAAATCATTAAATTATGTCTCTCTTTCTTAAAGTTGATTATTTTAGATCAGCTGTTCTCAGCAGAGGAAAAAATCTAAAAGACTGATCCACTGAGATGACCAAATATGTCTGGCCTGATCTCACCCTGGAAAGACAGGAAGGAAGGAAGGAAGGAAGGAAGGAAGGAAGGAAGGAAGGAAGGGGCTCTGATTTTACTACATGATGTTGCAACCCATAAACTCAAACCCTATCTTTACCCTATCTTTGCTGTAACACAATAAACTCATTCTGCCAGCCGCTGATTATTCTAGAAAATAGTATGTATGAAACCATGATCACTGCTTTACCTTTCCTTGTTGAAGCCAAGAACTATGCAAAGAAAAGGATCAGCAAGAAAAGAAGCCTGAGAGGCAATAAGTATTTAAAACTTGACATTTTGCCTCAAAGAAACAAAGTGTATCCCAATATTTGCAGTATCTGAAATTCTGCTGCAAAGCTATTTCACCATGTAAGGCAGTTTGCAAGCTTTTTATAGGAACTGCCAAATCATAACAACAACCAGAATCATTATAATGATATCTATTTGTATTGCATTATTGGTTTATGTAGTACTAGATGTTGTATTTTGATATGCAGAAGAAGAAAAACAGGCTGCCCTGAACAGCTTAATATCCAAATAGAGAAAGCAAACAATGAATAAGAGAAAGGAAGTAGGAAAATAGCAGGAAAATAAGATACACAGCAATTAAGAATATGTTAATACCGCACAGTGTGATGTACAACAGAGTCCCAAACTGGCTCCGAACATCTACCACACAGCACAGCATCTGAGAAGACAGTAATTCACTGCAGATATAGGACAGCTACATCACTGTGACACTGCACCCAAGTCAAGACCAGCATAGACACCATATGTGACAAGCTCAGTGTCACATGGGAAATTTGTGGCAGAGATTGTTACACATCAACTGAGAATATGCTAAAAGGGAGAAAATTCCACAGGGCTAATCTGCTTTATGCTATTTGCCAAGAGAAATGGAGATGGAACACATTGCGCTAGCAAGGATACACAACACCACAGGCACCTCCCCATTCTCCAGTATCTAAACCTTTATCATAGTCTTTAGTCTGTTATGTTTGCTGAGTCAGCCTTAAATGATGATTCATTGAGTATTGGCTGCACTTCTATAATCAGAAGCACTTCTGAAAGAAAAAAACTGCCCTATGCCTCATTTATCTTTGTGGGAACCGCCTTATATGCCCAAAGATAGTGTCAACTCTGTACATTCAAATGAGACAAGGGAGGACCTTGCACATGAGTGTCTCTGCTGTCCAGGCTTAGTGAGAGCTCTTCCTGGCCCTACCATTATGCTGCCCTTAGGGATGACATTGCCACTTTTGCACATTCAAGCACATTCCAGCAGGTAGGTAGGATAGCCAAGACTGCAGTAGGAACCTAAACTCAGAAGGATCCAGAATAGGTGCTGCAGGGAAGACAATCAAAAACTAGCAGTCAGCTGGTGGGAACAACTAACATTTCATTGTGGTGGCTGAACTTTTTCTTCATTCTCAGTTTCCCCTCAAAATTTAGCTCAGATCAACCCAACTTTCAGGCTGCATCTATGCTAGTAAATTATATTACAAGGTCCATGGTCTAGGTGCTAGAATTCATCATCTACACTATGAAATGGTGAGAATGGTGCCTGGCATGGTTTTTGCCAGATCAGCAAGCACTTTCTCAAGCAATTGCCAGGTATGACTCAGAAGTTAGCCCACAGACTATTCTAGATAGGCAATTTAAATGTGGCCAAACTCTTTTTGTTCTTGTGTTTTTGTTTGTTTGTTTTGTTTGTTTGTTTGTTTTTGCTTTGGAACCTGAAAAAATATAACCAAAGAAAGTTGCCATCCCATCCCATCTGGACACAGGGACAGAGAACTGGCAATGGCACTGTTTATTTTACTAAACAGAGGTAGGTCATTTTGGATATGACCTAACCATTGGTTGCTAGGCTGTCAGTCATCGGCTCTTGTTACTTTACTAATTCAGTTCTAAAGTTTCTTAACTTACACTATTAGTGCTTAAAAGGAACTATTTCTAAAATGTCAAAATGCCTCAGAGATGTCAAAACAGTTTTTGAATTCAAGATTCCTCATTTTTCTTCTTGCTTTTATTTAAGTTTCACTGCTGTAAAATCATATCTGGCAGCATGAAAAGAGTGTAATCCAAGGAAATAAGAGGAGATGAGATTTTTATGTGGTTTCTTTGACACCTTATTTGGCAGCAAGGCAGAACGGACATTTAAGAAACAAAATTTTCGCTATAGTAGACACAATAACTTCATGATATTCATAATAAGTTCATGATATTGTTTTTATTCTTTCTTTTTATGATTTTTTACTGTGGTCACCTAACATTTTCCTAATTCCAAATAGGACAGCTGTACTTGTCAAACATTTTCACTGATAGGTGTTGAGTTCCAATTGAAAACAAAGGCAGACATATGTATTCTTCTTGTCAGAGTGCAAAGACCAATTAATGAAAGCTCCAGACACCTACTAGAGTCACAACTCACTGTGGAATCAGTAACCGTTATTGGTGTTTTTAAAATCCTCCTTTGAGGTGCACTAAATCTAAGAAATCCAAATCTAGACTCTTACTGTAGAATTATAAAGCAAG
>VZSV01000150.1:305935-361641 GCA_013398735.1 Nothocercus julius | reverse complement strand
CATTTTTCTAAAAAAAAAAAATCTACGCTTAGAAAGATACAAATGCCTTTCTAGCTTTCTGCCTTAAAGCACCAGTTTAAAGACCTGCTGAGACTCTCTTTTGAAAAAAAAAAAAAAAAAAAGACCATCTGGCCCATTTGTCCCAAAAAGGACCTTACTTGCTGTGGAGAGGCTTTCAGAAGAAGGAAGACACTAGCATTGAATTGTGTTGACCTGCTGCAGGAACTAATAGAGGGAAACAACGTATATTCAAAGGATAAGCTAATTATTACCAGCCCTGATGTATTCAGCACATGTGATTGTTCCTGTCAAGGAAGGATAACTCACCTCTTCACTTGCTCTTTCTTCATTAGCTACAGGAATTTCTCTACTGTTATCCTCTCTGGAAAGTTCACCTAGGTATCTCAAGGAGAAGTTGTGAACAGTGATTTACAGTTGTTGGGAATTTGAATATAAAACTACTAACCCTCCAAGCAATGGATTGAAATTGATGTCATCAATGCTGAGCATAGAAGATAGTCCAAAAATCTGTTTTCCTCTACAGCTGCTTCCAGTTAACAGGACAAAAGAATGCATGCAGAGTAGAAGGCAGCTTCATAGACAGCCTTAATGAAATGCTAAACAGGGCTTGTCTGCAGTAGTAGCACAAATAATCAAGACTTCTTCCTTCAACTTTCTAGTTTTTATTCAAGCTGCATTTTCCTCATGGCTTCAAAATGCTACTGACCTCTGAGCAGGTCTAAATGCTACCAATATAAGACAATTGACATTCATAAAGGTGAACCTGGAGACATCTTGTCCAGATTCTACTGTATGCACCGTCTTTCCTCCTCCAGATACAGACGTCAACTTTGACAGCCTGCATGATGAAAGGGCTGGATGTTGACAGCTGAAAATGAGGGGCTCAGACAGAAGGAGCAATCTCCAAGACTGATCAAGTGTTGTGATGCCGAGTTTACAGTGAGGATAGGCAAAAGAGTAAAATATAGCTAAACACATGTTCTGTGGCTTTCAAATACATTTAATGTGGTCATTCAGTTTTCTAAGAAGCTGGTGGTCAGTCTGTCTTGCATGTAGACAGGAGCATGATCATGTTGCAATGCTATCAGTAAAGGCTAAAATGCAAAAAAGATGTTTCTAGCTCCAGTCAGCCAATAAATATATCAGCATTATATAAAAAAAAAAGAGAGAGAGAGAGAGAGAGAGAGAGAAAAGTAAACTGTAAAACTCATGAGATTCCCTATTCTCAGCTTTGCCAGATTTATCAAGACATTTAAGACACATTTTCATATGGTAAAACCACCAGAAATATGTCTAATTAACATTCTCATTGAAAGTATGATTCAATCCGTCTTCTAAATCAGCATTGCCTTAAGTTGACAGAGCAACATATGCCAACTTATTGGTAAATCACAGAATTATCGGAGTGCAAATGAGCACTGAGTGATCACCTGTTCTATTTTCTGCACGTCAAACCAAACCAGCAATATCTGTCTCATTAATCACAGAGGATTAGCTAATATAATGTATACTAATGACCACTCCGTAACCTCTATAAGTAACCCATTCCAACTGTTTTCAGTCTTTACTGTAAGAAGGCTTTCATAGTTGCATTACCTCTTACTTCCACCTTTTCCATCAGAAAGCACAATTCTCTTCCACATCGCAGCAATCTTTTGTATATTTTCAAGTCACTATACGATATTCTCCTCAGTCCTCCAAAACCACTTCTTAGACTGAACAAAGCCAATTTATTCACACTTTCCTCACACTCATGTTTTGTATCTCTTGGATCATTCTATTTGCTCATCCTCTGGCCCCTGTGGCTGGTTCATGTTTTAAAATGTGGGATTGGAAACTGGGCACCACCTGAGGCGTCACCAGTGCCAAGCAAGGAAGATTATTTCCTACTCTCTGCCAACTGTAGTTCTTTTTAATGAGATCAATGCAGTGTTGGATTTCTTTTTTTAACAGGATGGCATGCTAGGCTCACATTCAGATGTGATTTGCTACACTCTTCACAGTGGTTTCTACAGAATTGTCAGGTAACCAGTTGTTCTCATTTTATATTTGCGGAGTTGATTATTCCTATCTCTGTGCAGCACTGGGAATTTTTCTTTCTGAAAAGCATCCTTTTCTGTTGGAAGAGAACAACAGTGTCCAAGACTGACAGTTTGCCCTCAATTTTGCACAACGTATCTGCACTACCAGGGGCCAAGACAAAGCCAGTGGAAGCCAGCAGTAAGCTGACTGGCTTTTCTAAACTTTTCATTGTGATCTACCGCCGATGTCATCAAAAACACAAAGCCCCTAAACATCTGCTGACATGTATGAGGAATTAGGCAAACACATAACAGAGTAGGAGCTGGTCTAATAGCCTCGGTTAAATTCACTTTGTTCTGTAAAATTTAAGAAACCTAGTCTTTCTTCATCCAGACAGTTAACTAGACAAAATATATGAAGACTTTTATAAAAATCATACTTATCTTGATTAATACTCTCTGTTGTTTTGAAAGCCACATCCAAAGAATAAGATCTGTACAGCTGAGTCTATGGACAAGATAATCTCAGAGTAAGCTATATTAAGTTTTCATATTATATATAACCTATAAAGTAATATTACCTTTATATGTTGAAGATTCATCATCACAAAAATATACTTACTTAATAAGACACATTCACAAAAACATATTGTATAAACATGGCTCTTTAACAACAATTTCATACACATTCATATGACAAAAGAAAAGGAAGAAAGCTGTGTGTTACATGACAAAACATAATCCTTTCAAGCTATGCAACAGCTAATACTCCTGAGCCACTGAGCCTTTCCGTAATTCATTCTCTAACAATGGGCCAACAGTAGCCTCAGTAAACTGCTCCTGGACAGTTGTGGGCTACCTTGCTCACATAAAAACTTTTCTTCTTCACCAATGCAGCGTTTTGTTGCTCCAGGGCTGGAGGACTTGCACAGCCTTTCTAAAAAGGCTTTTTTGTTTTTCCTAATGTTACTGTGAATAAGCTCATTATCCATAACAACATCTAAGGCTTTTCTGAAACTACTGAACTTTTGGCTTCTCCTGATGTCTCAAGATTAGAATCCTCAAGATGTGGGCACCATAGCGGATATAATTTTTTCCATGCAGTTGCCACAGATTTGCACGGAAATAACTTCATGAACAAATGATCAGTTAGTTCACTAATAGACTGCTTGCACCTGCAAAAACCCAATTTGTTCTCATAACCATGGTAACTACGTTTTCATGGAATATCTATTTCTTAACAAGTCTTTTATGTGTATTTTGGGGGGAGAAAGCCCTCAACATTCTGTGATATACTTAACCAGACAGGCAAATTTGATATTATTTGGAAAGCATGCTATTCATAATCTGTTAGACATTGCTACTCAAGGGCAGCCAAGACTGGGCTTTATAAATCCCACCCAATAAGCTTATTTTAATCGAACATTTCTGTGTGCATGCAAAGTTAGTGAAAGGTGCCAAAGCAGAAGTGCACAAGACTAATGTTTCCTATTTATAGGAGAGGTATAGCAGCTGTGGAAACTTTCTCCACACTTTCATGCCAATTTGTCTCATCTCCAGGCTCATTGCTATGCTCAGCCTTGTTGCTGATCTAACCAAACTGATGCACATCCAAGTGACAATTTGCCCATGCAACTAAGGGATGTGTGTACACATCCTGCATGCAGTTACACATTCATTCATGCAAAAGGTTAATCTGAAAGAAAATTTTTACACCTTTTATTGCGGCCAGTGGGGACAAAGTTTTAACTGGTGATTCATCAAGTTCCCGTTTAGTTTTATGGGCTTGCCTGTATTTCCTTTTCATTTGGCTTTGCTAGGTTTCTCTGCGCCATGGCAAATATCTGATAGCTTGCTCAGCAGGGTCTGTGCTTTGCAGAGCTTACACAGTGCTGCCTATTATTAACTGGTTTCAAAATTCATTCTTCTGTAACATAAACTAAGATGTAACTATTATACCTGTCACCTCAAAGTATGCAGAAATAAAATATTTGCAGTTAGTTCATGAAATCTTTGTAATTTTGTGTAAGGCTTCCAAGTTTTAAATAAGATTATGTAAAAACAGTTAGACACATGTAAGCAGACCTGATTGTCCCAAGGCACCTGCCCCTTATATTCACTCCATATGCCTATTAAACAGTGGTACAAAGAATTCTGAACAAAGATGACAAAATGTTTAGTAGAAAGTACACTTTATCGTGTTATAAAGAGCACTTTTAATTTTATTTTTAAGACATCTTGCAAGTACACTGTAAGCTCCTAACAATAAGAGCCCCAAAGAAAGAAGAAAGTCATGCAAGAAAAATTGCTGAGCAACTCTTTCTGAAAAAGGTGTCATAAATGACTGATGACACCTTGGGATTCTGTTAGCTGAATCATTTCCTGATGAGGTAATTCAAAGAAGTTCCTTCAGGAAAGCATATGACTGAGCTCTTGCAGAAAGTGTGAATCCAAGCTTTACCTACAAGAAAAAAATGGAAGAGAAACATTGTCACTAAACTAAGAAGATTGCAGCAAGCTTTGTCCAGGTATTTGATCTGAAATTTGCAGCTGTGATGTATAGCCATTAGTAGTAGATAGCCATACATTTGCTACTGGAGACATCTTTGTTGAAGATTTGTTCCTGTAGGCATAAATAAAATATTCATCAGATTTTTGCGTTATTGTTCATTTAAATACTCATCAAAGACTTTTAGCTATAGTTTATTAATTTTTAAATTGATTACAATCAGTTTCTTTAGAAAAGGGCATTTTTGAAAATCTTTATGAACATGCAGCATGTACGTGTGACAGTAGGAGCAAAGTGTAATTGTCTGCTGCATTTAATTCTCAGGTGCACTGCATGTTTTCCTTTGATAATTCCAAAGAACTGCTTTTAAAATACTTTTTAAAAGCTAAAAATCTGGAGTAAACAATTTCTCTGCTGTTCATTTAGTCAAAAAGTCAACTGATCTTGACATCTTTCAGAGTCATATAAACTAGACATTCTAAAAGAAGCAGAAAAAAATAGCAATACCGTTCAGTAAATTATTTCTTATTTATAAATGGAACCATATGTATGGTCAACCCCTAAAATTTTGCCAGCTGCCTTAGATAGCTAACTTAATCACAGCATTTGTGAATTGTAAATAGTCCCTATAGTAAGTTTGGAGCTATTTAAGAAACACTGCAGCTAGGCGGAGATCCAACGCATACTGAACACAGTGGGATCCTTTCCATTGAATCCTGGAGGGTTTGCATTGGGCCCTTACTGAATTAAATCTTTTCCCACGATAAAGTTTTCAGGTTTCAAACATACCTTAGAAAGATACTCCTCTGTTCCCAATGTCTGTAATTCAAATCCCACCTCACTAAAAATCAGCGACTATATCATGTCTATCAGAATCAGGCTCCAAGCCTGGATATTTTTGGTGCATTATTGAGTCAAACTTCCTGAAGGTTTGTGAATAGAGAAGACACCTGATAAGACCAGATACTGCACTGTACATTCAGTACTGTGTACTACACATAGACTGTAGCTTACTACTTTCTTTTAGTGAAGATGTTCTCACTGACTGCTACAGCAAGGTTCAAGTTCTAATGGGCAATTCCAGTGGGAGCCAAGCTCTACAGCTTCATGTCACAGTTAGCCTATTTATTACTTAATTCTCAGAAAGAAAGTGAAAGACAGAACAAATGATCTGTGCATTTACTATTTTTCATTTTCAGGTCTGGAGAAGAGGAGGACACAGCCAACAGCTTTTGAGGATGAAGGGTGATATTCCAGGCCCGTGTATTGTGAGCAAACCCTACTTCACTCACAGCTTGCTGCAAAGTGAACTGCTGCAATTCCCACAAAATATATTTAATTTGATCGTGCAGCCACTGACCTTGCTACCAGTGAGAAAAACAACAGTAGTGTCAGTCATACCCTGGGAAATAGAAAAGCTAATACATTCTCGGTGCCTCAACACATCCCACTATGGGTATACACACACATACCCACATACATTTCAACATAGCCTGAACCAAAACTGTTAAAAGTTCATGAGTCAGTATGTAGTAAATGTGGGTATACAAATACACTCACACATGCACACACACTCACACATTAAAAATTTGGAAGAGTTACTGTGCTACTGTAAACACAGAAATAGAGTTTCCGTCCTCTCCCTTCACACTATTTCCCTCAAAAAATGTTTTGGGGGAAAAAAAAAAAAAAAAAAAAGAAAATACTGCTTACTTTTACTACTCTTTTACTCCTGCCAATCACAATCATACCATCTTAGCTTCAGCCTATTCTTTTCAGCATCTAGATTCAAACAAATACAGATGATAATTACTGGACGAAATTTGGTGAGAGAAAAAAATGAAAAAGGCTCCTCAAAACTTCAAAAGCAAACAGTGAAATAGACATAATATTTAAGTTTAACCCTCACTATATCAGTGCTTTCCAGGCTGCCAAGCTAATGACTGCTTGTGAGGACAATGAATGGTAAGTCAGCAGCAAGACATTGTGAGGGTATTGCTGGCTGAACTGGAGGTTGCAGGAAACTCGTTTGAAGCCACCAGCAGGAAGACTCTCACGGACACCTCTTCCCACAGGACTGAACAGCAGTAGCAAAGCAATTGCTATAGAAGCCACCAGGTTTCATTTCTCTGTCCATCTTGTCTTCACAGCACTGAATCCTAGTACCACTTCCTTGATAAGTTATGGATAGGAAGCAGGTGAAAACTTTGGAAAGTATATTATCATTTTGTCTCCAATTTGTATCCCTTTGCCTTTCAGTTTGTATCTCTTCTGACCAGATCTGTCCATGCATGGTAGAAATAGGAGGCACAAACAAGATCTGAAGTTTCTGCCACTGTAGTAGAACATGCTGAACACAGCTGAATTCAGGCCTCTGCTAGGTTTCACTGACAAATCTAATTAATTTCATGAGGTTTGGGGTGTGTTGTTTATGATTTCTGAGTTCCCCAGAAATCATCCAATTAAACTGGATTGATGGCAAGACCTATTCTCTTCATAGGATGTGGGAACATTTTATTTGAAATCAGTCAACTATATTTTCATCTTTCTCCTACTCACAAAGAAAAGCAATTTTCATACACTCTGGGATTTTCAAGTACCTCTGAATCAGGAAAAAATAAATAAGTAAATAAAAAGCCCTTGGAAATATAATACAGAGATTTTAATGAGATGTTCCTGAAACCTGAAAGAGGTGATGTTTTCAGGTGAGTTCAAATTTTGCTTCATACAGACGCTCCAAAGAACACTGAAATGGTATTTTTGCTGCTGCCAATATGTGGCAAAAAAATGATATTGACATGGTTTGCACATTTCGTCTTCACATATACCCATTTCACCAAATTTGAACCCAAGGACAAAAGCCACCCAGACCAGGAACAAAGCAGGACAACTGCAGGCTGTGGGTTGTAATTGTGGCCATTGCCAGTGGTAGCCAGATAAACAGTTTACTAAATTATCAGGTCTCTGCCACTTCTGCCATCAAGAAAACTTCTTCCAGTCTTCTGAGAGTCCTCTATTCCTCTAAGAGTAATCTGAAGTTTTATGGATTTATAGTTCTGGATGGGAGCATTTAGATCCCACAAACTATTGCTTATTGATGAAAAAGGGGCATACTGAAAAAATTCACTTAGATGAAACATCTGCTTTGAGAAGCACATGCTGTTGTATTGCTTATGTGTCATCCCATTGTACTGCAGCAGCGCAACAAATGCTAACACATCCCAAAATGAAAGTAACACAATAAGACATGGACACAAGTGGAGATAGGAAGGACAATATACTTCATGTCACATTAGGTACCTGATGGCAAATTTAACAGTCTGTAGCTGGTCCAGCTGTTTTGGATGGTTTATACAGCTGATATAAAGCTATTTATTTATGTTTGTATCAATGGATGATTCATGGCAGGTCTCTTGAATAATTTATTTTAGGAACTTTTTAATATTCTTTTGCATTTTTTTTTCTCTCCTAAAGTAATATTTAAAAATACTAAGCTATTCTGAATAAGATGAGTGAAAATTCTGAAAATTCCTTATCTCCCACAGCTTCAAAGTAACATTCTGTTGCAGGAATAAAGGTATGTAAATGCCAAATACTTTTTTCCCCTTAGAGTATTCACTTCCAAGATGACTTCCATATCATTTTTACTCAGCACATGAGACTGGAAACATTTTGGACTCCTTTCAGCTCTGCTGAGGCCAATGCAGATGCTGAGTGCAATATTTTTATTTTTTGCTTTCTATTCACTCATCACCAGGCATCAGCCAAAATCTGCCTGGCTCCTTGTGCAGCCTTTCCCATCAGTACAGAAGAATATTTAAAATGTTTTATACTGAAACACGTAGGAATAAAAGAGAGTTTATGTGAGAATAACTCATGAAACTATTTGTTAAATATTGTTAGCAAGGCACCAAGTATAATTATATATAGTTGTCTCCATTACTCTTTACACAGGTGACATTTTCTCATTTCTCTTTTCATTTTTGATGCTTTTGCCATGGTCATGAAAAAAGAAAAGAGATCAAGCTCATGCTCTTTTCCCTTCCTCCCCCAAAAAGCCTACATTTAGAGTGAGCATATAATTCTAAAGTTTACTTCTAAAGTGTACAAAATATCTGTTAAGGAGTTTCCAACTAAAATAGACTTGAAAATACTCCCCCTAGATTGCATTCTAAATATTAGGGTAAAAAGAGGGGGAAAGGAGGAAAAGTATTTACCAACCAAAATCCATTCACATATAAGGAGCTACAAGACATGCTGCCGGTTGAGATCTAAAGATGTGAAATAAGCCACCCAGTGACAGACAGAAGCCTGCAAGACAAAGGAGAAGGGCTTTTTTATGAGAAAAAAAATATTTTAAGAAACTAAGAAAATCACACACTATAATGGAAAACGTTTTTAAAAGCCTCTTTCAAATATTCTTGGCAAATAAAGTTTTGTTTAGTTTGGTTAAAAGCAGTGGAGCTTATGCCTTTGGCATTCAAATTTACACGCAAATAAAAATGTGCTTGTAAACTTGAATAACCACACTCTGCAGTCTCACTGTACCCCCAAATTTAAAAGCTGCTACTGCCAACATGCATATATTGTCCCAATCTCTCCATCTGTAGTCAATTAATCCCAGTCAGTTACAGCATACTCCCAATTATTAGACTGCAGTTCTGCTCTCTAAAAATTCCATTTTTTTGTCATCTTCCCAACTCCATATCAAATGTATTCAGTCTAATTATGGCTTTTCAAATTTGCAAAGCTTTGCAAACCCACACTGGTTTCTGAGAGTGAAGGTAAACTTTCTTCACTTCACTGATCTTCCTCAGCAAAGAGAGCTACAGGCCAATGTAACCCTTCATTTTTCCCTTGCAGTCCCTTTGGCTTCAAATTTTACTTTCTGCAACCCGTGTGTATTCGTGAGTATTTCAATGAGTTATTATTGGTGTAGCTGATCAGAACATCTTAAACAGTCTTGACAAGGCACAAGAAGAAATAGACTCCATTTCCTCTCTTCCTCTCCCTCTCCAGTACACAAAAGGAAAGGGTTTGTTAAATAAAAAGGTTCTATTTTCCAGGTCACTTTTCAAATCATTTACATATTGGAAGAACTATTCATTGTCACTTATGACTGTCCTTATCAAAAGTAAAAAAGAAAAAAAAAAAAAAAAAAAGGTATTTTCCCTACTATTCCCTACTATTGCATCCTACCTAATCTGGAAAGCCCTCATGGATGCAGGAAAAAAAAAAAAAAAAAAAAAAAGATAAAAAAAAAAAAGATAAAACTTACTTTTATTTAGCCAAATCAGAAAGAGAATAGAGATTGACATACCTAGCAGTGATTCCTTCAGACTGTGTCTGAGTTCTTGAGAATAATAAAGGTTTCTACACTGTCAGAGCTTGATGCCCAGTGTCTTTCAAAACTTATATAATAATTGTTAAAAAACAGATATATAGAGAAATGCGTACAGGGACATGCATACAGAGATCAGAAGAAGAATTTCTGATAACCTTCAATTAATATCCTGCACATCACTGAGAAATTTCTTCAGGTGTAGGCTTCATCATGAGTGCTTTTCTACTTGAGTTCCAGCTGAAGATATTGGACATCTGAATAGCTTTATTTTGTGGTAGATATGTGAGTGGCAGAAAGCCATCTAGTACTCAGAACTGATCTCATCACTTTTCAGACCACATAGGAAACAACAACAACAAAAAGACAAAAAACGGACCCAAAATATCACCCTGAAGAGACACCAGAGCTTGTCATCAAAGTGGTGGCATACTTCTGACAAGAACCAGTTGGTAGTGACATAAGCTGTACTTTCCTAGGCCTGCCTTGGGAGGTTTACACATCCCTAGGTGCTGGGCATACAGAGGAAGTCAACGAATAGACACTGGCATAAGAAAAAATGTAATCAGGACCAATACATTGGAGGCTTCTGGCATTTTTACAACATTTTCTACTATTTCTATAGTATGTCTGATTGCAAGTGACAGCAAGTGGCATTATCATAAATGTCAGCTGCATTATTGTTGTCACTTTCACCCCTTAATCTTAAGGAAAGCAGAGCCATGAAGATGTTGGAAAAGAGATAGAGTATTTCATTTATCCTGTTGTTACGGTCATATGATCACTTGTAGCATTGCACTGTCATGAAAGGGAAAAAGAAGCACTAAACCTTCTGAGCTGCTGCCATAAGATTTATCAGAATTGCTAGATTTATCAGAATTGCCAGATTAATAGGTATAAGTAGCAGAATAAGAGAAACAGAGCTGGTTGCTAGATTTCTTTACTGCATTTTCTTCAAAGTGGGTTTGTGTGTGTGCACAGATGTGTATGTGTGTGCACACATGTGTGTGTATGTGTGTACACACATGCTTGCGTGTGTATGCATCCATCCTGATGCAGTATACTGAGAGGCTTACAAGAGATTATAAACTGTTGTAATGGGATATCAAGGCATTATCTGCCTATGTTAATTATATGGGTCATTCTAATCATGGCTGACAAAACATCTCTGCCATGCCATGTTAGGCTGTACGATATATATATAGCAGGCTTTACAGAAAATATATTTCAAAAATAAAATTGGTCATCTTGGAATTCTAATCATATTTCTTTCAGCTATTTTTTTTCATCTGAGAAAAAAATATATATAAATTAAAAAGAAAAAGATAGTAATGAAGTAATGATATCTCTGAAGTTTTTATAGAAGTTGTATTAAAATATCACGACTGTGTATTCACAGCGTGATAAATTGTACCTAGAAGCATCAAAACCGACCAAGTTGCCTGACAGCACTGTTGAAACCCTGTAGCCAGACCAGCAATAGTTAGGACAGAACATGCAAAACTAGTGATATTTCTACCTTTGTACTCAGTGCCATTGTTCATTGTCATTCCTAGCTGTTTTCTGGAACCAGCATTAATGCTGGTCACCCCCTCCAGATCTACTAGAGAAGAAAGAGGATTCGCAGGAGAGAAAGACTGATGATCTTTTATTTATTTTCATCAGAATGGGCTTTTCTTATTCTCATGTGTTCACATTCTATGTAAGAGGAGCTTCAGTAAGAAAAGCATAATACCAATGGCACACAGACTTTAGAGAGAATGGTATTAGGCAGCTTCTGTAGGGAATTAATTTAAGTCAAGCAAAACTAGAGCTCATAAAGCTACTAAAGATATGTTCTTGATTGCATCTGCTTTGATATCACAGGCATTGGTTGTAAGTTAATGTTTCTGACATTTACCAAACATCCTGTTAAAGTTTCTTAAGATTAGGCAGTTTATGTTACAATCAACTTTGTCTTAAAAAAAATAAAATAGTTGTTTGAACACCAACCTTTGCCCTGAGGCACATCTGTTGAGGAAGAGACAAAAACAGGCTACATCATCTTGTTAGCTTACAATGGGGCCTTCAAAATATACACCAAAAACAAAATCTTAAGAACTCACTTTCTTTTTATTATTCCATGAATACTGAATTGGCACACTCTCTCTCAAACATATACTGCCAAAATTAATATAATTATGAACAAGAGCCTTGTTTTATCTAAAATAGAGTTTACATTTTCAGAATACTAATACTTGGCACGTGCAGAAGAGCTTTCTCCGTGGAAGAATTGAAGTTTATCATAGAAAAACTTGCTAAATAACCAGACTTACAAAGGAGATAAAAATGGTCCAAAAAGAATAGAGTTTTTTCTCCTGCTCTCACCCAGAGACATAATCTGGAAGGCAGACTCAATTCGCAGGGTTACTTAGCAGTGAGCCCTCTATTAGTTACGTTGCTGAATGTTTCAGTTTGGATACATCTCAGCTGCCCGCTGAACCAAGTTCCTCATCACCATGTCGCCCCTCTCACGAGGTGCTTTGGCCCTTCTGGCTTGACGCAGGGAGGGCACTGCAGAGCACACTGCAGAGGCTTTGATCAACATGCTCATATCTGCCGCTAACCTCTGCTGCAGAGGCACTCCTGGTCAAGGGCTCATGAGGCCCTATTTTGGCGAAAGTGAGAGAGCACATCCTCGCTAGCCACTTCAGAAGCACAAGGGGCCTTCTCTACAGCCCTTGCTTCTGCAGAGCCCTCCTCGCCCCTCCAGCGGAGAGCGTGCGTACAGTCAGCTTCATCCATCACGTGAGCTCAGGAAGGGGCTCCTAAGGAAGTCAGTGAGCAAGATGAAAGGGAAAGCATGGTCACTCATCTTGAAAGAACTCATTTCCCTTCCCATATGTATCTTCCTCAGTTCATCCATCTTCCTGCCACCTCCCATTTTGAAGTAAGATACCTTTCTCTTCTTGCTCTCCCTCCCTATCACAATCAGATTGCCTGGCTGTTTCCTTCCCGCTTTCAAGCATAACACAATGCCATGCTTAGAGAACTTTTCTTCAAGGAAAAAAAATACACTTTATTCTGCTGTACATTTTCTCTGTGAAGTAAGAAACGTTCCTCTTGTATAGACTATACTCTTGTATAGATTTTAACTTTGGAGAAAATTTACAGGAAATAGTAAAAAAGCTGCAGGTGAAATTTCCGATGGCAAAGCCTTACTCTGACCTAGCTGGTTAGTATAAATTGCCATATATCATTCTGGCAATATTGCCATTGTCTTGAAAAAAGAAAACACTCATTATTTTATATTAGCCTGTTGGTAAGTTTTGATCCAGAAAATGAGCTGGGGAATTGCATCTTCAGACACTCCCAGGGAACTGCCAGTGTTCACTTGCCCAAGTTTTTGAAAATTCAAAATGTTAAATGCCTTTTCTTATTCTCATGAAATTCATCACCATTTTCATTGGTTCAAATATCATTGTTTCAAGAAAATATTGACACTTAAATGTTCTGCGAGAGCCTTCTATATTAAATGAATCATGAAGTATTCCTCAGCTTACACTTGCTTTTCCTATGACTATGATGGAGAACTTCTGTTTCAAGATAAACTTGTTAACTAGTTAGTTAATGATCATCACACATGCCATAGAGCCTATGATCTCAAAAACTCACATGCAAAAATCTTCAAAACTTAATGGAATCTGTTAAGCAGATAAAACCAAAAAGCTCAAAGAGAAAACTCAAGAAAAGACATGTGGCTTCTAGCCATAATGTTGGCCTAACTGACTCCCCTATGTTCTCCTAGAGAATCAGTGAGTAGGTTAGGTGCAGCATCCAGGTCTCCTGGTGACCTGTCTGATGTTGCTCTTGAGCTCCATTGAGCAGCAAAACCTCTCCTGAGGGAGAAGGTGTATTTCAAGCTTATTGTGCTTCAGCATGCACTAATAATGCTGATGAACAATTAATTATCTAAATGAGAATGCTGATGGAAGAGCACTTCAAAGGGCATGAAGACCCGATGAAGCCATGCTTTGTGTTTTAAAGAATCTTCAGGTCAAGGTTTTTCCAAGATACTTAATTGCTCAAAAATGCCTAAAATTCCAAAACCTAGCAGAATCTACCAGAATATCTCCTCTCTGCTGTTTCAGGCTTTCAAAAACTCACTGAAAGCCTGGCCCTCAATCACAGAATTCAAACAGTAAGGCAACAAGTAGCTTTTCCAGATAGCCTGGCTACTTCTTCTAGAACAGGCACAAGGCACGTTCTGAAAACGTCATTCTGCAAGTTTGTCAGAAGTTTGCACTCTCCTATTCTCAGAGTGTTTAGTCCAAGACTTCACTCAAAACAGCTACTCCCCTGATTCCATTTATTTTTGTGTTGCATCATATTACACATATTAAAACAGAAGTCAGAACTCTGAAAACTTGAGGGAAAAAAGGGTTTGCTAAATTGGGCTATATCAAAATAAGAAATTCCCTCCCCATAAAAATGGTGCAAATTCACCAGAAAAACTTGAAATAAAAGTTCAGAATGGCATTCAGCATTGTCTGAATTCTCATCTTCCTCATTACTGTCTGATGCCTATTTAATGACCCATGAGAAATGAATATACTGTCTTAGTTCATTTCTTACAACGTATATGAAGGTGCACAGCATGACTATGACAATAGCCCTGACTTAATACCCTGGCTGGCAAGATATCTACACTGTCAGGTGATCGAATTGCTGGTTAGAAATATTTGAACTAGCCTTAAACAAAAAGCAGATTAAATCAGGCAATGTGGAACTATATTCTGCCATGGATAGGTGCCTTACAGTACTTAGCTTCCTTGGGTATTTCTAGCCTAAGATGCAGCACTGTAATGGAAAAATTGGCATCATGAAGCCACAAAGGATGAACCGCATGTATATTCTTAGAGGTAATGGTTTCAAATCAGAGCTAAGGCAAGGGTAGAAAATTAGTATAAATGTTGCTTGAGCTTTCACTGTTCTGCCCCAGGGCATTCCAACCTCCCACAAAGACCCTATGTGAAAGCTTCATGTATACAACTCATGACCTGAACGGAGAAGGTGTCATTGTGCAGCACAGTCCATCAGGCATTTTTCTCCTACAATAAAACCACTGTGAACTTGGTAGTATCTCTGTCTGATTCTTCAAAACTATTGCTTTCAGGGGCTTGCATGACTCAATCTGTGCTGTTCCTCCACTAGACAAACATATCATGTAAACGAGACTATGATTATACTTGTGATCTCTCTCTAAGCAAAACATTATAGTTGCAGATACTCCCTGGGCTTCCTGTATTTCAGAGCAACTTGGTACTACCTGAAGTCTCAGCAAGTGAAGCAATTTTCAGCACCCTGAGCTTATGTGGTGGTGGACAATCAGCTTGTAAGCCTAGGAAGTAACGGGGGAGGTTGTTTGCTTAGCCTCAATCTCTAGGGTACACTCACTGCTGTTCTAATGTAAATGTTTATGAGGGATGCAATAAAATATTAAACTAAATTAATAATTGATATTTACTTTATAGTAATTCAGATCCTTGCTTGTTTGAATAAAATCCATTATTTACAATATTCTACTTAACTAGGAGTGACTTCTCTTTGTTCATGCCACTTTCTAATTACTTGTTCCATCTAACACATTTTCCAGAGCCATACTGAGATGGTTACTGCATGCCAGTGTTTAAGGGCTTAGTACCCATTTTTCAGATACTTCATAGAACCAAAAGAAGAGCTTCTCAAATATATTTCTTGTACAGTAGATAATCTTTTACTCTCATGGATTTTTGACACAAACAATCACCATCAAGAGGTAGGTATATTAATTAAAACTGAATGATGAAAAAAGATCCACAAAATGCTTTATCTAGCACACAGCTTGAATTCAATTCACTGTTTGTATACTAAAAATACGTTATGCATGAATATTCAAATGATTATTTCATATATAAGTCCACAAATCTTAAAAACTTCATACCCAAAATGCATTATACAGAAAAAAATCATTCACCTGTTAAAAGGCTTCAGTCATCCAATTAGAGAGTAAAAACTGAACCTCATGATTAATCACAAAGCCTTGAAAAGCGAGCACTTAAAATTGACAGTCTACAAACAGCCTGTAACTTGAAAATTATACAACCAAAATATCTGGAACATATTTACAAATTTCAAATACAGGTAATGCAAACAATTCACTTCCATTCCAATTAATTGTGTAATTAGTTCAATTAGTACAGTCCAATCTCACACATCAGTTCCAGTTACAACCTCCTAGCATATCTCTAAGCTCAGTTTACATTCATGTTTTGTACATACTTATATAATTACTGAATGCGCAGTGAAATAGGAATTTCATTTCCCTGCTAAGTAGGGACGTGCCCCACAGATCAACTTTCACAACCTATCTCTTAACACTGTGGTGTGAGAAATACCAGAAAAGGAAGAGGAGATATGCAGAACATGAGCAGCTGCCAGAAATTCCACCATCAAATTATACAGTGAATCTCCCTTGCAAAACTAAAGGAGACTGTTATAATACTGTTGGAATAAACATGACATAAATTCAGACAAAATACTTTTTGCAAATTAAGCGCCAAAAGTCTCCTCCTTGAGATGTAATAAATACAACTGTGGATCAGTTGAAAAGTGAGCTGCATGCATTTAGTACTACACTTGGGATTTGGTCTAGGCCACATCTGCATGTATGTGGGTTTTTTTTTCCTTGCAGTGATGCATGGGATTGTAACATGCAATTATTATATGTTTTAAATTAAATTAATATGATTAAATTTATTTTCCGTCTAATGTTCTGAGACAGAAAAGAGTGACTTCTAAGAGCAACACCTTCCGTATCTGCAGAGGACTTAACACACAACACTCCGATAGATCCTAGATTAAAATAATGCTTATTCAGGCTGAAAGTGACTACTTTACTGGTTCTTAAAAACAATATTTCAAAAAAGATATATACCTATGTACTATTTGCATTGTTTAAGAGAGGTATTATTCAATGCACAGTGAAGGCACTGCTGTTGAGCAAAGTCCTAAAGATTAATCCAGTTCTGCTTGAAAGTTATTATCCCTGCATAGCAATTTAACCAAAATATTAAATCAAAGTGAACAACTTAAGATATTAAAAAAAAAACAAATAAACAGATTCTAAGTAGTATAGCGCCATCAATACTTCCGTAAAAGCCCAAATAATTTTGTCTCTTCAGAGCAAACTAAACCAAACAGCATCACACATCACATTTATAACTGCATTTTCACTGCAGCAAAGAGATGAATCTTTCAGCTGAATGAAAGTCTTTAATACAAAGTCCAGACAATCTGAACCTTTGTAATTTTTTTCGTGTGTTTCTGAATTTTTCCTTTTGGGATAGGGCCAGGATCAAAATCATTAGATGACCGAAGATTTTTCTCATGGTATTTGCAGCCTGGATGCAACCAGAAAGTCACAAAAGCTTAACAAAGCTTGACACCAGGTAGATTTCAGGGTTATTTTTTCTAGAGAAAGAGAATTGTAAGAAATTCTGCTGATGTCCTAATTTGCATGTGAAATTTGGAGTAATTACTATACTGATCCAAACAGGAGGGTTCTTACAACTGTGTGAGGGAGGAAAGGGATTGTTCTTCTCTTGTTTTTTCTGAATACTATGTATCTTCTTCTAGGCAGCAGTATGGAGACTATGATGCTGGAAACACCTACGAACACCACTTTCTAGAAACATGAAAATCCTTCCAAGCACTAAAGACCCTATCTACACTATGCAATGTATCTTTCAAGTCAAGCCTTCTGAAGCTTCCCCGTGTGTCTTGTCATGCACATTAGATTAAGATCTGATTCATTCTGTTTGCTTCTTTAAATTCTTGACTTCTTAAATGTCCAGGTATTACATTTTTACTGCTGCATTTTGCAGCCCACTATCCTTCAGGGAGGCTTGACATGGATTGCCCCAGAGTGCAGTTAAAATGGGCTACAGGAACAGGGGTTGTAGTGCTGTGCTATCTTCACAAACCAGCTTTCCTGGAATTGTAAACAAGAGCTTGCTGAGGATTTATTAAGGGGTTGTGCAGAGTAAACAAAAGCCTACAAGGATGTGTCAGGTTACACTACCTGTGAGCAGTAGCTCACAGGACATTTTGAAGGAACCCTCTGGATTTGTGAAATATTGCAAGCCTTGCAGAAATCTCACAGTGATGAGGGATTAAGAGGATACGGCATAAAAACTCAGCAAATCATACCCCCACATGGATACAGTGCAGTTAGCGATATCTGAGTTTTTATGTATACCACTTTAAAACAGCTAGTTGTAAACATGACTAAAACTAAAAGGATTAACATTCCTTAGATATTTCTCCTAAATCAACTACTCCAAAGGAGGCATTTAGCCCAAACATTTGTCATGTCTTCAATTTTCCTCAATGACACAACACTCTGAGAGGAAAAAAATAAAAGGATCTTTTTAAAATTTGGAGGTGAATTTAATGCTCGTGAAAGTGAAGGATTTACAGCTCTAACTAGAGCTGAGCACAGTGCATTACACAAATTTACATTCACAGAAAATGGCATAACCTTCTTCAGTTCTACTGAAAGACCCTGTCTTTCTTGCCCTTTCTTAATATTCTTTGTTAAATAATCATGAAAATCTAGAAAATAGGGTTCAAGAGACATTCATGCTTTATTCATATTTAGTGAATGCACAGTGAAGAAGGGACTACATTTCTCTTTAAGCATACTTTCTAAATCCAGGTGCGCCCCACAGATCAGCCTTCACAGATTTGCATATTCCTTCATTTGCTTTACCAAGGAAGAAGTTCCAAAAATGAAATCCATGTTAGGGAACATGTGGAGGTCTTGCCCTGAAAATACCAAAAAAGTTACATCTCAGACTTCCACAGCACTTAGGATGACCTGAATAAAATCATTTCAGACTGTATCCTGGGAAATGTCCTAAACTGAGACCCATGACAAGTTATTGACATAACCTGTGTCTGTTCTATAGGATCCAGGAGCATTTCACAGTTTTGGTGACAGTCATTCCCAACGACACACACCCTCACGTATCCAGGTCCACGTGTAGAAATACCACCCCTGAAAGAGAAGGCATGCCACAATGAATGTCATTGATTTCCACTGGGAAAAGAAAGAATACTGGTGGATTTGGAAATAAGGGCTAGAGAATCAAATCTTATTTATTTATGGACCAAATAACAAAAAGACCAGCACAAAAATTCCATGTATTCATACCATGTTTCCTTGAACTCAAGATACCCATAAATCTAAGGAAACAGTTAAAACTTTGATCCACTTCTGCTGCTGTTAGCAGGGAGCCCACTCAGAAACCCCTGTTAATTTTAGAAAGGACCTATATGCAATAAAGGAATAATCAGCCATATCCAAAAAGTGCAAGAAAGCATTTTTTTGATCATTTTTCCTCATTTCTTTTACCTCCAGATAACAAGCACAATATCTATGCAACTGACTACACAAAACTGCCAGTGTTGTGATCCAGACATAATAGCGGCAAAGAGTTAATCAGAAACCACCCTAAAATAAACCCTGCACAGTATTTTTTTCCCCTCAAAAGCCTACCTTGGCACTAGCTTTCCTTTTTGAAATGTCCATCTTCATATTTTACTAGGAACTTTTCTCATGTATGGTATGAATATGCCTGACATAAATAAAACATAAAAAGCAGTAACACTCTCTTTAATTCTCAGGGAATTGCTGTGACTTTCCCTTCCTCCACCCTCCCTCCCCCTTCTCAGTTTTAGTGATGTCCTTCTCAGAAAACTAGAGAGTACAAAAAAAATTGCCTATTGCCATACACTTTTGCTGTGAGGTAAATAACTCAAGGGACCAGATGAGTTGTGCCCCACTGGAAGTGCAGATGGTTTGAATCCTGGGGCACAGAGAGGACTAATGAAAGAGAAAAGGGAGTAAGGGGTAGGGGGTAAGTTTTTAAACTTAGATCCATTCTGTCAATATTTGCTGGGAGTAAAGGTCTGAGGAAGAAGGACTATTTGGCCAAAACTCAATTTTGAAAAGGACCCCAGCTATATTGCAGGACACCCTAATGCAGTGATGCCTGCAGTCCCAACCTAGGCCCCAGATCTTCTCCATAGTGCTCTTCTAGGAGAGGCTGGACACTCTTTTCCATCCTAAGCCAAATGAACTGCTGGTCTCCAGCCACAGATATGACACAGGTCCCAAAGAGTCCATGGAGGTAAATTTGACATTTGTCTGAATTTTACTAGATTCTCTGCTAAGCTCATACTTTAAGACTGTTATATATCACTGACTCACCTCTTGAGAGTCTTTGGGGAAATAAGAATCTTTTTGACAAACGGCAAAAAGAGCAGTGGGTGTGACCTGGAAGAGACCACTCTAAAAAATCAGGTAGGACAAACCTCACAGGTAAGAAAGTCAATTCCACATCTGTAGATCAGTTGTAAAATGACACTCGAAATAACAAAGCATTTATTTAGATTTACATCCTTTGAACAAAAGGCAACCTCACCTATTTTCCCTTCTCAGATAGGGCATTGACAGTTTCTTTTTTTTGTGCAGTTCACTTGAGACTTTAAAATAACAGTTAAACTTTATGCTGTTAAATTCCCAGAAATCATTTTTATGTGGCCAAAGAAAGGCATGGACACCAGAGATTTTAAGAAAACACAGTGGTGTTTATTTGATTTTCTTGTTACATAAATGGATTTTATGTACTGGAAAAGTAGCTAATCTTGATAGATGTGCATGTGGTAATACAGCTGATGGTTACTGAAGCCAGACAATGTGAGCTTTCTCTTTCCAAACCTCTTATTGAGGAACTGTGCTTATACTTAAGTAAATAAAATGACAAAAAGAAAAGGAATAGAAACACAGAGCTGATTAAGATCAAATTAAAAATAAATCAACAGCAAGTCCTACTGAAATGCAACTCCAGAAGTCACAGCAGTACACAGCATAACACAGATGAAGAAAAATGCATTGATCTCTATACACAAACATAACAATCATTTCTTCATCTAGACACAAATGTAACGATTATTTCCTCATATACATCATTTGGGCATTTTAGAGGACATTTATTTGGAATGGCTAAATTGATTCAGCTCATGAGATCATCACATGGCCGTCTCCAAAAAACTGGTGAAGTTTTTCAAAGAGGTTGATGGATTACAGTGCCCCGTATACAACAAAGTAATGTGAAATCTCTTTTTCTCTCTATTTTATCACTCTGAGCTTCAAATATAATAAGTCTCTATATGTATTATTTGTATATCTAGCCAGAGTATATCACCTCTTTCCCCATTTTTTTGTATCTGTGTTTTTCTCCCAAACAACTCTGAAAAAAAAGCAATCTAATTTATTTCCATTCTTCAAGTATGCAGCGTACTACACCCTCAAAACAAGAAAAAAAAGATGTGGAGCCAAATTCCCAGCACGTATTCCTCTACACAGAGAAAAAGTGGAGCAAAATTGTATCTTAAACAGGCAATATCCTCTATGTTCAGGGTAGAAAGATAGGTCCATTCAACAGCTATGTCAGTTGCTCTATTTTGCACGTTTTACACAATATCAGGCAGATCACCCCCCAAGGGACCTAAAAATCCAGTCATGTCCTAGATCCTCTCTATTATCATTCGGGCCAAAAAGGGTAGGAATTTGCATAGAAATGAGTTAAGAGCAGAGGTTGCAAGTGAGAAGCACTAGGAGTGGATACCACAAAGAAAATCTGAGCAGATGTGGCTGATCGACACTAGCAGTGTATCTGTAAATGAAAGGCATATCAATGTTGTGCCTGCTCACGAGGCCTTTTGCTCAACAGGTATTGACAAAAACCTGTCTCCTGCCAATCAAAAGTCTCTTTACTCTTCAAGTGCTGTTCAAAAGAATGCACTGGTGAATAAGTACAGCATTATGCAGAAATTTTGTAGGGAAAAACCAAGCTACTGTACTTCTTTATCATTTGTTTGCATTGTGATACCATGCAACCTTGGCCATAAAGGTACTCTACCCCAAATATTCACTCTATTCTTATATTGCTGTAAGACTTACTCATGATATTTATATACAACATGAAACTTTGATCTTGAGAAATTTAGATATGCACTTTATTTGAAGCATCTATATAGATCCACATGAGTCAGTAGGATGAATTCTCTTAAATGTTTCTCTTGAATATCAGAGCACCCTGGAGCTTTAAGGTAACTTGCCTGGATAGTGGTAGCTGCCACACAGATTTCAGTGCTGGCTCATTTCCAATTCTGATGCTGTGACTGTAACACAGCTTAAGTCCCTCAGGTTATCTCCTATTCCTTTTGGAAAATGCAATTGGAACTTGAACTTCCACCTCATTGTTACCAGAGATGTTCATTTAATTATAGAAATTAGAGACTGAAATAGCCTATTAGGTCATCTTATTCTGCAGAAAGATATTACAACAGTCCTGGCCTCTAAAAGAGCACTGCAAATGTCAGCAAGAAGGGTAAGCACAAGCATTTTCCTTGAATACCTGACCACTCTTCCCCCTCTTAATATCTTTATTTTAAGAAATAAAAATGAGTAGCCAAATTAAATTTCATACAAACAACGCATTTAATAGTATGGGAGGCTAATAATGTACATGGGCGCAATAATAAATGACAGGTTTGTTGCTTCTTCTTTGTTGATTATGAAAGACAATAAAAACAAGGTTGGGAACAGAAGGGGTGAAGCTTGCATGAAGATGAAAAAAGAGAAATTAGTTAAAGAGTAGAGGAAATAGAAACAGTGGTAGAAATGTCAAAAAAAAATATATAGTTTGATGTGGAATGGCAACCTGAAGAGAATACAGTTGTGCATTATTGAGTTATCGCTCAAGCAAAAGGGTCTGTGTTCAGATTCACGTAGTTGCAGGATTTGTTTCACAGGTTATTTCAGGTTTGGATACAGATACAGCAGTTACCCAAGTGAAAAATGAACTATGGGCAAGCTGACAGGAATGCACTGCTCCCGAACTCCAGTGGAGAGGGTTTCAGCCCACAGGATGCAAGCCATCTGAGGCCTACTGAGTCAGTTCAACCCCACCTCCCCCTCAGGAGCTGGGCTGCAACAAGCTGTATGAGCCAAATGAATTATGCTGGCAGCAGCGACCTTCTTCTGGCCTTCAGCTTTCCTGAGGGGTGAATGGAGTCCTGCTATCACATGGGACTCACATTTAGCCTCATGCCAGTGAGGTGGAAGCAGAGGGAAAGTACACCTCTGAGAAGGTTGTAGCTCCGGAGCCAGATGCTACCAGGAAAACAACCCATCCATCCCACATCCATCCTACGTCTTAGATGTAGGAACCATTTAAGAAAGAGAGGAGTGCCACAAACTGGCATGGAATACTCTGATGATCAGCTTAAAACTCCCACTGCTCCTGGTGCTAGAGCTCCCTGGGACAGGATTCAGTAAGTGCTGTCTCTGCATGGCGGTCACTATGTGCAAGCTTAGGAAGCAAGGCACAGTGTGCAGCACGTGGCCCTCTCCTGTCATAGGAACAAAGTATGTAGTCTGTCCAGTCCAAGGGCAGGGCACAACTTTCATACATCAGACCTTCATATTTCAACCTGCTAAGAAATGTATGCCAATCTAGGATGAGGTTTACTTTTCATTTGAAATAATGCAGAAGAAATTGCCATTGTCTTCAGCTGTGGTATAGCTTGATTAAACATAATAGTATGATTAAAAATATAGGTAGTAAAATCTTAAGTATAAAATCTCTGAAAGAAAAAAAAAAAGTTAAATGTTTCAACCTTCATAAGTATCAGGATGCTTTGATCAGGTCCTGTTTGTGATTGTGATAATTACATAGGTGAACATGTCAGTGCAAACATTTGAAAAACAAAGAACATCAAAGCACCTAAGCAGTCCTGCCTGGGTTTTTTTGAGGTTTTTGTTTTTGTTTTTGTTTTCGTTTTAGAAGTGTCCTTGAAAATATTCCAGTTGGTAACAGCCTATCTCTCATATGGCTAACTAAATGTCTGAGATAATTATAACAGAAGTCAAAGCTACAGCACAAATATTAATGGCACAGAATTCAAAGGAAATAGCCTTGTAGGAAACAAACAAACCCCCCTGCTGTTGTGTTACACACAACTTGATTAACCACTTGTCCAAATCATGATACATGTGGGTAATTTTGATCATTATATTGTAATTTGTCAAAAAATGCGACTAAAAAATATTGAAAGAAATGAAGCAGCTATAGAAATAACAAGTTAGCATGAAGCATGCTACTCTGCTCAGAAAATATTTTTTTTAAGTATTAGCTATCTACGTCTTTCAAATGCTTCATAATTTTTACATGATGTAGTCCGCATCGGAAGAAATTAACGTAAGTAACATGAAGTTGTCATGAGGAAAATAGCATATCAAATAAGTGTATAAATAAGTTGAGAGTGAAAGAAAGAGATGAAACTGATGGGTGGGTTCCTTGAAATAGCTTTTGGGTTCACAAGGACTTTTAAACCTAACATTTCAAGAAGTTTTACAAGAGGGTGAGAATTGCTGAGCGTTGTTTTTTTTGGTAGGGAACATAGATACTGAAGAAATGAGACCAGTTATACAATTACTCCAATATTGTGCAACTCAGAAAAGGTCAAAATGTAATTATAATAAGAAGGTTGTCTTATCTGATTTTCTATTTAAATATTGCATTTGCCATTTAAATATTGCTGGGCTACTGAGACGACAAGCTGCTCCTTATTTTGGATGACTTGTTTGTAATCTGGACTCCTTATTCAGCCGTTTTATGACTGAGAAGACAGTGTTAACTTTGACGTTAGGTCTGTGACACTTTGGGAAATGTAGTTTGGCAAATGAGTGATGTTTTGCTGGAAGGAATTGTTTCTTTGTGGTTTTGGGTTTTTGTTTTTGTTTTTCTGTGGCTGGCCAAATTAAATTATGTTGTTTTGCTGAAGGACAGGGAATTATTTATTATTATTCTTTGCACTCAAAGTTGGTTAGCTCTGCAGGATACACAAATCTAATATGGAGAGTAGAAGAGAATAACTTTAATTATTTTGGGTGCTTGATTATGAGCAATTTCCTCCTTTAGAGAATCCTCAGTGAACCACCCATGGGCGGTTCCTTCAAGTATATGTTAGGTATCAGAGAAAACATCAGAAAAAGCCAGAGGCTAGACATAGCATGACAATTTAGGGTGGAAATTCTGTTTGTGCTTTTAACTAGCAAAGTCTATGGAGCAGCTCTTTGCTCTCTGATTTGCTAATATATTTCTTCTTCAGAATAACAGGGGAGATAAAGAGACACCATAAAAAATTAACAAGGAAACCCCCCAAATCAAATGCAGATTAGACAAAATGAGGAAAACTAGTTTGTGTAAGGGACTTGTACAGAAGGGGGTTATGTGGTTGGAACTGATCTAGACATTGCATTTTCTCTCTTGTCATGGCCCCAGGCTTACCTCTTCTCCTGCACGCATAAGGACAACAAGGTGCCTTGAAGGTGCTAAACAGACAGTTGTCTGTGGCTGCTATGGGCTGACTTGATTGGTAGCCTCCCCTGCTCCCCATAGCAACGGCCAGACCTTGCTTTTCCCCTCTTCCTTATTAACTCTTATTCCCAGCACTTCTGCTAATTTGAAAAACAGAGGAAATGCCCAGGGCTAAGCCATAACCAGTTCTTAACTGGTTTATAATCATAAGCTAGTTTGGTAGAAAAAGGATGAATGACCCTCAGCTGCCTGTACATGTTACTGGGCAAAGAGGTATCTTCCCTTCTTATCGAGATAGAGGGTGTATCCTCACACTCTGCTTGCACTGATTCCTCAGTCTTAACTAAGGAGAGCAAGGGGAAAAAAAGGGTAACCGGATCCATATAGAAGGATGGAATTTCTGCGGGAAAAATGTAGCAAAGTGAGCTAGAAAAAGAGACTTTTGTGGAGGGAACTAATACGGTGTCACCATCAAATAGTGAATACTACATGCATTACTTTCTGACATGATATCATAATTGTAATTGGAGAAGGACGGTAAGACTACTGAGAAGTATATGTGAAGGTCACTGAGATCTTGCGAACGCTGCCTTAAGTCAGTACTTCTTTAGACAGACATATGTCTGATTACAGAATCAGAATTTAATCTGATTGTGTAACCATAAGAATTTCAAAGACTTTCTGAAGGACATCTGTTTATTATATTCAAACTCATAAAAGTGATTTTTTTTAAACAAATGGCTTTAACATCAGTATGTTTTTTTCCAAGTATAGATTAGCTTTCAGCTCTGAGTCCTTCAGTGCTTCCTTAAGTATCTGTCGGATTGGAGGCATAGTTGGGTCAAATCTATCAGGTAAGGGTAACATTAACCTAAACAACAACAACAACAAAAAGCGCTTGGGCTATCATGAAGTACGCTGCCAGCCAACGGGAATGTTAGTTAATAATTAATCATCCATTTGCTAGATTTACCTAACCAAAACCTATTTCGTTTGAAATCGGGAATATAAGGAAAATAGGCTTCAGTCATAAGACAGAATAGTGAGAACAATAAAAATCATAACCTCAGATATTGAACTGTTAGTACATACTATTCAAGGAATACCAAATTTACAAACTCTTTACAAGCAGTCCAAGGCTGAAATTTGTGCATATAAAACAACTTAGCTAAGAAAAATATCATATAAACTGTCTCTGCTCACAGACAATGTGTGAACAAGAGGCCTTATGAAGAAATCTAAATGTGTGATATTACTGTCAGACAAAAAATGTACAAATACTACTATAATTAGAGGAAAACATATTTGCTAAAAATGCAGTGTTAACCAAATTCTTTAATATTTTAATAAGCGATAATTTTTCCAGACCTATAGGTAAACAAGAAAAGCAATATTTTTAGTCCTAGAAGCAGAAATTATTGAAAATAGAAGTTGGAAGATTCTTTAACATGCCACATTGTCCATCCTTCTGTTCAAGATATTGAAATATATACTATTCTTGTATGACAAAATTATCTGATGGCATTGTCTTCTGAAGCAAAATTTTGATGTTATAATAATGGCATGACATACTGCTAAGAACTATTTATCAGTGAAAATTATCTTACAGAATATGGTTTCAAGCCTATAAGGAAAACATCAGTTTTAACCTATTAGTTCACATATGACAAGCTTGTCAGTCCTGAGAGAGATTGTTAGTTATCCCCTCTGAATCTGAAGGTCTAAAAATGGAGCTGAAACTGCTGTTAGAATAGTACCAATGCCAACAGTATAAATGAAATAGTCGTACAGATTTTTCTAGAAAAAGGAAGGGATGCAAAAAGGGACATAGAGTTTTTGCAGTCATTAAAGGTATTCAGTGGGTAGTGAAGAACCAGAAGATTCTTTAATCATTCTTTAACATTAGATTGAATTTAAAATTATGAGACTGAAATTTGTTTGACCATTCATTTTGTTAGGTCTTATAGGTATCTTTTCAGTAATATTCAGATTACAACAGAAATATTAATAACACAGCTTCTATTTCTATTGAAGGAATGCTTGAGAACAGTAGAAGAGTGCTCCTTGGTCAGTTGTTCTTCAGAATACATTACCCAAACACCTGAAAACAGTATTCCACATCAGCTATACATGAAGCAAACCTGAGTTTTATGAGAAGCTGATCATAAGCTACTGCTGAAGTAAGTCTGAAATCCTTTTGGTTCAAGATGATGTGAGAGCAACTTTTAAAAATGTGTCTTCATTACATGTCCCATCTCCCAGCCTTCCAGGCTTTAGACCAGCAGTCAGCATTCCAAGAAAACCACTCAAATATCTAGCAGTGGCAACTTCATCTAACTAAAGTTCTCCTTGACTTGTTCACAGGCAAAGTGTGACACAATTCATGGTAAGATGCAAACTCTGGGCAGTTGATAAGTTGATAAGTTGATGAAATGCATAATAAATGGTCCTACTTGTGCTGTCCACTGAAAAAGCTAAAATGAATTTGTATGATAAAATCTTAAATCTGTGAAAGTAATTGCTTCTGACATCTCCAACTAGGCAATAGGCTGCCCAAACAGTCCTGTTCAGTCACAAATTCTGAGGCTAATGAAGTGAGAAGAACACAGTGTAGATACAAATTAAAGCCTACTTATGATGAACGTCAGGGTTGTTTTCTTAAACTCCCATGTTTTGTGGAGAGGGGAAAAATAATCTGTTGCTAATAGTCACCCTTTTGTATTTTTGTATTTTTAGAACTTGCTGCAGTGTTGTGATTAGCAGCCAGGAATGGCTGTAGGGTAATTCTAATATGCTAATGAAACCCCACACTCCAGTACAACTTCCTTGAAGATTCTTTTTATAGATTTTACATTGTGAAGGAAATGAAGTATAAAAGATGTGCTATTTTGAAAATGATAAATCATTTACTATTTACTTACAGTTTTTTTCTTATCATCTTTCTCTCTCTAGCTTATTCAAACATTCACTTGACCTCCTTGGGTGCATCTTCTATGATTTTTTTTTTAAGGTGAAATTTACCAGAATTATTTTCAAACTTAAGCAACCACATTGTAATCCAAATAATCTAATAAAATTCTTTTCAAAGTTGCTACACATGTGCAATACTCCATTTATCACATTACATGTTGAGAATATGAATTGCATGGGAGCAATTTAGGCATCTTTTCCCTGAGATTCTAGTTTTAACTATCTGAGCTTAAGAAATTTGGAAGAGTTCATTGCTTAGCATAAGGAATCATAAGATAAAGGACAATTTCAAAAAAAAACACATAAATCCTTGAGATTTTCCATCAGGAGCAGATACCTGAAATTTAAAACTGGTAATTCTATTTTGCTTTATTCAAACCTTCCCAAGCACTTTCTTCCTGTTAGGTATCTTGAAGAAAAAAAAACAGCCTAAGTATGATCCAAAGTGGGTTGGATACCAATGTGAACACATGAAGACAAGATACATTGGTATTTAGTGGCACAGATACTCCTAGTTTGACTGGTGTCTTTTCTATATTCAGGGACTTTATTTTTTTGTTCTCCGATCATCACTCATTGATATTGTTTGATTTTGTGTCATGCACCAAGGTTATACCATCAAAAAAAAAGCTTCTTTCAGTAAATAGACAATAATGAAATACCATAATCAAAGCAAAGTGGAAGTCCTCTTAAATTAAACAAAATTATTCAGAGTATCTTTCTGAAACAGAAAATATTTACTGTACCCTCCTATAGAAGGAAATACTTGTCTGTTGTGAAGTCAAAAGACAAGATATAATGATCTTGCCGTTCTTAGTGACCTTACTATTGTGCTATACATTCTTTTTTTTCATATTATTGTGGGCATTGCCATCTTTTATGCAAATGCATTATGAGCCATTTTTCAGGCAAACTACCTACTGTACTTTTCTTAGAAATACAAATGAAAATTTGGAAGACAAAAGTAGTCTAATAAAAATCTGAGATTTTCCATTTTCTAGCTTAATTTAGCTGAACTCAGCAATTTAATTTACTTTATTGAAGTATACTTTATTAAAATCTTTTGAGACACTGAAGGAATAAGTCAGAACCATTCTCATCAGACAAGGAGTTGCAACAGACAGTGGCATAAATGGATAAAAAGTTGAACATTCCTTCTCATGTCTTCCTCTACTTTCCCAGAACATCTTGCACCTCCTCTGATGTGTCCCACAAACCAGGAAATGCTGATCTGTTTGAGAACCAGCCCTTAATTTTCAAGATGCTTGGTTGCTCAAGAAACTAAGATCTGTTGGAAAACAATGGTGCACAACTCACTTTTGAAATCCACTTCTGAGTTAGGTTCTGCGATGACTTACATGTTTTTTCAAATTTAATTTTCTATTTTTTGTTACCTCCCTCACTAAATCAGCCTGTTCACTCATATACTCTACCTTCTTTCTTCCATCAGCTCATTCAGTCCGCTAGGCAGGAGGCTGTTTCTCATAGGGTACCTGTCATTTCTTATATATCTGTAGAATGCCTCAACTCTGCCAGGGAGCGCAGATGGTACTGTCATGTAAGTGTTATAACTCAGAGGAATGTAAAAATAAGATCTAGTAAGTCTGTGTTACATATAGTGATGTATTATTTTCTTTACGTGCTCATTATTCTCTAACTAAATATGTCAAAAATTAAATGAACAGTGCTCAGATCCGCAAGGATGAAGGGATGTGACAAAAAAAACTTCTAGTCTGTGCAAATTTATTTCATGGATAGGAAGCCCAAAATTTAGGGGTGTCAGTAGAAATTTTCACTCTACTGTGCATTATACAATAGAACTAAAATATGTATTACGTATATTCATATTCAGAAACTGTTTCTGCCACTTTTAACTAATTGCCTCTTCTTTTTTCTTTTTTTTTTTTTTTTTTCCCTAGGTCTTGGCTACACATTCCAGTTCACCATCTCTCTTTGTTCTGTCATTCCTGTCTACATCTTCTTGCCATGCTCCACTAAAATCTCTTCCTTCTTCCTTCTCAGCTCAGCAGCCCACGTTTAGATGGCACTGAAACCACTTCCTTCTCTCCAGTCTTTTGAGTACAGCAATGGACACTGACTGAGCTCCACTGCAGCTACTGCTTAAGCTCCAACCTATGGAATAGAGAAATTCCTGCCCCTCACTTCCTCCATTTCCTTAGATTAGCTCATTATTGCTGAACTACCTATGCTGAGTGTTTAAAACATGCCCGTAACAATAATTTGGAGTTGATGCCTGAAAAGCTATTACTGTTGCATTCTGGAGACTTTTTCTAACATGGCATGGCCTGCTGGATAGCACACTAGATTGAAAGCAAGCACACTAGTCTTCCTACAGCATTTAGTCTAGCTATCTTGTCATTTCTCTGCTTTAATTTCACCATTTTTTACAAAAAAAAAAAAGACTTTGACTTCTCAGAAAATAATGGTTGTCACTAGATTCTGCTTTTCTGCAGTTCCCATCTTTTCAATACCTATATTAGCTTGGAAATGTGTGTTTATTTTCTGCCCATATAAATGCATATTAAAATAAACAAATTAACAGACATATCATAGGACAGCTAAATTCCTGTGGAAATTCTTTTTCCCTCTGCCCCACGACTATGCACAGCATGAAAACTGTTTCCAGCCAAAGAATCTCAGTTGTCTAAAATAAGGAAAAACAAATTTTAGCCTCAGTGGAGAGGCCCTTGGTGAGAAAAGACTTAATAAATACATAATTTTTTTAGCATGTTCCAGCTCAACACTGTAGATACTCAGTAAAGGTTGCTTTAGGTCAGCTAAAGCATGACCTAACGGTTGTTTCACTTCCTTGTTCCCTGAGATATGGGTAAGTGAAGACACAGCATCCTAGCCATCTCTGTTTTTTTTGGAATTCATGATCTTCATGTGAACTTTGATGAAATATCTGCTATTCCAATGAAACCTTGTTTGAGTTTTCAGAGGAGATTTTAGTTATTACTCCAACAGTAGAGGAAAAAAAAAGTAAAGATTATACCAGTCATAATTTGACACTTAAAGGAGATGTTCTCCAAAGGAGAAGCAGCACGCATTAAGTGCTCTCCTATAATTTCTGATATCCATGGCGGCTGTCACACACTAGCTGAAGCTCATAAAAATTTATCAGTGCTTGACAATGCACTTGGAAAGACCAAATCCTTTGGAAATATGCTTTACTGGGGAAACACAGGAAAGCTGGATTGCTTACAATGAAATGATTGAAATGACTGCCAAGAAAAATGCATGCAGGTTTCATTATAACTATTAATCTAATAGGTTCACATTGTACTCTCTATTTAAATCAGAAGCATATCTACAATTTCCCACACTTATACTACTATTAGCATTAGGTGAAGAAAAGAAAAAACAGATGAGGCATCAGGCTTAGGACTACAAGCACAGTGTGTAACCTAGAAGCAGCAATGACCATTTTTTCCAATGCAGAATAGAAACGGAAACAACCACAACCTTCCACACCTCTCCAGCCAATTTGTGCTCCATGCAGTGGGCTGTGCTCGATTTTGGTTCCAAACACTCCTGCACTCAGGCATTCAACCACTGGCTTTCTATCCCCATTACCCACATGTTCCCAGTCTTTGTCTATGTTTTCCCAAAAAAGCTAAAAGAAAGAGTGGCAACATAAAATTGATTCTAAGTATGAAAGGTTGATTCCAGCTCATCTCTAATGTGATTGCTTAACCACAAGAAAATAGGAATTGAATGTATTACTGCTTCCATAAACTGCAGGCATGGGCTGCTATACTACAGATGTCTTTTTGTCTCCATTCAATATCTAATTCCATGCCTGTGGTTCATGTAGCCAGTCACTGACACTTTCCACTTTCCTGCAACAAATTTGAGTCCCATAGTAAGCACAGCATAAAACTATCAAGTGCTACAAGAAGGGGAGAGTTCAAGGTTCTTGCCAATATCTGACAGCAAAATATTTCCCAAATAAAATAAAAACAAGATGTTAGCAAGCAAATGATGCTTCATACTACAGAAAAGGGTTAAAAAAATCCAATTCTGTTTCAATTTCAGTTAGGGAAAAATTCCTTCCTGACCACAAATCCAATGGCTGGTTTAATCATGAGTTTTTGAGCAATATATATCAATCAGACACCTGCAAATTTAATGCCACTAAGCATTGCATACGTCTCTGTCTAGCTTGATCAGTTGCCCAGAGGAAGGTAAAAAGAAGAACACACATTATGGATCAAAAAAAGGAAAAATTCCTCCTAGCCCCCAAAAGTAATCATTGCAAGCCCTGAAGCATGGGATTAGTATAATATATATACAGTATCCACAATATATATTACACTAACTTTTTTAATTCAAGCCTCTATTAACTATCTTGTCACAGATATTAAGCAAATTAAAGACTTAGCAAGTGAATTCACTCACAGAACACTATCAATAAATTCCTGAAAAGAACTTCAGAAGTATGAACACTGAAATTCTGTTCTATAAAATAGCACTGCATCTTACATGCCTTTAATATACACCTATATGCCAGCACAAAAGATTGCTTTGTAAACCTCCCACCTTAACCAAGTTAGTCATTAAGGTTCTATTTGTAATGAGATTTAAAGTCACAAAAATGTTTTGGTCATAGAAGGAGACAATTTTCTAAAAATAGAATAGGGCCTGAATTTGTAAGATTTGAACTGCATTTTGATCAGCATGGAAAGCAAAGTAGAAAGATGATGTTTACTGAGCATCATGTGTTACTTGGTGAGCAGGATGCTGGGACTGGAGACAGGCCACACCATGTGACTTTCATTTCTAGAAAAGAAGAGGTAAGAGTCTTCACTCTGGTGATCAAAACAGTGATAGCTGTGACAGTGTAAAGGTGATGTTCCTGGCTGGCTATTTTGGATCCACCAAGAAAATCTAAGGATCTCAGATCAATTAATCTACATGGCAGGACTCTCAACCACATGTTCCTGTACTTATTTTATACCACCCTTATGTCTTATGACCAGCACAGCATAGCCTCTGCTTCATCTGAATTCAGGGTGCCCACTTCACTGAGCCTTGAAAGAATCAAGCTGTGGTGCTGTACTCATTTCAGAGTACAACTTTGCATACTCCTGTTGTGTTGAGTGCGTGGTTTCTTTCTACCTCCCTATCAGTTTCCTGCAGCAATGCGACAGTGTGGTAGAAGTATTTGGCTTTGTGGTACTGTACAGACACAGAAAAAGAACTTTCAGTTTGATGGGATGGAAAATATTCTTGCCACTTTGAACAAGCTTCATTTGTGTTTACAGCTTCTATAGTCAGGATACATTATGCAATTAACATCAGACCCAACAGCTACAAAGATGAACCTAAACACATCTCTGGTATTACTGAGCTCAGTCATTACTAGCTCAGTACATGACGGGGAAGGAAGTATGGTCAAAGAAAATAAGACATGGCACCCTAAACAGGTTTTTGCAGCTTTTGAATTAACAAGAAGATAAGAAATGGGGTTGCTGAGAAGTCCCTGCTATGTAGCACTGCTTATTCACTATCAAATGTTTCTTTGCAAATCAGATTATCTGCATTGAAATGGCATTGACAATCTGCATTTTAATAAAGTCATTCAGTAGCAAACCTTTCCAGAATACTTAGAACTCAGAGTTATCTCACGCTTTCAAAAGTGAACGCTGTCATTTCCGTGTTCTTCTGGTTTCTGACAAGCATAGCAGTGAGGACAGGAGCAGCTGAAATCAGCCTAGACAAAACACAGTTAACAGGAGTCTTGCTGGTGTGTTGCAAACATATCTTGTAACGGACATGAATGTACAACCTTTCTGCCTGTGAAGGCATCTTAAGGTTTTGATTATGAGTTACCAGGAGAAGACTGTGACTCCTTTATCAATGAGATTATCTCTCAGCTTATCCCTATCAAGGATGAGACTTGCTGTCATTCCTCTGCTTACAGTTTCCCTGGCCCAACAGTTACGGGTTTTCAGCAGGGAACCAGGCTCTGGCACTCTGCAAAAGGCTCTACTAGATTTATTAATCACCCTGATTTTCAGTTGACCTCTAGGCCATTTTTAATAATAGAGGCAGAGGTTTAGTTATTGAGACTTTTATTCCCAAAGGAGTCATATTTTCTTAATATACTGTTTTAATTTATGTAAACTGCCCAGGTGCCATTGTGATGGGCAGTATAACAGATATGAAAAAACTAATTAAAGGACGAAGAGTAATTGAACGGCTTTGGTTAAATCATGATAAAAAAGAACCTGACACAATAACAGACAATTCTACAGCAGTAAGCAAGGCAAAAATCTCTTTCATCAGACTTGCTTATCACATGCAGTTCATCATGTAGTTTAAAAGGCTTTACATACAAGATTAACTAAAAACAGTATTTGAGAGAGAGCTTTTTTCTATGTCACTGTAAAGCATTGTTTAGCTTTATGCATTGAAACAGCAGAGTCATTCTGAGTTGGTTATTTTCTGCTGTTTGGATTTGTACAGTAAAGGATAAATGAAAGAGAACAAAGAGGACATCTGACAAATATGACAGCCAAAATATTGCACACAGGAAGGAAGGAAGGAAAGAAGGAAGCAGGAAAAGAAAGGGCAGAGCTATGCCAATAGTTGAGCTTTGCAGGCTGTATCACAGGGTAATTGGCTGTGATGTGAATTATGTTTCCCAAGCCAAATGTGAGAGTGCTTAACAGATGCAGAGGTCAATTATCTCTTAGTAGAGCTTGATACACGAAAGAAGCTATTGCAATTAGAACACACTATTAAAAACTGTTAGTCATTTTAGTATTTTAAATTACTACACTTCTTAAAAAGGTATGCGCAGTAATTCCTGCCGTTGTATGCCTCATAGAGTATTCTTTCTTTGGAAGAATAAAACATCACTGAAAATATTATTCATATGAGGTTCTTCTGCTATCAGCTTCAGAAGGTGAAGACTACTAAAATAAAGAAATCTACGCTTTATTTTTAAGTACTTTATATTGCTCCCTTCTAAGTACTGTATATGCTTGTCTTGTCAATAAAGAGAAACTCAGAGGTAAACAGTACCTGGAGGAAAGAAAAATTGTAATTTGTAAATGTAATTTCCACTCTGAATCTTGGCAGTCTATTATGGTGGTGCAAATTACAGGCCACACAGACCCAGATCAGGACCATGTTTCACTTCTTGTCATATTTAATGCAACTGGAATCCAAAAGGCTTGGTCCACTTGTATACCTTTGAGGAACTATATCATTGTATATCATTGTTACAGTCTTAATAAAAAAAAAAAAAAAAAGGTTAGACCTTTTTGTTTTAATCTTTTACCTATCAATGTTCTTCAGGTTCATATCAGATTTCATTTTGGACAGAAGTAAAGAAAGCACTGCCTGAAAATACTGGTAAATGCTGTTTTTAAGAGATATATATGTTAATCAGCTGTGTTTTTCTTATAAGAGCATGTTTACTTAGAACTATAGGAATTTTTTAAGATTTTTGGTCCTAACCTCCTTACAAAGAACCTCTGTATATAGAAGTTCTCGCCCTACTATGCTAAGCGAATAACAAGGTGGGGCTATACCACAAAATAAAAATAAGATATAAGAGACTGAAAATGATGTTGAACCAAAATAAAATGTAATCTCTCAGCACTCCATTGGGTAATTGGCTTTCCCTTACAGTTGCACAATAAAAGTAAGAGCTGTGGTAAGAAAAAGAAATACAATGAGCAACAACTCCCTTTCCCAGCTGACACCAATAAACCACAAATTGTGTTTACCATGAAGATTCTCAACAAGACAGAATATGATGGGATTTATTTAGCTATCAGTTGAGAAATCTCTTTTATGTGTGATATTCTACTACAAACAGGAAGTAAACATTCAAAAATATAAGTACAAACTTGAAAATACATTCTCTTCAATGAAGAGAAATCTGAAGAACAAATAAGCTTTTTTTTTCTTCTTTTTCTAAGTAAAATGATTTGAGATGGAGCAGTTCTCTGAAAAGAACTCTGTTTTACTTTCAGCAAAATATAAAATTTGTTTACTAATGTATTTCCAGTTCAGCAGTATATTATTTTGCATACATTTGTTTCTTGGCTGTTTTTTCTTTTTTTTTTTTTTTTCTGAGAAGTTGGTTTCAGTGAAATTTAAGAAATTCTGTAACTATAAAATGCATCGTTTTCCCCACCATTTCAAAAATGCTAATTTGGGGGCTAAATTTTCCACAGACTATCCCAGGTTACTGTGCTAAATATGTACTTATTAGTGTATTTCAACATGTAGAGAGATTCTTACAGCACTATTACCTCTGAGATGTGTATGACTGTCTGCACAAATACCTCACCCCTTAGCCAAAAGTGTGGTTCTTACAAGGTTTGGAAAATTTACTTTGAAATAAACTCGCTGCCCTCTTTTTTTTTTTTTTTTTTTTTTCTGCATTTCTGGAAATATAACATTATTTAGATTATTCAGTTCAATTCAAAGGTAAAGGTAAAATCATACTGCCTGAAACAACTTCCTGATGTTGTTTCACTTCATGGTAGAATGTCAGACACTTACTGAACATGTTCCATATGATTATCTTATTCAGACATTTGTATTTAGAATATATAAACTGGTTGGCTGGTTGCTTAGTTGTTTCCATGGCTAGTTAGGCCTTTTGAATTATTTCAGATCTAAGCATTTTATATAGTTTCCCACAAGTGTTCAACCAGAATACTATATTCTGTAAAAAGAAAAAAATGTAATGGAAAACTTGATTCACCTTCTAGCACCATAAACCTCTCGGCCACTCTCTGTCATATCTGCTAGCTATCTGCCGCAGAACCGCTTTATACTTTTAAGAAGACTTAGCAGCCTTTTTTTTTTCTACTTTGGGGCTGTCTTTAATTGCTCATGTCATCAATTGCATTACACACAACCACTTTTAATAAAATGTAGCATGGAGGTTTCAAGTTCTTTTGCTAACAGAGCTCAGTTGTTTGTTCAGGACGTTGTTTAATAATTATTTCTAAGAATGATGCAAAACATCAGATTTTTTACTTCAACTCATCCTCCACATTAATTTGCCTTGAAGAACAAGTCTGCAAATCTCACAGACAGGACTCAAAAATACTGTCATTTTCTGCAGAGGCTGTGCTCACCCAATAACAGAGTAGATGAAAAGAATCTTACTATGATTTTCTCCTCCTGTTTTGGAAAGAGGTTAAAACCACCAGTGTAATGCATGGCTTACAACAGTCTTGTTAAGCAGTAACAACATTGACTCTAGGACTTTGGTGAAGACAGCAAATAGTCAAAGATATCTCCCAGAGATCCCAGTGATTTTCTTGAGGAGAAAGAAGGGTTCTTGAAAACCTTGATGTCACTATATCATCTCCTTTGCCAGAAGAGTACACTGAATATATATGTGTGTGGTGAGTAAAAGGATACATATAAAGTTAAGAGATTCTACAGTTATTCTTCTGTTCTATAACTTTTACTCCACAGCTGGCTATAAGCCATTTTCCTTTTGTTGATATATGACCTAAATATTCAAGATTTCTTGGTTTATTACCGTGGTCCTTTGTACCCTGATATAATAATACCAAAGTCTTCTTCTCTAACTCCTCCTCTACACAATGCAAAAAAAAAAAAAAAAAAAAAAAAAAAGGCAGTGCACCTGCTCAGCCTGACAGATCACTGGAAACACACAGTTATACTGCACTAAAGCTGAACACAGAGCCAGATCCAAGGTTTTGGAAAACTGCAGAATGGTCTAGCTCACTCTGTGCAACTGTCATTCTTCCTAGCCATACCCTTTACAACAACTGTATTCCCTTAGAGCAATGAAACTGCTAACCTCAAGAGAGAAATACTTCTGGAGGACAGCAAACTTACGCATGAATTTGAAGGTCATGACTGGAAGAGATCGAGATTCAATAGAATCTCAGCACTTTCACAGCAGATAGCAGAACTTACTTACTGAATTACCTTTCTAGCTGTATACACCAGAGTCCGTGTCCCACTGATTTTGTGAAGAATAAGAGGACGAGTCAAAAAGAAAACGTATATTTATATACATTCTTTGTATTCTTGAAAGTCATCTGGATGCTTTAAAAGACTCCCTAGGAGCCTCACTCCAAGTAGACCAAAGTTTAGTAAGATGAAATATTCTCAGTATAATAATTGTCCTCAAGGGATTTTTCCTACAACTGAAGTTATATTATGGTATCAGTTATTTGGTTTTGTCTTCTTTGGGGGGGGGGGAGTTTACTTTTTTCTAAAGTGTCGGTTGACCATATAGTATACAATTAAACTAGTAGAGTTTGTTAGTTTTAAACGAGTCCTAAGGACTTTAATATTCCTTGCACTATAGCAACGCAGAAAGCCATTCCTATTTAATTAGTTAGGCCAAAGTATTTGCAAAACAATTAAGAATGTAATTTAATTTTGGTGTTTGGTAAACATCCAGGGATTCATTCATTCTGAACTTATGACCTACATGTTGAGTTTACTTTGCAAAGTATCATTAAACCAGTCAGTCAGAACTTACAATTAAAATGCATGACATGGCAAGCCTAATAGGTATGTATTGCAAATTAGAAATACACATTAGAAATTTATATTTTTTAAATAACTTAATAGCTTAAAAAGTGAACTGTGTGGAGAAATCAAAACGGTGTCAGTGAGACAGCCCTTTTGAAACATCTTCATGAAGTGTAAGGGATTTGGCCCTTTCATAAATTATTTTCCAAGCTGCCTCCTCATTCCTGTAAAAAACCTAATTCAATATAGGCTCTAGTAGAGCCTATACCCAGCCAGCTAATACTGGTAGTGTCCAGTAGGGCAAATATAAGCACAGATAGCACTGGTATTTGCTACAAGCAGTCTGCATCTGTGCAGAGGCAACAAGAAAACTTGGATGAGGCCTAAACACACAGATGTGAGATAGTCTCACCAACTATTTTGTAATTATAATGCATCATGATTACATTGTTACATATACAAAAAAATGGCTATTAAAAAAAAAAAAACACTTAATTATGGCTCCAGATTTATTCATTCAGGAGTTAGGAAATGCTACAATTAATGCTGCCTGTGCAACTTCTGTTCTACTCTTCTGCATGTGTAGTATGACAGCCTTTACTTACATGATCATATGCTTTTCTCCCCCATAGGTCTCTTGGCATATTCTTTAAATGGGTGATTATTCAAAGTTTCATTTCATCTTCCTCATTGGCCATGTGAACTTATTTAATGGATATCAAAATCTGCACTGATTATAAAACTATTCATTCCTTGCAACTCCTCAGGTGACTCTCATCATCATTTCTAAAGGCTTCTCAAGCACTGATCTTTACAATGTTCCTAAGGGCAGAATAGATATAGCAATCCTTCTTCCAGTTGAGGAAGAGAGAGAGCAAGGCCAAAATTGTCAAAACTGTCCATTAGTATTTTGCACCCAAAAAGAACTTCAAATTTTTGTGTATTTTACAGTACTTTATGTACTCAAATTATTCAACTTTACATGCAACTGAGCAGGAGGTCATTTATGCCAGCATTTTTCAGCCTCATTCACTCCTCCTCTTCCAAATGAGACAGATCTCTGAAGAAGGGGAGCACAGGGAAAACAATAAAAGACAGTGCCCTTACTCTCAGCTCCTCTACTGCTCTCTCTGGTTCTGAGGAGAACCAGAAAACTACAGAGAAGGACTAGGAGGTCTTGGGTTGGATCATCACACACAGTTCATCTGGGACATAAAACTTGGGAGATACTAAGTGGGCTTAGGTCAGCTGCAGCCTCCAGAGACTTTAGTTGCCACACTCAAGCCAGCACACATTGAGCATGCACAGAAGAAATTGTTTCAGCAGCTCATAATTTAGGTGAAAATGGACAATTTCTTCAGCAGACTATCAAGGTTAAATCCATATTGACACCAATATTCACATAAGAGTTGACCTCAGCACCAGGGGAGCCTCATGCAAAATGTCAAGGCCTTCATTCAAAGACTACATAGGCTACAGCTATAGGACAAGATGCAAGATTTTTTACAAAATGGATGAAAACATGTTTGTTTGTTTTTTTTGCTCAATCTAGAAACATATAGACTATTTTTGCTGAAGTTTTAATAATAATCCTTTTTGAGGTACACACCGGAAACAACTGGATGGTTAATTTTGACAAAAAGTTAACTGAAAACAAAACCTTACAATGCGAAGTCCTGAAAGGCAGTACCTGCAAGCCTACAGTATGCACACTGAGAGAGAGAGAAAAGCTCAGGTCTTTAAACATATTTAATACACAACTCCCATGGGAGTTATGCGTCCTAACTCTGCTTGAAGGTCTAGGCCACCATGGCCAGGTGGATTGCGATACTGTGTAATAATTCCTGACACAGAAAGTCAGTGCATGCTTGTCATAGGATCCCCACAGCTTTAGCCCTGAGATTTCCCTAAGCTGAAGCTGCCAGGCATCTAACACATATCAAATTCACGCTTGTTTTCTGTGATACAGCCAGACATCCACTAGGGACAAGACTACAACCAGCAAAGCCATTTTACATGTGACCTGAGCCAGAATCCAGCTCTCCGGAGGCAAAAGGCTAGTAAATTAACCTATTGTGTCACCTAACCCTTCACTATTGATTAGTAATTATTCTTTTCAAATGAAACAAGGACATAGGACATAAGGTCATCTACCGTATATCCTCAGAAAAGCCAATGTTTCCCTACATCCTTCTATCATTCATTATTGAGCACAGACTTAAAAGTTCTAATTGAAATACATTTTAAAAAGTAATTTGACTCAGTGTTCATAAACCAGGAAAAGTTCTTAGATGTGAGCTAGTTTTGAGTCAGGCATGACAGTCACAACTATGGTTAACATCAATTTATGAAATAGCTGATAAAGTTTGATAAAGGAATTGGCCAGCGAATAAGTAAGACAATCAGAGACCAATGAATCAGGGTTTTCAGTTGGAAATTCTTCTTTTCTGATGAGATTTTGACTTATGTCCCCTCCTCTGCTTGATATCTCATCTGGTTTTCTTTCCCTTGTACCTGTTCCTATATCCAATTAACAATTATTTGATTGTAAACCATGCTGCTCATACAGATATGCTGAGTGAAATATTTTATTGCTTAGGAAAAGGACTGCTTTTGCAGAACTATAAATGTTGCAGATAAAAGAATCAGCAAGAAGAGAAATATATCTGTGTCCTCTAAGGATATAGGAATTATATCATTTGGGTAGAGCATTAGCCCTATATCACATTCCCCATGATAACCAACAATGGTTCAGAGAGACTCTGAAGTCTATAAAGCTAGTAATTAGAACAGCTGGAACCATGGTCCCAGATCTTAATTTCCAGAAATCCCAACTCAATCTAAAATAAACTACGCTCAACATTTTTCAGATGAGACATCCTTACCTTCAGTGGACTGGATTTAACCTTAGGTCCCAGGTAATAGCTGTACTTCCAGACATTAAAAATGCATTTTCATTTGGAACTATCATATAACCATGGTTTTGTGCAATTGCATAAAAGAAGTACAGATATAAAATTCTGAGCAGATATAAACATCTAATTCTTTAGGACATTCTTTCTGCAACACAGATGATTGCTGGCTTTCATGAAGAATTAGTTATTATTGTCATATTTCAAATGGACATGAGTCAGTTGTAAGTCATCAAATACTTTCCCCAACATAACAAAGGGGACTAGTTTTCAAATCATGCTAAAATATATGACTATTTTTCAATTTCTTCTTTATTTTGTTTTTAGGGGACACATGACAATCTCAAACCTGTTTCATGACTGTATCTGGAGCATTGGAAATTCAGTACATAATTTTCTCACTCCATTAATGTCAGAAGTATATAACAGCAATTGTAGCACAGACCCAAAAGTATATTTGGATTATATCCTGTCAGGCGGTATATTTATAAGGTAGTGAAACCTGTTAACAATTCTACGGTGTTATTATGATTCTAATATCTTAAGTATATATGAAGCCTATTTTATCTGAATTCGTGTTTGACATATAAAAAACAGCGGAATCTAAGTTTTAATATTTTCCCCAAACCCACAAAAGGACATTTTAGAATTTAGGTCATCAAGACCACTCCATTAATCTGGTGGGGTTTTTGTTTCTGAGGTTTCTGTATGGCAGAAATCTCAACACAGGTATTAACCTTATATGTTACAGACTGGACCAGATTCTCAGATCCAATTCAGCCTGCTGCTGGCAAAACACTTCTCTTTAAAGCAAGCCAAGAACTGACCTAAAAGGAAACACTGCGGTCTAAATAGTAGCCAAGTTCCTACTTCATGTGAAAGAAGAGTGGAGTGTATCACTCTGTTACTTATTTAGCTTTCTACCACCTTTAATGGATGTTCTTCTTTCTGATTCTAAATATTCAAGGATATTCTTCATCATTCAAGGTACATTTTTTTCTTCTTTATTATCTTCCTTACCATCTCCATTATCTTTTCATCTGACTGTAGTTTGTGATAGTAAGAAACAATCATGTCATCTTTAATGCTGACCCTTCTCTATCTCTTCACAGTTATACTATGTATTACAGCTTCCTTCTGTTTAGCATCTTTAAGACCTTCTGTGCAGCATCTCTGAGACATAGTCTATCTGGTCTATGTACATGGACCATTCTCCTAATCAATTGCTTCAGGCACAATTCACTTTCATTTTTGCCACCCTTTCAGCAACTTTTTCTTTTTTGTTGCTCCACATGCAAGGTTTCTTTGCAAGGCTCCTCAGTGTCACCCTTGGCTCTGTATGGTTCTCTCCAGCTTCCCCTCAAGTCTGGAAGTTCTCCATAAACACCCACAAAATCTGTTCTCATTCCAACATATTCTTAAAATTTTCTTTTGCCTACAAAAAAAAATGTTAAGAGTTAGTTAAGAGTTTTGACATCCCAAAGCTAGACTTTCAAATGCTTTCCCATGTTGGTCTGTGACCCCTTTGCTCTGGCATTTGTTCAACATATGTTAGAAAGACACTTTAAGTTTCTCTGTTCATTGAACTCGGAGCAATTGTAACAGCCTTCTCAGTCCAAAGCTGTGTTGGAATTTCATCATTACTAAGATATTCCTTTCAAAGATAAGGTGTTGATACATGTTTCCTCTGTTAAAGTGTAAAAGCTTCTGTTTTTCTTGGTGAAAACACTTTTAGTGAGATATATTTTTTTTTTTTTTTTTTTTAACAGGAGGGAGTAAAATGGAATTTTCAGGCACTGTGATATCAGGGACATGGATGGTCATTAGATTGAAAATGAATGTCTTTAAATATTCCTCCTAACATTTTTAACCTATTTGAAAATTAGGTTCTTATATTCTATCACAGTGCTAAGTAAGCGTTAAGAATAAACACATGACTACTGATACTGTGTGCCAAGGGATTGATAATAAGATGTGAGATAACAGACAGGAAATCACTTGGCTGCAGACTAAACTGTATTGATGTTCTTTGTTACTCGAAAAGAGGACGGTATAACAAGAATATTATTGTGTCTCCCCACAATTCCTAATGAACAGGTATAAATATCACCAATAATGAAAGGAGCAATTAATTTCATCTGAGAGTTTAAGCAGACAATGGACATGAAAAGCAAGTTGAAACTAGATAGTCACTCCAAATTAAGGCCAAGGTGTATTAGCAGAACAATATGAAGACCTTTTATTCCTCACACTTATGCTTTCTTTGAGCAAACAGATGTTCTAGAATTGCAAAGACAATACATCTCATGAATATTAACATAATTTGGAAAATAAATAGCTTGCTAGAATTGGATAGCAAAGAAATTCACCTTTTTAAAAAGGAACTTTTCGGTTAGTACATTTATTAAATCAAATAGACCCCTAGGGTGTCATATTCCTTTTTTATTGTCTTTTTAGAAATTAACATTATTAACATAGATATGTCACTGGCTGAGTATATAAAATCACCTTTTCTTAGACTTTATTTTTAATATGCATATCTGTATATGGCTCTGACATAATCATAATGACTTTGACACTGTGGATTGACATGATACTAGAGACCACAATTATTCCAAAGCAGCCATTTCATTCTGGGAAGGACAAAGTATGTATTTTTGAATGTACAACTTGAGTGAAAAGTCTGTCATTCTTATCTTTATGCACTTCAATGACAATTTTTTTTCCTCTGGCACTGGTGGTTTCAATGTATCAGCTGCCAGGAAAGGACATTGTTCTGGAAGGTTTAGCACAAAAGCATTAAAATGTAACCACAAAAGAAGATTTCAAGTAGCATTAAGGATCTGATTTAAACACACAAAAGCAATGAAATTTAAGAGTAAGTCAATTTTGATTGACATGCACCCCTTAACTTATGCTAGATACTGCTTGCTGCACATGCAGGAAGCTATTAAATCCATTTAACAATACATTTTTGCATGATGACAGCCAGATCAAGGAGCACAGTCAATTAAAGCAAGGGATAGAAAAAAAAATCAGAAAGGATAGAAGCTAATTCAGTTCAGAGATGTAATTAAAAGTTCAAGTGATTATGCAGACCTTCGAGGTCCACTCGTTGAACTGCTGGTCTCATCGTGACAAGCTGAAGGAAGCCGGAGAAGGCCCATAATTCCCCCACCTGGCTGCCTATAGCTAGTCCCTTGAACAGAAACACAGGCCTTTGATGAGCGGAGATTTCATGTATAGAAATGGGAGTCACTGCTAATCCTGCTAAAGTCACTGCAAGCCGCAGGTGGTTAGAACTTTTGTAAAGGCATCAAGTGTGAAAGACTTTGATCTTGGAAAACTTTGTGGATCTTACCATTGAGTGACGGTGAAAACAAAAGATATTTGGTATCATAGGTGCTTGTGATGCTTTAAGGGCAGAAAGAGGTAGAAAAAAAACATGAAATTTGAAGCATATTTTTTGGAAATCAATAGAAAGATGAGAATCTCTTCAAAAATCTCCAAAGGAGCGCAGAGAGAGGAAGGAGGTGAAGGAAGGAGGGGAAGAGCAGAGGAAGAGATGAAAGGAACTCAAAGCAGTATGACTCTCGTACTTCCCAAGTTTTAGGAAAGGCTCACTAACAGAGCCTTTTAAAATATTGTTGCAAAGAAAGAAGTTTTTGAGTGAATTTGGGTAGGGCCTGCAAACCAAAGGAAGGGATTGTGCAGTGCAAGGATGTTGACCACCCTCAACAGCCACATGGGAGGTGATTCACAAGCAGTTTGTGTGGCAAGACCTGGAGCTTGGTTACACAGAGGACACAGGCAGTGCAAAGTTCCTCAGATGGATCTTTGTCTACAATCACTCTAGTAACATTCACACAGCAAATCTAACAGCCTGGCATAACACAAAGTAGCTCAAACAGGTTGGAGCCAAAGCACGGCTAGCACAGATCCACTTCTATCTACCAATGCAGAGGTGCCCTCTGAGTCATATATATGCAATATATATATATACATATATATATATGTATAGCATATATGCAATACTGATTCTTTTTCCCTGTTTTGATATCAAAATATCCTCTGGCTTTGGCAGAAGATAGTCTCCTCACAATATTACTGTCTCACTGTCTTCTTTGCCCACTCCCTTCCCCCCTTTTTTTTTTCTGAAATATAGATTGACATTTTTTCAACATATTTTTTATGTTTGCACAGCACCCAGTACAATAATGTACTGATGCCCATTTCTGTATCTAGACACATCACGAAAATAAATACTACTTCTGGTAAAAAGATAAGGGTATAATCCAACTCATTACCTGGCACATTCTATCCCGCGGTAATGAGAACACCTTACAATTAATTAGTACTCAGCCACATATAAGAATCATCTCCACTTTATGCTGGAGCAAGACACAGAACAGTTAAAGAAGTTCCCTCAAGGTCACTTGTAAAGTCTGTGCCAAAGCAGGAATACAGCACATATGATTGCCAGTTTTTATTTTAGCTGTATAATGATTATTTCTCTGAGACGCAGTATGTCTTTATGCATATGTCCTTAGTAATAAAAAATAGAGAAAAGAAATACCTCAGATATAGAGAATGCAGTCTATAACCAGAACTCTCTCCAAACAATATGTCTTTCAAATTTTTCCATGAAGCATCAACATCTCTTTAAGGACTTCATCATCGCTACTGACACATAATCATTCCTTGCAGATGGAAAACACTGTGCTGAGAGATAATTGGGATAGTTATTGGATATGACTCCTCACTGGTTTTAAGGCAGTATTAAGGCATGATTGCATTCTACTCAAAGAGAAGAATGAATATTCTTTGCATTTATGTCAGATTGAGTGATTTATGGGTACTGTAAATACTGCATTAGATGAAAAAGTCTAACATCTGATAGGATGCAGTCCAAACATCCAAATGTGGATGCTTTCCCTCTGTACAGAGTAAAATCTTTTCTGCCTCTTTTGAGTCACTTTGTTATTAGTTTATGTGGGTGGAGTAATTTGACCTCAATTTATACAGAGGAAACTGTTGTCTCAGTGTACAGTGTGCTTTGTCAAGGGAACAAATATTTTGAAAATCCCTGATAAATAAGTGGGTTCATTAATGAACAAATTTTGTTATTGGTAAATGAGCACTTTGATGACACATTTGTGAGTAATAAATCACTCTCATTAATCCTCTTTTTGGTGGGCAGCTTAAATGACCAAGAAAACTGAAGTTCCTCAAATAAGAGTGTGGATTTTTTAAAGGGCGTAGATGGGAGGAAAAGGGGGCAGATGAAGTGGGACATTGCTTTATCCAGGGAAAACCTTCAGAGAGAAATGTATGCCCAGATAATGGGGGAGGGAAAATCCCCTACTGTGATGCTGCTCAGAACAAACGAAATAAAAGCCTTATGTAGCTAAGAAAGCATCAAATTTGCTATTCTTTGTTCTTCAGCAAAGAATTCACAAATATTTCACCTATTTGTGTCCTGAAAAGGCATTCAGATCTTTTGTTTGCTTGTTTGTTTTTGCATGCATTTACATGCAGTCTCACACTTACAATATGTGGGTAGATTTGGCGGCGTCTTCTTCATCTAATTCTGCCCCAACTGAAAAGATTAAAAAGGAAAAAAAATGTATGCTACAAGAATAGCACATGTGTGATACCAAGAAAACAAGGGCAAGAACAATTCTCTTATAAAGTTTGTGCGTTGTCTTTAATTCAAAATTGGCCTGATCCAAAGCCCATTGAAGTCGATGCAAGATTCTGCATTAACTTCAGAGGGTTTTAAATCAAGTCCAGTATCATTCCTGTTGTCAGGTCTCATTGTTTAATTTTAGTACAACAAAACTGGTTAATTTCCTTTCTTAGAAAAAAATTTACAAGAGCAACTGCCAGTTGTGTCCACTCTGGGATTAAAAGCTTCTTTATTGGATACTTTGTCAGCAGAACGGTTAGATCGTGGCATATTTTTAGGCTCTTATTTTGTAAAGGGGGATGTCAAAAATTAACAGCCCCTAAAAGCACACCTTATGGCGCGGAAGCCTCTTTGAGGGAAAAAAAAAAAAAAAAAGAAAACAGAAATTACACTTAATTTAATAAAATTAAAAGGCTTACCAAGACCTTTGCCTATAGTTCTTTTGATGCCTTCATGGGATATAGTGTCACTTTGTGCAATACTATCATTCATTTCCTGTTATTATTTCATATATGGAATTCCACTTGAAGTCAATGACACCTTTGTGTGAAACTCCATGACAAGATAACAGCTCTAAGAGTAGTGAATATTATTTTAATGTAAGTAGCTAGGCTGAGTGCAAAGCCAAGTGATGACACCACTGAGGTTGAAGGTCCTTTGAAAACACAAGAAAGATATAAAACTATGATAAAAAAAACACTGAGTCCAGACCCCCTCTCTGTTACTGCACAGGGACATATATACAAGAAATGTGTTTGCTACCTTCTCTCTGTAAACCTTTTGGTTACCTTTTCACAACCGCAGGTCTAAGATTTGGAGACAAAAAAAAAAAAAATCTGTTCTTTTATTTTTAGTGAAGAAGATTTCTAATACTAAAATTCCAGTTCTATTTCCCCCAGGCGAAAGCAAACTGCACAGATATCTAATCCGTCAGACAGAATTCTGACAGAGCGAACTAGATAGAACTTCAGAAGATGTAACAGTTGCAGAGCTTCTTTTCTAATTTCTACTTTAATTGTGATGAGGATGCTAATGCTACATCACCATAATCTCCAAAAATCGAGTTTACTGATAATACTTATTGTCCCTATCTAATTCTCACGAGGAGCAAAAAGAAAAAAGTCCAGAAGAAAATTCCATTGTGAAGACTTGGTGCATTTCATGGGATAGATACACTGTTGTCACTACCGGGATGGTGTCACAAGCAAGGCTTACGGCCATGCATAAGACTGTCTTTCCAGTTGGCCCCCAAAACCAAACATATCCAGAGAGCTGGTTTTAAGATACCATCACTTCACAGGTGCTGTTTCTCCAAACATTCAACTGGAAGGCTATTTTCAGTTTTTCATTATTAGACAGTGCCTGAGGTGATTTTTAAAAAGAAATTTTGATGAAAAATTTTTCAGCAGTTTAATGAGGTATGTTTTTTTCACTAGGAAAACAAAAAGAAAAAAAAAATAAACACAAAATGAAAAAAAAAGTAACACGGTTCCTTCAAAAATGTCTCATTCTGAGATGAGAAATTTAGCAGAGGTCTCTTGTGCTTACTTCCAGGCTAAAAAATAGACCAAGTGATAATAAACAAGAGAAAAATCATTCTTGTGCATGCTTGGTAGACAAGCAGCCTGAGGAAGAGTGTTTATGATACCATCTCATGACAGGGAGAATGGTTTTTAGCCCCTAGATAGTGGATAGAATATTATACATGTTCTCAGCAAATCTGGATTTTGTTCCTGTTTCTGTCCCTGGCCTGGTGAGTGACACTGAGAAAATCACTTTTTTCTACTTTGTCTCTTTGCTTCCACAGCTTTAACATCAGGAAAACACATACGTATCTTTTTTTTTCTCTCTCTCTCTCTTCTTTTTTTTTAAAGATCTCTTTGACCCCTCAACAAAAGATAAAAAAAAAAGCTATATAGTATTATGAATAGCCAACACTAGTGTGGGACTAAAGCAGAATGTCAATGACTCTATGACATTATTAAAAAAAAATAAAATGTCCAGTGTTCTGTCTGGCATAATATTTTTATGTATAACAGGATAGAGAAACATTAACACAACTTTTCTGAAAGCAGACATTGATTTAGGTACCTCAGATTCATGAAGGCCAATTCAGATATCTTATTTTTTATTTTTTCTTCAATAAGGATGCATAACTTCACTCTGGAAAACAAAGAGAGTTAGAAACTCTGAAAAGCCCAAGGTTCCTCTGCATGTGAGTGTGTGTAAGTGTGTATGTCACACTCTTGAACTAATATCTGAACTAATATTAGTTTTGTAAAACATTTAGAAGAAACAACAAAAAAGAACAAAATCTGGTATTCTGGCTATTTTAATTGACAATGGCACATTAAGTTTAGGGATTAATTTTATTCAGAGTACATGGTAAAAGACCAGTCAAAAAATTTTAGTCGGAGCCAAGGGCAACAGGGGAGTTGCCTTTTTCAAGAAACATGGTTGTATGAAGCTTGCAAAGCTTGTGGAATCCTTCTGGTTTGTATTGCTTTACAAGACCTGACAGAAGAGTATTGTTTCCAGAAGTGCAACCTTTTAATGCTTTTCCCAGCATCCCCACAACCTCGTCCGTAGGCAGCAGCCTTCGAGGGTCGCCTGCATCCTGCCAGAATAACCTCACCTATGCACAGAGAAGTGGGAGCTATGCATATATGTGCATCCTTTCATTGCCGTTCTCTTTTCACAGTCATATTTTCAAGGCTAGCACAAAGCTGTTTTGATGCTGAAGACATTTTAGAGTACTGGAGGAGTAGGTTTTAAGATCTTTAAGTGTTGAAGAAAGCTTTCTACTTTACTGTTTATTGACATTAATCAGAAAACACAACACTCTTCCTCCAACACCACTTCATTTCAATATATCTCTCAAAGGCAGCATTTTGAGGAGGTTTGAAATTTTAATAAAATACAAACCAGCCTGATTCAGAAGCCAAGTACATTCTCCTAATGACTAATACTGTTTCATATGGTATTTCCATGGAAGTAAAACATAAGAGACAAATATTTTAAACTGTTGCTCCCCAGTACTGACCATGTGAAAACAATTGACTGTAGACTCCGCATTATTTCTTTTGTCTAATCTCTGAACTATAAAGCACCTATCATGGCTGCCACCCAGACTTTTCAATAACATTAAAACAAAGCAAAACAAAAGAGCCTTCAAATATTGACTCAGTAATCTATCTCCCTCCCTCAAGGAAAACTTGCCTGCCATAAAATTCCAATCAGTTGCACACATACAATTATGAAAATATGGGCCTCAAAACTTCATTCAAAAGCCTGATTACACTAAATATAGATCAACATATAATTTCTCCTTCCTCTCTATTTTAAAACCTATTTTTGACAAATGTTCAAAATGATAATGAGTGGTTTAGATTTCTTTTTTTTTTTTTTTTTCATGGAAGGGTTAGTGGAGGGTTTCAAGGTTTTAATAGCTAGATATTCTTTATTGTTGTTTTAAAATGCCAATAAAAGTGATGAAAAGGCATGAAAAATCATCACTGATTGCATAGGAATTCACTTAAAATATGATCTTTCCTTTGCTCAGTTATCATCTGTGGTGGTGTTTCCTTACAGAAATGGTAAAAGGCTAAAGGTTCTTAATAAAAAACATATGTTTCTCCTTATTCCACCACCACACTTGGATGTATTCCCCTGTGGAAAACTACACCAGGTTAACCACTGCAAGGCAGCTTTATGGTAAATTGGATCTGTTTTAAAAATGCATTCCCCAGAAGTTTCAGTTTAATACTTTTTTTTTTTTTCTAAGAATACCTCTACATGGGTGTCTTTTGTTTTTGACAGTCTTGCTTTTCTTAGTTAGAAGCAATCTCTGCCTATGAAGAAGAGGAACATTTTGAGATGATAAAAAATCAAAAAGCAGAATTACTAAGAAATTAAAGACAAGAAGGATATTTATGTTATTTTCAGGATCTTTTTTTCTGCCTGTGAACATGTGGACTTCTTCCCACTTAACAGAAGGGCAAATGGAGGGTATTCCTTAAGGTAGGTAAGAGGCAGTGTTTCATTGATCCAAATCTTGAAGCACTGTTGAACTGCAAGTATACTGAGAAGCTATTATCCACATTTCTGGCCAGTTTTGGAATACAGTGCATCTTTTAGTTAAAAATGCCATCTCTGTTTTCTATTTTCTATAAGATTTTGCTGTTTTGAAAAAAAAATATTCTGCATTAAAATGGAAATTCTTGTCAAATGAGCAATATCTCTTAGGAAAAAAAAAAAAAAAAGTAGGCAAGATCTTGCCATTTGCAAATTGCACGTTGATGTTGAAGAGTAACAATTGATTCCACAGAGAAATTCCTTGCTAGAAGTAGTCCCAGAGTGTTGACATAGCCTTGAACACTAACGGGCAAAAGAAAAAGATTTTAATTCAAAGGCAGGAAGAGAGGCCTAGAATAAGCCTTTGACCTTTTCCTGAAGGAGAAAAAAAAAAAAAAAAAGGAAGCAATACATGAAATAAAAAAACAACTACTGCTGAAATAACAGTATCAAATCACATTTTCTGGTGAAGCTGCCTTCCAAAAAGATTAGATGAACATAATACCTGACAATACACTCCCCCATTGTCCGCCATCCAAGTAGCTTCAAAGGCACACTAGGAAGAGGTTTTCCATGAAGGTGGTAGGTACAAGGGGGGTTATCGGCTTAGGAAAAGGCTCGTTTTCTTTGTAATTTCTTTCTCAGACTGTGAGAGGTTAAAATGGTTAAGCATTTTTTTCCTTCACTCCATATTACGGCTCATTCCTACAAGCAATAAAATGAAGGAATTACTTGTAAGGGCATAAATGTCATTATTTTTGCACTCATCCTGACCCCAGCATCTAAAAATACAAAATGCTGGAATTTGTGGAGCAGGTGACATTTTAAAAAAGGGCCCAGGGAAGTCTAATAGTGTAAAGGCTAAATGTACTTAGGAGGTGGAGGGACAGAAATAGAGAGATATCTCCGCTCCTGACCTAGGCCTAACAAGATTGGCCACATAATTCATTTCAATGACTTCTTGTCTGTGCAGTTTACCTCTGGGTTTAGACAGAAACATTTCTCTTTAGCATAATGGATCACAGTGTCAAGTTGGCTACCTTCTACCTTAGAATGGGGTTAATTTTAGTCTGATCCTCATGTTGAACACACAAGGAATATATATTACTCATCAACCTTTGCCAAGAGCAGGAGATATGTTCCTGAAACTCAAAGGCTATCTGTTATTTGAAAAAATTCAATCTAACTCACATTAATTGAGTTGAGCTTCCTTCTAAGTCTCCAGAAACCTACTAAAGCTGCACTGGGAGATATTTAGAATTTCTAAAACACTGCATCACAGTCCTATAAATATATATTTTTTTAATTCTGTAGCTATTCACCTGGTTAAAATTGAGTGCTTAGTTCTGCTTCCACAGAGAAACTGCATCCTTTCCAGTATATTATCTGGTCTTTATCCTACAAACCCTAAAACCCGAGGACGCCACAGTCTGGAAAACCAGGCTTTTGAGCAAGTGTAAATGAGAAAATAGCCAAATGTCAAGCAAAAGTTCCTTTTCTTCTTCTGAGGTGCTATAATCTGGAAGACAGACATGCTAAATACTGAATAGCAGGAGTAAAATGACAAGGAATCCATAATAGGTCCAGTAAGGACCATGTAGTTTCAGAAAAATAAAGGATTCTTGGATTCTTTCTGTACATCTCCAGAATCTCTGCCTATCTTTTTTTTAATAATCACTAAATACCAGCTGAGACTTTAATGCCCCTCCACTCAAATTTCGAGCTCTCATGTGTAGTCAGGCTGACTAGAAAGTGTGATCAAAGTAATGAAAGGGACAAAACAAAGCAATCTTAATAAGGGAATTTCAGGAACTTTCGGTCTCAGAGGACTTGGGTTATTTTTTCAGAGAAGACCTGACCTAAAGCAAAGATCTCAGCAGCAATGTAGATAATGCCAAAAAAAAAAAAAAAAAAAAAAAAAAAAAAAACACTGGCTTCACCAGGATGAGGTTTTCAGTCAGTGAGCCTGTAGCATAGTTTCCTGCTGAAAAACAGAAATGAGCCCAAAGAGAGGATATGTTGAGCAAGGTGGTGTCATTCCTTAGCAGTCACCTTTCTATCTGTAACAATAACAAGCTGTGGTGCACAGAAAAAGCAGAAAAAGACCCTTGCAGTTCCCTGGGAATGTGAGCGTGCATTTCACATGACAAGTTTTTCTGCTTCTGCAAAGCAGAATGATTCATGAGATTTAGCCAGGAGCTCTGCTGAAAAGCACTAGTCACCCGTATTTTCATCATTAACTGCTATATTTACCTTGCCCTCCTTCCACCCATGTTTCTTCCCTTCTGTTTCACCCTATCTGCTTCCTGCACCCTCTCTCCAGAGCGGGGACCGCCACAGCTCTGCTGTGGTGAGAAGGGCGCTGCTCCACTAGATGCTTCCTCGCGACCATCCCTGAAGGCTCGGACATACGCACCGTACAGCAAACCCTGGTGTTGCCTCATAGCACAACTGTGCCCCATGCTCTACCTCCGCATAGTGATCGAACCCCTCGACAGCCTCCTCACTGCACAGCCCAGCACATGAAACCACCTTCGCTGCTGGACATGCCAGGCCAGGAACTGCTGCTGCACCCTCTTGGCGCGCTCCCCACTGCCCTCTTTGCTCTGCCCTTCAGCACTGAAAACTATGACACCAACCCTGCTGCTGCTCTAGCAATAGCTTTTTTTCTCTTCCTTTTCACAAAGAGCAATAAGAAAGCACCTCATTTCTTCACTGGCCCTAGCTGGACCACTGTGAAGGCAAAGCGCAGCCCGGGTCAGAATGGCCCGGAGGACAGCACTGCTTTTTGTCTCCAAGCTCCTCGCTTTCAGCTGCAGTGGGAGAGACTACAACTGTGTTGATAATCTTTTCAGAAGCCAAAGTCAACCCCTCTGAGAGGCAGAGAGCCTCCTGTTATGAACTGGCATAGTTCCATTAAATTTATGCTGAGTTACACCATTTACAACCGTAAGTCTACCCTCCTGTGTACATGAATTATGAAACAGATTTTAGTTACAGTATCCCATGTTGCTTCTCAAGTAATAAACCATACAATATTTTCGATCCCCTTAGATGCTTGTGTAGTAATATCTTGTAATATTTTTTATAGTTTTCCTACCTTCACTAATTTCATTACCTTAATGGTCAGTGTCTTTATGGTTATTAAAACACCTCAAGTTAAAAATGGTTGTTAAATGTAGAACAACAACCAAACTACTGAGGAAAATTGTGGGATTTGATTAAAACACAAGCTGAGAAAAATAGAGAGCTTTTTGTTCATTCACTAGTTATGGTTTTAAACCAAAGCATAGAATAAAACTCCATATTTTGGATGCATATGAAATGTGAACCCTAATCTGAATGACAAGCAACCCCAGCATTATAATGGGATGAAACAAAAACCATAGTTCCAAACACTCCTAAAATTTGGGGTTTTCTAAATCTGGATTTGAAATCTGTGGTTTGTGCCTACTCAAATAAACTGCTATTTAAAAAACCTATTTCAATAAACTTCTGTTTTGTGGTTTGGGTCTATTTAAGTAAGCCTTTTAAAATTAAGTTCTATTTATAGGCCCAAAATTTATTTACAAGATCATTTTTTTAGGATTAGGTATATCTTTATGTAAAGAGGAACGTTTGTTCAGAGAATATTTCTTCCTTCTTCATCCATGATCATAATCTACTGAATGTAACAGAAATGGCTGCATCATGTGTTCATTATTATAAATAAATTGCTTGTTGGCAGTATTTTATTATAAGAACATATGAGAAAGACTAGTGAGAGACAGTGAGATTTTAGGCATTCTCTCCTCTTCCCATATTTTCTTTACTTTCTCTTTTCTTTGTATGGAATAAACTTGTTATGGAAGATTTTTACTTAACGTTGAAGTAGTCTATGCCCTTACTGAGTATTCCCCAGATTGTATAAAAGACTTGAGGCTATTGCCACAAATGATCATCTGTTCATAAACTGTTTGAAAACATCACTCAAAACCAAACGTGATTATTTGTGTGAATATGTTTTCCATGGGAACATTCTCTTTCAGCAGGCTTCATTCTCTATTATCCTTCAGTTTCTCTCTTTCTATCTTTCTTCTTCCTTGCTCATCTCTTTCCTTTCCTTTCCTTTCCTTTCCTTTCCTTTCCTTTCCTTTCCTTTCCTTTCCTTTCCTTTCCTTTCCTTTCCTTTCCTTTCCTTT
>VZSV01000150.1:286921-305895 GCA_013398735.1 Nothocercus julius | reverse complement strand
CCTTCCCTTCCCTTCCCTTCCCTTCCCTGGCTACCAGTGTTTTTCCCTATGCTAATATCCCTTTCCCTTCTCAGGGCCAAAAACTGATGTTGAACTCAGTTGATCCTCAGAGAGCAAAAATATATACATCTTTATTGACTTTGCTGGTTTCACTTTTCAGGATGTGAGCTTTAATACCTTTCTTCTTATCTCCCCATTAGTGCTTGAACTATGCATCTTTCCTATAAGGTTCCAAGTTTTCTCTAAGGAGAGATGAGCAAAGAAATAGATGACGGTTGCCACTTTTACGTTTTCCAAACGTTGGTAATCAAAGTGAAAAGTCATGAATCCACAATGCTGCTGCACTATCATTTTCAGTAGACCTAAGGATACGTCCTGCCATATGATTCCTTTAGGGTCCCTTACTCTATGTGCTATGTTTTGGGTTTAACAATGAAAAAGGGTCCATCTTTCTTTCACTTCAACTGAGAAAACATGACAGAAGGTAGAGTTATCATGAACTAATTACAGCCCTTTGGAAATTACCTTTTGTGGTAGGAAAACATGCATTCTATTTTTTTTTTTTTCCTTACCAATGAGAAAGTAAGCAGTTCAAATAAAAAGTACTATTTAAAGAAAGAGTACAGTTACATAACCTTTCCACAAAATTCAGACAATTTTTTTAGCTCCACTTAGCAAAGAGAAGCATGCTTCTTCCTGAGAAGAATTATACATATAATAATCTATAAAAAGATTTCTATATAGAAAAAATAAGAAATTTTTCCTTTCAAAAACTGTATTGCATTATGTCCCAGTGCACATTTACCACTGAAAGAAACCATCAGTCTTTGCCCTGTTCCTGACACTATCAGGAAGAACCTGCCAGCGTATACTTCTGTCTGCCTACAATGAAAATCACTGAGAAATATGTGTATATACTTAAATCACAGATGTCAACTCCTCAGGATGCAGTTGCACAGTCTGGAAGCTGATCTAAAGACAGTTCCCTGGAGCAGTTCACTAGAGGCCCCACAAAGGAGCAGAGCTGAGAAGATGGTAGGAGCCGTAACGCAAGCAAGAAGGTCAAGCAAGTGGCAAGCTGGTGAGGTGATGGGAGATCTGCTTAAATCCGCAATGCTGCCAGCAGGTGTGATCATGCCTTGAGGGCTCAATGACCCATCCACCTGGTTGACAACACATGGGCTGTACATGAAAACACATTGCAACACAGCGCCTTAGAAAGTACAAAACCTGAAGTAAATGCAGAAGTTCTAAAGGGGAAGTCCCTAAAAAATAGAGTAGCTACAGAAATTTCATGGATGTTACTTGTAGCCAGACCTGTAGGCCTTAAGGCAGTTCCTGTCCTTGAAAAACATGACCATGATTTCATTTTTTTTTTTTTTGTTCATGTGGTCTAAGAGGACTATGTGGCCAGTACTTCCAGCTCAGGCAAGTGTTTATAAGTACTAGCACTAGAAATCAGAAGAGAAATGCTTCTTAAATCACCATCACATAGTCTCCTGAAAAGTATTCTGGCATATTTGTACCAGTGGAGTTGTGTAAACTACAGTGGACGTGTTTAGTTATTTCACAAGCAAGACCTATGCAAGAAAACATTTGTAATAACTGCTATGTTTGCAATGTCTTTTCTGCTTAGGTAGCTCTGTGTGGTGGTCTTTTACCGAAAACACAAAGAACCAGTACTCAGATAGGATAACAGCAGGGCTGAGGATTTTTCAGCTGCTAGGAATAATACAAAAAGATGTTTTCTGTCAGGTCGTGTTTGACCAGTATGCAAGAGGAGCCCATGACTGACTAGAACTGAATAGGTATAGCTCAGACTTTCAAGTTCTCTCAGCAAACTCCACTAGTAAACTAGAAACAAAATGAAGACACTGCAGTAAAAGCTAGTTTGGGAATTATGTCTTATGTCATTTAGTTTTACTTGCTTTCCCTCAACAAGTCCCCATTGTTTGGATGGAGGTACCAGATATGCACCTGTGTTGTAAGTATTCCCTCTCTCTCTCTCTCTCTCTCCCCCAGCTAAGTGAGATAGAATCATTATTTTTCATTTCAGTAAATGCCATTGTCCATCCCAGCTTAGAGGGGTGTCAGGACAGCAGAAATAAGGTAACTTTCCATGCAAGAAAAGAATAAATATTACATGGATGGTGGGCAAAATCTCTTTTCTTTCCTGAAAAGGCAGAACAAAGAAAAGAGTCATAACAAAAATAGACAAAATACTTGCAGCGTCTTCTTGCCAACCAGGAAAAAAATATATATATATATATTTATAAAGAAGCTTCACAGTTTATTCACTACATCACTGAGTTTTATGGTCATCACTGTAAATCTCTTCAAATTCTTGCTCCTGTTTTGATGGAAAACATTGAGTTCTATAATAATAGTACTTAGATAACCTGTACTTGACCTGTCTTTGGATAGCGATGATTTTCCATAAAAGATGTTTTACTGTGATAACATAGTGATTCAGATGCTCCATCTTAAGGCAGCTGGTGTACAAGTGCTTGGCGCCAGAAATTTTTTTCTGCCACCACTATTTGAATGTAAGCTGCACATTGAAGGCCTTTCATGCCAGCTACATTTTCAAAGTATTCTCCTAGCTAATGCATTTCCATTAGAATTCTTCTGTTTTTGATCTCAAGAACACAGCACTGCACCCATGGGAGCTGAGCTTTTCAGGTGTTAAAGAGGATTTGTTATAAAGAAAGTGATTATAATAGGATTTAATTTAATTTAATTGAAAGTCAAGGTACAGTAGCCATACACTGTGTCAGCGACAACATTAGACTTGTACTGTGGGTGAAGGAAGTTTTGCTAAGTAAAACCTGGGGCCACAATGAATAAAGGTGTGGGAGACCTGCTGCTGCTGCACACCTTCTGCAGAGCTGGCATTCCCTTTACTGCCTTATGCCCCAGAAAGGCAGGACAAGCCCTCAGAGCTGAGCTCCCAGAGACTTGCAGCGATATGGCAAAACGCACAGAGATAACAGAGCCAGCTCCTATGGAGCTCTGCCTATCCACAGAAGTTCCTGTCTACTTCCCACAAGTTCCTGCCTTGCAGGTTGTTGCTCACTCTAGCAAAGCTGCTCCAAGCCACAACCCTAGATAACCAGCGGGGAGGGTGATACGGCTGCACAGGCAGTGCTCTTTTGCACCATTTTATAGGACTGATGAGAAATTAATTTGACTCTTCTCCAAATTCACTGAATTCCTCTGTAACATCTGACCTGCTGGCAGGCAAAGAAATCATCCAAATTTCCTCAGAAAACTCCCTTAATTGCTGTCTTTGCCCCCTTGAAATCTCTTGGACAGACAGGCTTCCAGCTACTGAAATACTTAAATAAACCCTTATTATCAACTAATTGCTATTCTTGATAATTTCCATCATCTTTTTCCTTATCATAGCTTGCAGTCTCTTATGTTGGCTTCATTCCTGCTCCCTCTCGATTTTCCAGGGTACTTTGCTTACCTCAAACAGCGTCTTGAAGTTCGCCATTTAATCATAATTTGTTTTCTCTTTCCTTCTGCTTTTTTCTTTTTTTTTTTTAACTGCTTCTGTGACTATTACAATGTCCTTAGATAGCTTTCTTCTTGACTGTATGCAAGTAGTAGAAGTCACTGTTATTATCTTTTATTACACTTTGTTCCCTCTTTGATATTCTTTGATATTCTTCAACATTATGCATTCAGTAACTTCTCCAGATCAGAGGTCAGGAATTTAGCCCTGCTAGCATTTGGGCACTTTTATGTCTATAGCTGAGCTGGTCAAAATGTTTTTTCAGTTAAAAGATAAAAACGTCCCTTTCAATAAAAATGTACTTTTAAAGGGAAAAAAATACATTTTACAACCTCCTCCATTACAAAGGGGGTTCCAGTAAATTTATTCAGATCAGACCAAATCACAGATAAAGGTTTTTAACCAAATTATTACTTCAATTTTCACTTTTCACAGGAAGTTATATGAAAAAGTCTGACATTTTTCTTTCAAATTTCCAGAGGGATATAATTGTCATTGTGGAGGTCACTGTGAATGCTGGAGATTGCACAGATACATTAGCCATCTAAAAAACTGTGATATCTCTATATTCTGGGCACTTATTGATCTGGGTCTTCACATTGAACAAAAATGTTCAGAATCATGAAGCACATTCAGTGACTACAGTGAGCTTCATGGCCTACAGGTTCTCACAAGGGGTGCTTTCCTAAATTATGGAGAACATACTCCTGATCTTTAGTCAACAACAAATCTGATAATTTGGGATTTGCTGCAGGTATGTTTGCTTGTTTTCCTCACCAAAAAGCAGACACCTCTGTGATGCTACAAGACGCAACTACAAGAGAACAAGCAGCAGGACAGCACCTCAAATTTTAACCAACATCCTCCTGTATGTGTTGCTCTACATGCCCCTTCCCATCAGATAGTCCAAAGTTGGACGAAGGTAAAAGAGATCTCTACCATGAGTAGTGATCTGCCAAGCAAAGTACGCTCTTGTTTCAGAAACAAAACACATGATACACTATCACTTGTGAGAACAGTATCAGGAAGGTCTTCCTGCCATTGAACGGTAGGGTTTATCGGCCTGGAGGAGAGAGGTGTGGTTGTGATTTCCAGTGCCTCTGTGTTTTTGTCCTGCCACACAGCTTTAAATTCCCAGCGGATCAGGCATGAACTGAGTGCCAGCTGCCTGTGGGAAGATCCCGCTTTCCCCAGAGCCATCCTTCTTCTCACAGTCTTGACTACAGCCTGCACAGCATCCACAACTCACATTCAATCTCCCAAATGTCCAGTAGATATGTAGGCCCAGCATTCTTTGGATGTAGAAAGGAGAATGTTCTTTACACTGTTATTTTCTTTAATTATTTCTGGCATTTCACCTCTGATATTGAGTTAGAATTTATTTTCTCTCCTTCTGAGGGAGAAATAAAAACAATTGAGGAAGTCCATTATACAGAATAGTGAAATGTCACCAATAATTAGTTAAAAACACCAACCTAAGGAGCTAGTTTGAGAACACACATATAGACACAACCAAAAAAAAAAACAAACCAAACCAAAACAAAACAAAAAAAAAATAGTGTTTGAAGCTTAAAATTCAGGAGCTTTCATGAAAATGTGCAGTGGTGAGAGGATCAATTTCTGATGTTCTTGAAGGGCAGAAAGAGAGATAACAACTTTGATGCGGGCTCTTTGTTTAAATGACTATTGCTTGTAGTTAGCTGCTATTTAATCTCCACTACTGAGAGGACCCAGTATATAGCTAAACTCTCTTCTAATGAGATCATTATTTTCTTACCACTCTTGCGAATGAATGTCATTTTACATAGCAAAACTACAGAGGCAGCATTTTAGAACAGTGCTACCTTTTATCTAACCAACATAAGAGGCACTTGAGAAAAGGACAAGGAGGGTCAAGAAGAAAATGTATGCAGCATAGTTTCTTTGCCTGGCAGGCAGGAAAAGGACAAAGATAGTGGTCCATGATAACAAGACTGACCATCATTATTAGTGGAGAGGGGTCCAAGCTGCAAAGTTTTGGAATAGTTAGAGCTGGTTTGACCCAATATATGAAGGGATTTGCCTGGATTTAACTCCAACCTTCAGGGTTCCGTCACATTCTTAATTACTGCTAAATATTTTTTAATGCTTTGACATTTGCCAATTATTATCCAGGCTGGGAAAGATACCGGCAAGCTTAGCTGTTGTCAGAAATGTCACTCATTTTGTGTCCTGCCCCTTTCCTGTGTGAAGTGTCTTCCTCCCAGCCAAAGGGGACAGGAGGCAAAGCGTGCCATTTTGCAGTTCATTTTAGGAGCAGAGTGCTTCACAGAGCGAGCTCCAGCACAGGAGAGCTAGCGGATTTTGCTGCAGCCGTTTACAGTGGCCCTGCCTGCAGATGTTACCTCCTGCTAGAACACCGGCAGCAAAAACCATGTGTCCCTGCCTCAGCCATGCACTTCATAGTCCAAAATATTAGCTTAAATCACTGATGAAAGGTAGCTGTGCCCTAATATGTGAGTCCATGAGCAGCAGTGGCTGAGCTGCGGGCACACCCGGCTCTGCCAGCTCCGTTGGGCACAGAAAGCTCTGAGTGGAGAGAGGACGCAAAGTGCTGGAGGCAGGAACATTTCCAATTGTTCCCCGTGTCTGCTTTGGTGCCTTTTGACTCCAGTCAGTTCTGGCATTTGTATCCACAGGGCTGAAAGCCTACCTATGCCCTTCTGCCATGCTAATGAATGAGCCAGGTTGCAGAGTAGGAATTTGCAGGAGCAGCAAGCATGGAGCTGCCTAGGGTCAGCTCATGAGAAATAAATAAATAAATAAATAAGAAAGGAAGTAGTCCCCGGGGGCAGGTAGAAATTATGTTGCCAGCCTTTAGCATCCACAACCGTGGAACAGGCCTGAGAAGCTGTAAGAGCTGCTTAAAAATCATGCAGTCTTAATAAGCCATTCATGTGGGATTGCTTGTATTTGCTTCTGATTTTACAGATTCCCAGGATCGTGTTCATAAACTTTTAGCCTGAATACAAACCTCAGAGGCTCACATTAAGAAATAAGAGAAAAAGATCTACATTCTACTGTGTGACTCCAGGAATGGCACCATTTCACAGCAAAAGATACCAATTTTAGTATTTTTCAAGCCACAAGGGTAGGCAAGAGCATTACAGCTTTTGCCCCCTCTCCCTGCAGCAGGAAAATTTCTGCATTTGCTCTGTTTGTTGCTTTGTTTGTTCTCTTGGGTCTCTCTAGATTTGAAATAAATTATCTCTCTTGCTCTTTGTTTAGGGGGAAGCACGTCTGAGGAGTGAAAGAATCGATGCTCGCTCATCAAACGCTCAGCGCACGTGACATTTGTAACGTAAAGGGGCTACAATAAACTCCTCTGGCCATTGCTGCCATCTGTCCTGCCAAGCTCCGGCTCTGCCAGCGCTGAGGACGGGCAGCAGGGTGGGAAAGTGAGGCCTCTTCCTAAGTTTTCAGCGCAGCGATAGGTCAGAGCAGCCAGGCATGTGCAGGCATGCCAGTCCTGGCGTGCACTTTTTGGGCTTGTTTGTTTGTTTTAACAGCTGCTAATAATTATATTCTCCTGCCACAGAGGTAGTTCTGGGAAAGAGGGATCTTTGAAAGCACCGGAGTGATAGGAAGAAGATGCTGCTTCCCTCCCTCCCTTCCCCCCTTACTTCTCCATGTTAGTTTTCTGATACAAACAGCATTCCTGCCTCATTCCTCTCTGAAGTTAAAAGACTTAAATTCTTTACGAGGAAGGTCATCCTTTTGTAGCCAAAACCCTGTTTGCTTTTGTCTTTCCACTTGCTTTCAAATTACAAAAACGGAGCATGCACACCAGCCCACTTGACCGACTCAAAAATTAAGCATAACAAGCTCAGAAGAAAAGACAAAAAAAGACAAAAAAAAAAAAAAAAAGGCAGTGTTTCAGCTATTAATGCATGTGTGTTCAGCACAGAGTGCTTTCCAACAGCTCTTCCAAGAATGCTCCGCGAATTGTTCTTAACTTGACCTAATCAACAGTTAAAGAGCGCCTGGTGTACGAGCTACAGTTACACATTGTTCAGAACCTCCCTGTGCTTGCTCAAAGGAACACTGTCAAGCACTCTTAATAGTATTAAATATAATTTATCGATTCTCCATTGTTTGTAATAATAGCCTCCCTGAAGCTTGAGAATCATGTTTTCTTTTCCCCTGCAGATTTTGTCCTGTCAAACATTTATTTTTTCATGGTGCTGCTAATAGACCTTGAAATTAACACTACATTTATGTTTGGGATCTATATCATGATTGTTTGTGCCAGGGTGCTGCACTCATCCATCAAAAGAGCAAAATAGGCAAACGAGGATGCATATGAGCCCCTTCCCATTCTGGAAAAAAAAATGGGTCAAATTCTGGTCTTTAGACTTATGCATTTTACTCTCATTAAGATCAGAAGAAGCTGCATATGTGTTACAGAAGCAGAATTTGGCTCAGCGCTTGTTAGCTGATTGCAGCTGTAAAGCTAGAGGGGACATAAAATGTTGGGGAGAGTTTTAATAGGTCCTATATAAACACTGACTGTTGGCGATTTTTTAATTACTCTGTGAGGTCAGGTACACTTAAAATAAAATAAGCTATCTGTAATTTCTTATGAAATCAGAATAAACTTTAAAGTAGATCATATTGGGGTCTAAATTAAATGGCAATATCCCTTTGAACAATTATAAGAAAGTATAAGAAAAGTATAAGAAAAAACTACTAAGCTTTAAGTGAAATTTGGAGATTTGTTTGTCACAATAACTTGAAATTAGAGAAATGTCAGTTATTCCACTTTACATTAGCAATTAACAATAGAAGATTTTATGATTTTCTTTGAACTTTTTTCACTTTAACGTAGAACTTCAGTAAAACAGTTATGCTGCTATTAAAAGCACACTGTGTGGAGAAACCCTGTGAAATGCGGTATGTTCCAGGGTCAAATCAGCAAGCTGGAATCAGGAAATATTTAAAGGACCCCTTGTTACTTTCTAGTATCTTTCTTCTTTCCCGTGGAAAATGAGAAATGAGCTGAAAAGTAAACAGGGTGCAGCATGAGAATAAGAAATGCACTGGGAGCACATGCAGAATAGCCAAATAATATGGCTTTGCACAAGGTCCCTGACTCCTGAGGAGGGGTTTTCCATAGACTGTAGCTAACTGCTCATGCGTGGAGGGCTGACACTGCAAAACAGCCGGCGAGGGGGAAGGGGAAGCAGTGGGGAGAAAAGCGGAGGGTGAAGGAGTAGTGTACACAGCTTTTCACCTTTCAGGCTCCGTTCAATTTACTTTGTGAGAGCATCACGAAAGCACTCAGCACAACATAGCCTGATAAAATAATCAGACTTGCAAAACCTATGTGTATGCAGAAATTGCGAAGACTTCATCTATATGGAGGGTTCCCATGCAGGAAATAAAGCTGTGTGATTTATGGCATTTTATTGCACTTCTTGGCCATTGCTAACATTTTCTTCACTGAGAAATGACAGAAGCTGCAATTTAGATTTTTACTGTGCAGTTTGCCAGCCTTTTTTCCCATCCCCCTTCCCTTTTTCTTTTTCCCTTCCTGGGTGAACTTGCACTGGGTTTAGGACTGGAAATTTTATGGAGGCAGATGAGTGTCAAGGGGATTGAATCCAAACATGGAGCCAATGACCATGTTGCGAGATTTTATCTATCCTCACTGAAAATACAGTATCCAGAAAAAGAAGAGCGATTATAAAGGAGAGTGACTTAGCCTCTAACTTACACAAAAATTCTTGGACGTGTTTCTGCTTTTCTTTTTTAAACAAACAAAACAATGTTTCCTGGTTGGCAGTTCCCAAAGTCTTTTTTTTTTTTTTTCCCCCCATTTTTTGGCACATTGCTGAAAGGTCATGCTGATGTATTTCCAAAACACACTCATTGAGTACAGCTTTAAAAAAAAGTTAGAGCAGCTTTCTGAAAGGCCTGATGCTGCTCTCATTTAAGGCAGAGACAAAATTTCAGCTGTTTTCATGGATAGAGGAGCAGAGTCTAGTTACCAAGTCAAACTTGCTGCGGGATTAAACACAGGCTGGATAGCACTAGCTATTCCTAAAGCTGCTGACACCATTACACAATCTTGTTTACCATTGCTTGTGACTGCCAGACTTTAATGATTCAGGCTGGAAATGTTCAGGCCACTTTTCTGCCTCAAGTAGACATTTCTGACAATGAGGCAAGGGGACAAATAGGTTATTGCTCATGTCAAAATAGTCCAGTGATGATTCCTTTGAAAGTCCTTTTGCCCATGTACTTGTGAGCAGGGACATCAAATTTGGTGTACTTTATTTCTGGGATGAGCCGCTATTCCACCCAAATGTTGCCAGAAGAATGTCCCTTTAAAGACTGCATTTGCTCCATGTGCTGCAATTTTAAAAACTGTTGAGTTTGGTTATGCACCACACATTGAAACATACAGACCACACCGCTAAAACTGAAAGGTAGATGGACACACTTTGCCTGCTATTTCCAAACGTCTCAGTTAGCAGATACAACGTCTTTTCTAGAAAAGTGTGGGCACGCACGTATGCATGTGTGTGCATATGTACGTGTCTGCAGCTGTTTCTTCAGCTTAAGCAAACAGGTAGCAGAACAGTTAAACGGGCAAAGCACTTCACTAGAACTCAAGAAACTTATTCTCCGCTCTTGGCTCAGCTTCAGCTTTTTTGCATGACCTTGTATAAGTCACTTATTCTACTGTGTGCTTCAGTCCTTGTCCTCCTGCAAGTACTTTCCTTCCTCCCAGCAGTGTTATGTAGTTAAAATACATGAATGCCCTAAGGACCTAAGGAGGAATCAGATGGGGGGAGGAAAGGACAGGGGAAGTGGGTGTTAAATGAGGACTTTTATGACACCATGATGGATCTCACTTCCTTTCAGGTAACTTTTCTGAAAAGCAATATTGCCAGTATTAGGCATTGTCTTAGTGTAGTGCTTAGGTACCCCAATTAAGGAAGGAACTCATTGTGCTCAGCGCTGTACAAGCAAAGGACTAAAAAATGATGCATTTGCTCTCCAAAACTATCAGCAGCAGGAATTTCATGATGCTGTATGTGCTTGTTTTCCTAAGACTTTTTATGTTCAAGGGAACATAATCTAAAATGCAAGCCTTGAAAGTTTCAAGGAATTCTCTGATAGGAAACATGCTGCCTCTCATTTAGGTGCTTTTAATTAAAAAAAAAAAAAAATCCTGCTGGCTTCTGGATGTGGCGTATCTAAGGAGTTAAAGCAAACGCCAGTCTGTTGCCTCTGCACTCCAGGCCTGATCCCCCTGCGTTTGCACAGGGCTGAGCGGCTTTGCAAAGCAAGGCAGGTTTTGGGTCACCTTTGACACACAAACATCCCGGTGCGTTGCCTTTTTGTTTATTCCACTGTAAACCTCCAAACACGCCGCATTCAGGGTGCTCACCTTCCATAACGTGACCTTTCAAGCAAATAGATCCCTTCAAACTTTGGAATTCGGTGAGGTAGAATTAAAATCATTGACCTTTCCTTCTCTCCTTCTAGCCCACCTCCCTTCTTGTGCGCTTTCCTTCTAATAACAGAGAAGAACATCTGCGGGGTTTTGCTGTAAACACTGCAAAAAAGCATTAAGGTTTTTAAGGTAACCTTGGCAAAATCTGAATTAGAAAACATACTGCAGTGATTCACATTTAACCTCTGAGTTATTCTACAGCTGAGCTGACAGCCTGCATTCTTCAGAACTTGGTGTTGTTTGCTTTCTTTTTCCCCCCCATCTCCGTAAGCAGCAGGAGAAAAAAAAAAAAAAAAAAAAAAAAAGAAAAGAAAGAAAACAACCCCAAAAAGGCATAGGAATTTTTTTTTCTCCATTGGAGGCCTAATATGTAAAGTACACATGAAGAGCGAGTTCCTTTTCTGGTCACTGAACTGAAAAGGGAAACATTTCTTACAAGTTTAGAATAACTTCGCCAAATAAACCATGCCCCAAACTCCTGATTTTCGGCTTCCTTTGCTGCAAGCCAGGGCCGCTCAGCCAAACCCCCCGTGCTGTTCAAGCCATCATGGTGCTGTCACCTCCCTACACGTGGGTCCTTGCCTGCGCTAATCCCCGGATCCTCCTGCGCAGGAGACAAAGGGAGTCCGGGGAGCAGCGCGAGGCAGCCCCATGGCAGCGCGTTGGCCAGCTGGGGCGGCCGCGCTGAGGAAGCAAGAGCACGAGCAGGGGAGATGCTACAAAGGGAAGGGGTGGGGTGCTGTTTTTCTCAGAAACGTGCTGCGCTAGGACTGAGCCTTTTATTTTTGGCACAAATTGCTGTAGCAAATTATATGGCTTATCAGATGTGGTTTGTTAGGCTCAGTAAAGAAACCACAGCAAGGACTTGTTTTCCTTGTTGCCTGCGCCCGATGATGAGATCGGCACAAATCAAATTCCTGATGTTGCACAGGAGCACGGCTGAAACTCCCCCGGCCTTGTTTTTGCTGTAACTGCATTAGGCGTGATTGGGTTACAAACCAATTCAGCCCAATCGGGTCAGTTCTCTGCCTCGCTTTACACTCCAGGAGCCTGCACGTTCACCTTGGAACACAGGGGTTTCCTGGGGAATGGGAAGGAAGGCGCCAATTCCAGTCACAGCGTAGACACGCACAGCTCCTCTTTGAGCAGCTCAGTGGGAGTGATGGGCTCTTGCCCCAGGATTCTGTTTGGCCCTTCAGTTAAGGACGTTTTATGAGAACCCACGGACTGCCGAATGGGCCCCTGCAGGCCGTTTTTCTCCTCAGTAACTTCTCAGAGCAGAGGGCAGTGCCTCTGCCCCACCACCAGCGCCACCACCGCATCAGCTTCACCCGCTCTGCCTCGCGCCGCTCGCGCCTGCTGAGCAGGGCTGAGCACCAGCGCGGGGCTGGTGCCGAGGGCAGCAAGAGCAAGAGCAGGGAGTTAGGCCAAACATGAAACCCTCAGCCACCCATCTGTTTTCACAAATGGAGAGAAAATATTTCATTTTCTACCTGTAGAGAAAAATGGATTCATGTCACATCCTTCCTTGATTATCTCCCAGCATTATGCAATTCAATAGATTTGCTGTCTTGATTAGACAGGCAGAATAGAATTTTAATTGTGAGTCTCTGGAAGGCAAAATGGAGAGATTTGTATGAAAAATTTGGGAGGCAGCAGTGTTATTGGAATGCTGAGCTTTTTATAGTCAATCTTTCTGCTTCATTCAACCATCTGCCTTTACTTGTGCTCTGCTGCTAGGGGTTGAGACGTTGCTGCCTTTAAAGACAAGCCGCAAAGTTTAACCAGATAAATAAATGTGTGCAAGATCTCTTGCTACTACCAGAACAGCCTTCAGCATTCCAACTACATATGTTAACAAAAAGAATGTTTTAAATTTAGCATTATTTTATTGTTTATCAAACAGAAACGATGCATGTAGTTGCTTGCACAAGTCACAGTTAAAGGAAAGTCCCTTTTGAAAGCAGCCTGGGAAATGCAGACAGACAAAACTATTTTACTGGAAGGCAAACAGAGAAATTATTTATTTTTTTCAGATGCATGCTCATAGATATATTGGTAGGAAGGGGGATGGACTGAACTAGACCAGTGTTTGTGGGTCAGAGAGAAGATAAAAGTGGCTGAGTCAGCAGCCAGTGCTTAGTTGCAGCTTAGTTCATGCCAGAAGTCAGAGCTGAATTCAGTCCAGAACCAGGTGAAAGCAAATGTGGCTTTCACGATACCTTTATTCTAGGTCAGTGATGAAACACCTCAGCCCTAGTTACGGGCTAGAGAAGTTCTGGTTAGATATAAGAGAGAGCAGTTTTAGGGATAGGTGATGGTCTTTGCTACAGCGATCTAAACCAGTTTGAGATATTAATCATAAACAACAGTTTTCATTGTGTATAATTGTCTCCCCTTCTTTTTAATCATAAAAGCTGTACCTGGTTATAGAAAATATTAGTTCAACAGGTTCATGCATGGACTGTTCTAGAATTGAAAGCCTCAAGAAGAAATAAAAAGTTTAATGATTAATAGGTAAAAATTATAATCATTTAATCATTAGTATTGACTGTTTATAGTGCTGATCCAGAGCTATTCAATTATTATTTGTTTTTAATCAAGAAGGAATTCCTGGTTATAACTCAGAGACAGACAGAAATGCACAAAATCGAGCCCAAGAAGCCAGTATTCAGATGTGAAAGGTCTCTGGTTTAATTCACTAAGAGTAGGCTTTTAAGCATTCAATGATGTGCTTTCTTCCTGTGAAAAACTTTAAAAGGATCTTGGGTTCATTCCAATGGGAAAAATAGTTGCAACCATAAACAGTTTCACAGTACTGAGAAAATGTTTCCTGCCCAGCTCTAACCTTTTCTATAGGTGGAAAAACATATGAAAACTTCTTAAAATATACTATTGCAAGCAAACACATGGTTTACAGTGTTGGAGTGGAGTTTTCAGCACTTATTCCCTTGTCTATAACATGAGTCCTGGTGAACCATAGAGATTCCGCTGTCAGTCCAGTGTTAGGCTAAACAAGTAAACTTTGAGATATTTAAACTTTGTAATCTGAAAAGCTATGCTGGAAGTCTCATTGGACTGTTCAACCTAAGGAGATTGGAGGAAATTCCTACTTTCAGTTGGAAATAGAAATAATGCAAAAGCAGCCTTCATGGGGATAGTCTGGAACTATTACTTCCGACTTGACCTGAATCTGAAACTGAAACTGAAATGAAAATGAATGAAGAAACTTGCAAAAGTAAACATTTTCAAATTAGGAAAAAACTTAAAAGCTCAAATACTGTATTAAAAGTATCTATATAATTAGAATTCAAGCCTCTGTCCCATATCCTTCACATATGTGCATCACATTGCATCATATCAATACTGGAACTTGAAATAAATTCTCTAAAAACTTGTGAATAAATCTCTCCTTTTAACTCTTCAGGCACTTCAGAGGAGTGCTTCCTCCAAACCCAAGGCCTTGCATACGAGAGAAACATCTTGCACTGGTCCCGGAGTTGGAGCTGAGATTGGCTGGAGCTCAAGCACTCTCCAGTAACACAGATATCCTCATTTTGGCTGCACATTTCCTCTTCTGCAATGACCGGTGAGAGTACTTTCATCAACATCCCATGTCCATAGAGAGGCGAGGACTGCCCAGTTCTTGCACTCACTTCGCTTGATGTGATCTCTTCATCTGCACAGAATATGTAGGCATTAACTGTAATTACGGTCTTTCTCCACCGTTTTCACTTTGTTAAGTTTGTAATGATGTGGACTGTCTTGTGAGAATGGAAATACCTGGACTGTTATCTACTGAATGGTATTTCTGCAGAAGCAGAAAGTACTTTTTTTTACTGAGGTCAACTTATCCCTGTTTTATTTCTAGTGATGTTTTTCTTATCTCGAAGAATAAACTGTCCCTTTCGGTACTCCACTCATAGTTCGCATGGAATTTCCTTTACTTCATGAAGGAGTTTTGCGGTAAGAAGATATAAGCCAAAGTTATACTAAAAAGTAAAGAGGGGCTATAGAGTTGGTTCTGAAAATATAATGTCTGTCAATACAGCCTAAACATCTATAAATCTCATTTCAAGGCAGATAAAATAACACTTTGGGATTGATTCAAGGAAATATTTAATTTATGTCCATATATAGCAATGCACTTAAGAATCTGATTATATTTATAGGCTTGCCTTCAACCTGAGCCTGTATTCATATCCTTTTCCAACTGAGCAAGAAAAATTCATTTGAATATAAGACACTTTGATGAGAAGTTCTTTCAGCTGATTTTTCCAAAGTTAAGGGCTTCTCCTTTTTGGAGATACTAAGAGCATGCCAGTTCAACAGATTTCAAAAAGAATTACAAATTATGCCTTTTTCCTAGAGATCTCAACTGGGGGTTCAGTGCCTGATGTTAGGCACCTGCACTTGGAAATGTTATTGTTTGCTTTGTAACACCCTAGTGAGTTACTATTATTACAGGAGTTAAACAAGCAAGTTTGGAATTTGAACTTGAACAAACAAAATCCAATACACAGAGCAATGGGCCATCTACAGTACTGAAGAAAATGTACATTCCAACTGTTTCATGGCATCTCTTTTCTGTACCTCATAGAATCAGTACTCTTGTATTTAATGATAACACATTTATCCTGCTAATCTAGAAATTGATGCTAATTTTAGAAATTATTAAATATAAAAAAGAACGAAAAAAAGAATAAAAGACTTGCCGCAAGCCTCTGTTTGTGGACTTTCCAAATTTTTATTCGAAACACGAATCTAACATCACTCATGGAAATACCAGCTCAGCACTGTTGAACAACAACAGAGTGTTCCTTTATATTTATTTTGCCCCCTCATATTTTCTTCCATTAAGGTTTAGCAATGTACACAAACAAACTGCAATGAGAAAAAAAAGACAAATAAGAAACTCATAAAAAGGCAGGCAATAGAAGTGACCTTTGCCATTCCTTTGATAGTGTTTTGCACGTTTCTCTGCTAGTGGCTAAGATTTTTTTTTACGCTTTCAGGCAAGAGTAGATGATAACGTGAATAAAATTGTATGGTGTCTCACAAATTTAACAGAAATATTAGGTGCAATAATTGGAACATACTTTCTGGAGCTTATTTTAATTTGAAGATGGAATTCTTTCTGTGATTTATATAATGGTATACTTTATTCCATGTAAGGTAAGCCTTTGAATCTGTTCCTCCAAATACACACATATTTGAAATGCTTGCCTTCATACATCCATTCGCACAAACATAAATACATGTCACAGACATACTCATACGCACATACACACATAAGAATATGCAACATATTTATGAATAAATGCATGCATTAAGTATTTGTGTGAATGCAGAAATTTCAAGTAATTATGTCCCTAATTAGACTATACTGGGGGAGTTTTAAAGAGACACAATGAAGCTTAAGCAAAAAAGTCACTCTAACTGAAAAAGTAGGACATGCTTGTGACTGACCCTTAGTGCTTTCAATGTGTGAAGGTTATGAGCAAATTTTGTGTCTTTCGGGGATTGCCACCTATCTCTGATTAGCAAAAATAACCCGAGACTGATTGCTTTGTGGTTTTCTTCCTTCAAATATGTAGGCAGGCAGAAGACACTCTCTGTGTAGTGATACTCTAAGGAAGCAGAAACACAGCACCTACCTCGACAGCCTTCAGCTGCTACAACAGGGTATCAACCCATTGCAGCTGAGGGGTTCATTCTTTCCATCTGCCTTCACATTTTCTCTGTGCACTGTGAGAGGCACAGACAGCTCTATATTTTTAATGTTATTCTTCACTGATGTAACCACATGAACATGCTAATGCCAGTGACCTAGTCTCACTCTGCTCTAGCTTGCTTAAAAACCCGGGGACTGGAAGCCAGGAATTTTATTTGTTTTTTTTTCCTCTTGCTGCCTTTCTCCTTTTCCCATCCTACAAACTTAACTGAGATTTCACAAATTTTCCCACTCTGCAGCAAAAGGAATCAAGCTCTGCGTAAGTTTTTCCACACACAGATGAAAACAGTCCATTGAGTACTAGGCTTCAGATGGGGGCAGTCAGCCAGGACACCACCCTTGTGCATCCAAGTCCCTGGATGGCCATTGCCCTATCTCCTAAATTGCAGGCAGAAGACCCAGTCCTTGGGGAAGGCTAATCTAAGTGTCTCCTCCACTTTGGAGAACATCAACACTAAATAGTTACTGGACTAGCTTTCAGACCCAGGCCTCCCACACCCTAGAGGGGCAAGATGACCAGCGGGCTAATGTTCTAGCTGGAAATTTTTGCTTGGCTGTAATGGCATTTCATTAGTTACAGGACGTGGAATAGCTGGAATGGAGGAGCTCCAGGCAAAGAGCAGCACAGGAGCACTGGACTTACCAAATTCGGGCACATTCCTGGTTTGAGTTGCAGCAAGGCAGAGAGGTAAACTCACATCTGTTGTATCTAGGCAAGCTGTGGAGTCAATTTTCTTTATCCTAGGAGCCAGACCTATTAGCCTTTTTCTATATTCACTATTCCTTCAAAAAATATTCCCATTTCATTCGGTACCTGTAGAAAAAGTAACTGTTTAGCATGAGAATGATGGGCCAAGGCCCCCTACAACCTAGGCATAAAAGACTGGAGCTTTTTCATTCCTTTTTTCTCCTCCATGTGTCCTTCTGTGAGTCCCTCCCTGGAAATGCAAATGGTGTATTGTAATGCAGATTTCCTGCAGAATCTCACAGATCACTCTCTGCAGGGATTTCACTCTTCAGCTGAAATACTTTTCAGCCAAGGTATTGTTCACTTATTCAACAGCTTTATTTTTAAACACGGAATACTATAACTGTGCATTACTAATTCCTTTCAAGAGTATTACAGTGTTTATTTTTTGATTGGGGCTTGAGAGCTTAAGATCATTTAGCTGAGTTTTGTTGGGGTCTTTTTTATCCCATTATTTGTGAATTTAAAATATACTATTAAAGGATCAAAATAAAGTAAAAGACCTTAAACCCCCAGGAGTCCCATTTTCATTTCTTTAGTCCCAACACCCAATCGTTTTTTTCTTTCAAGCTTTCCATAGAGAATCATTTTCTTTAATGTAATCACTGGCTGATTGACTCTTGCCTCTGTTTTCCCTTTCGTCCTATTTGTGGCAGGTCACAGAAACAGCAAACGTTTCATTTAACTTGTGATTAGAGACCACACTTTGGCCCCAAAGCACAGCGAGCCAGAGAGAAACTGTCCAGCCTAAACCCAGAGTCAAGTTATAAAACTAGAATCAGGAAGCCATGAAAACCTTGGTCCTGCCCTGAATTCATGTCCTGAATCCATCCTGTAGAAGAATCTTGCATTTCTGTTGCTTGCACTGGGTCACCTGAGTAGTGAAGTGATCGGTGGGTGGGTTTCTTCTGTAGCACCGTGGCATCAACATGCCAGCAATTCAGTGCTTGTTCTTGCAATCAAGTTTACTGGCAGTACAAGGCAGGATGGTTCTGGGAATCTAAAGAAAATGAGCTTTTAACTACAATGTTTAGGGATCAGTTACTAATTATTTAAACGGCTTAGCACAATTCAACATTTTTCAAAAAGAAGCAGAAAGATTCGCCCTTGCAGTGGTGACCTCAGTGCACAAAATTCCCAGGCTGGCTTGTACACTGGCTCTGTGGCATTACACTCGTGTTCCAGGAGACATTTGCATCTTGCTGTAGCAGAGCAAAGAGTAAGTTCTGTAGCCATTGCTCAGACTCAAACGCATGCCTAACTGGAGAAGGCTAAAGCAAGCATGTGATCAGAAATTTAGCTGAATCAGGGCTTCAAAAAAAAAAAAAAAGTTGTTGCATTGCTGTCTGAAAGTAATGACCACCGGTATTTTTTTAAATCTCCAAAGCAAAAAATACCAGAAAGTGCAAGGAAACGTTTAGATTTTGGCTAAAAAAAAAAAAAAAAAAAAAAAAAAAAAAAAAAAAAA
>VZSV01000150.1:258626-277246 GCA_013398735.1 Nothocercus julius | reverse complement strand
AAAAAAAAAAAAAAAAAAAAAAAAAAAAAAACGCCCAGAGAGCAATTATACAGTTAAACAAAAAACTCCAGTTCGTAGCAGTGTTAACGGGGTTGCAGATAGGCCGTTGTTTGTTTGCACGCACGCATGTGCTTGGGGAGGAGAGGCCTGGGGAACTGGGGATGCAAAACAAGGGGTGCTCCCCCCGGTACCCCCCGCCTTTTGCAGTCTTCCAGAGAGCAGCGAGAAGCAGGAGCTGCTAAATGAAACAATGACTCTTTTTGTTATACTTAAAAGTATAAAATAAATACAAAATCTGTTTTTTGTTTGTTTGTTTGTTTGTTTGTTTTTTCTCATGTTTTACCAAAATAGCATTAGTTGAACTTTTGTCCAGCCCTTACTGGACCTTCCTCTTAACTTCGGCTTATAATCTTTTAAAACCTTATGGGTTTCTTAAAAGAACAGCTCTGAAGGAATAATTGAGGTGATAAGACTCCGCTACAAAACTCAAAGCTCATCTGTACAACATACAGTGGTTTGAATGAGGAATTGTAGGGAAGACGGGGATGTTAGAACAGGAGGCCATCTTAGGTGTGGAGGCGCTACAGCTGGAGGCAGAAGAGAAGAAAACAAAGGAGAGATCAAAAGGAAGAAAGATATTTGAAGGAACATATGTGGAGATTTATGAAACAGGACACTTTCAAGCGAAGGAACTTAAATGTTACCCAGTGAGACCAAAGCAAATATGGGATTAAAAGATAACTTGTAGAAAATCTGAATTCTCTCACTCTGAAATTCCTGGATCTGAGAATTTCTCCTTATACCACCAAAAAAGGAAAAAGGAAAAAAAAAAGAAAAAAATAATCTGATTGGTAAGAATAGACAGTTTATACAGCTCATACTGAGCATTTACTTCCTCCTTATGCAGTGACAGTAGCTTGGGGAAAGGCATTAGCCCGGACATGGAAGGCAGGTTCACATCCTGCGCCGAGTCAGAGCGCACGGGCACTTGGCCCTGGTGACTCCTGCACGTCCATGCTGGGCGCCTCAGTCAGCCAACTGTTCCAGGGAAAAAGTCATTGTCCTTCTGCCACTCAGATTCTCTCCTAACACCCAAAGAAGCCACAGATGTAAGTAAAATTATGTAAGTATAAAGTGTGTCTCTATAAAGAGGTTTAGTTTCCCTGAATCAACATTTTCAAAAAAATTCCAGATCCAGCCAACATTCATGAGAACAATGAACATTCAACCAGTTCTGAGCACACATGCACATTTATGTGATTCACCTATTGTATTTACCGACCTTTAATTCATTCCCTTACCCTTTTTCCTTTGGATTCATTTGCATGTGGAAAAACTATTTTCTTTTTAAATCAATCTGCCAGGAAAAACGTTTCTTTCATCTGCAGAAATTCCCATGCTCACCATCCAATAAATGTACCTGTCATTGTGGAGTGATACAGCAAAACTGCACATTCAATAGGAATCATGTGAGTAATTAAGCATATAAAAAAATAACTTTATCAAGCATTGTTGATTCCTCACATTAATCCAGCTCACTGGGATTTAGTCTCACATTTCAGGTTTATAAGAAATTCCAGAAATCTTTATTTTTCTTCCTTCCCAGATTACCCCTTAGGACCAAGATGGACAAACTCTGTCCCAGAGAGGTTTTGTATTAATAAAAATCATAACTTAAACCCTGTAATTTTCCAGCCTCATAAAGTAGAAATGATATTGAAAAGAAAAACTCTGAGTTTCACAGTAAGTCCTTGTACTTCCATCTAGCTCTTAAAATTCCCTGAAATATCAAATTTCAAACTCTCAATATTTTAAAGTTATTTTCAGGGATCTTTTTATGGCTTCCTCTGAGGCCCTGAGTAGATGTACAGGTGGAAACTACTGCAGTTTACAAGGAGGAAGAAGTAAGATTTTTTTCCAATACAGTTGTTAAACTAACTGCTTTGAAAATATTTCTTCTGTTGGCAAAATACATGCCTCACATGCAAATAAAGTACTCCATAAAGTACATTTAATGCATAAAGTATAATGGTAGTATTGATACTAGCATGAGATGACCTACTGTACTTTAATCATTAGTAATGTTTTTGTCCCAAATTCACATTGCAAAAACATCCTGCCATGACATAATGTGTTTTCGCTGCAATAAATATATTTCTCCTGTGCATCACCAAAAAACAATGAATTATTCTTTCCATTTAGCTCCAGCACAAAATGTACCATATTTATTTTCACTTCTGGTAAGAAAATACATCTTATTTCTAATTATCACATAAGTTGAAGCAATTAATAAAATATGCAATAACTTCTGGTATATAGCATTAATGCTTAAAGTTACACTGAAATTTATTATTTTTCAAAAAGACAAAATGGAAACCGTTATATATGAAGGGCAAAAACTGTAAAGCTCTTACTTTACACACAGCTGAATTTCAGCCATAAATTTTGTTTTCAAGCTACTTCAAAGTGTTTAGGGATAAAGAGGTAGTGGACTATGACCACGTCTTGTCTTTCGTTCTTATTTGATGTCTTTTTTAAAAAAAGAAAAATAGATTAGAGAATAAAATTCTGCAGTCAGACCTGTCTGTTTCAACACTTTGGAATTAGATAGAGCCTTCCATCTTGCAACTAGACCTCTCTAGCAGAAGCAGTTTTACTTAACAGTCATAAATGTTTCCTAGGTCATTTATTCAACATTCAGCTTTGGGGAGAGTATGTCTCGCCTCACCTTTCCCGTCACCACGTTCCTCCCTATGCTAAGCTATTTTTTTGTGAAGCAGACAAGCACAACAGTAGTTTATCCACTCCATCTACCCATTTCCATTGCAATGAAGATCCTTAGGTCCAGATTCTTCCCTCTACATTTCTGCACTTTATCTATTTTCTTTTCATGAGCTTTTCAATTTGGTGGTTATTTGCTTCCACAAGCTGTTTGGCCCATGTAAGCTTGAGATTTGCCCCTCTCTCTCCCTTCTCTGCAGAATCTAGAACTAAGCACTGATCTTTGACAAGTTTTGCATCTAAATTTAGGTAGATAATCTCTGCATCTCAGAAAATGTCAGTGGAAAAAAAGATGATGAAAAATGGAAACAGACATTGATGAGAATTTTCTTGGGATCTTGTCCCTTTTATCGGTTGACCCTAAAATAATAACAACTACTTCATCTTTACTCGAAAACTTTGAGCTGTCAGCAACAGGATGCTACAGGAATTGTCTAAGAAACACAGTTTAAAACCCCAAGCAGTTTTACTAGCCTCAATCTTGAGATCTTCAGACATGGCTAAGTGCTGTAAGGTGAGGATCTGAAATAAACAGACATATTTATAAATATATAATATCTAAATCTAAATAAATATATAAAAAATCTAAATCTAAATAAATAATCTAAATCTAAATCTGAATAAGTACATAATATTTAAATCTAAATAAATAGATATATTATTAGGGGTTGACCTGCTGGAAAGCAGTTCCGCGGAGAGAGATTTGGGAGTCCTGGTTGACAGCAAGTTAACCTTGAGCCAGTAATGTGTCCTCATGGCCAAGAAGGCCAATGGGATCCTGGCTGCATCAGGAGGAGCGTTGCCAGCAGGGCGAGGGAAGTGATGCTCCCCCTATACTCAGCTCGGGTGAGGCTGCGCCTGGAGTACTGAGCGCAGTGCTGGGCTCCCCAGCACAAGAGGGACATGGATCTTCTAGAGAGGGTCCAGCAGAGAGTGAAAAAGATAATTAAGGGACTGGAGCATCTATCATATGAGGAAAGACTAAGCGAGCTGTTCCTGTTTAGTCTGGAGAAGAGAAGACTGAGAAGAGATTTGATCAACATGTTCAAGTACCTCAGGGGTGAATGTAGGGAGGATGGGGCCAGGCTCTTCTCTGTGGTGTCGGTGACAGGACAAGGGGTAATGGGAGCAAGTAGAGACATGGGAAGTTTAATCTCCATATGAGGAATAACTTCTTTACTGCGAGGGTGCCAGAGCCCTGGCAAAGACTGCCCAGAGAGGCTGTGCAGGCTCCTTCTCTGGAGATCTTCCAAACCTGCCTGGCTGCCGCCCTGTGCCACGTGCTCTAGGGGTCCCTGCTTGAGCACAGGGGCTGGACTAAATGATCTCTCCCTTCCAACCTTAACCATTCTTTGATTCTGTGATTTTCCTTATCAGCAGGAAAAGCACAGGGGAACTGTACTACTGCAACTTTCTTAAGTAGCCAAAACTAGAATAGGTCTGGAAACCACCCTCTGCAAAAGAGGATTTCTTCCCAGACCTAGCAACTTATTTTATGCATATGTTGAATTTGAGGGATTTTTAAACAAATTCTTAAAATACTCCCATGAGAAGAGTACTAGAAGTGTAATTGCCAACACTGACCTTTGGGACTGCCCCAGAAAGAAGGAGAAGAACTTCAGGACAATCATTTTTACATCTGCTATGGGCTAAGTGGTTTAACTGGGTGAACCAGATAAACTTATTTCTAAAATCACTGTTGAATAGCGCTCTTTATTCATTAATGAGCTGCAAATCTACCTAGCTGCAAAACTGAAAGTAAGACCTGGTTGGACTGCTGGTTATCAGAGGTTATCAGAGTTGTGCTATCAATTCTGGGGTGACATTGAGTCCCATAGAGTTACTCTTGCAGTTAACTAAATATCTTCTCCTAGCAGTTATTCATACGAACTTAATAACTTCCTAAGTACTGCAGTAAATCCACAGTGGTTTTCACCAGTCAGAAAAGATGGAGGTTCAAACTTGCTGTGCTCCCCAAAAGGGTCCCAATAAGCCCAGATCCTCACTGACTTACAATGATCAAAACATACAAAGTGATAACATTGGATGTGACTTCAGAGATATTTTTATGGTAATGCTCCATGCCATTCTTTATGCAGTAATTGAAAATTACTAATTGCAAAGATGAACTGTCAGATATTTTCAAAGGGCATCACAGGAGATCATGGTCTCTACAGAAAGACAGCTGTAGACACAGGAAAAAATCCTTTGCTGAAGGGGACCTCTGACTCAAAATGAAGGGGAAGATGAGGCTGTTTCATGGGGCTGTTTTATGTCAAAACAGAGTTGAGGGGATTAACAAAAAGCAAGAATGTTTCTCATATATATGAACAGAACTCTTGCAATACTCTTAAAGACCATTTTAGAAGATTTTTGAGAGAGAAATCCTATGTAAAAATATATATTTCTCAGGAAAATATATATATGGCTACAGTTTTGGGGTGGCATAGTAACATTATGAAACGCAGTCAAAGAACTGCATGGGAAAATAAAGAGATCTCTGTCTTTGAAAACCCAACAAGTCACAAGGAATCTTTAAAACATAGGGTATAGAAAGAGGAAAAGAACAACAGAAAAGACTTGAGCTGACTGGAATCACTGTTTCACTCAGCTGTTATGAAGAAAAGGGACCATAAACAGTGCTTTTTACAAAATATTTTTGTCTGATATCATTTTGAGTAAAACCCTGAAAATGATACTCAAAATATTTCCGAGAACAATATGAAATAAACAGATGAATATGTTGAACTTTGAGATAGATCATCTTTTATCATTTAAATTAGAAGGCATTTGTATATCCAAGACTGGGAGAGGACCCAATATTATATAACAAATTATGTATTTAATTATGTAAGTGTTTGGTAATTACAGCAGGGCAGGAGCTTCCTGGCAAAATACAATTTTTTTTTTCAAAAATGTTGAGTCATCAAAACTAAAATTAAACAAATTCAGTTGATTACAAAGAAAGGGAAATGCTGGCAACTCTCCCAACTCAAAAAAGTTATAGCAAAATTTTTAAACATTGGATTCCATATTTGCAATTGCAAACTGCATTTTATTGTACTTAACATTTATTACAAAAAGATTTTAAAATCAAAATACAATGCTGTCAAAACTTCACTGCTATCAATTTTGGCACTAGCTCACTGAAACTCAGATCAGTCTATTCCAAGCAACAGTGTAGGCATTTGACATAAAAAAAAAAAAAGAGAAAATTTTCAAGGAGGGATCCACGCCTTTGGAAGACATTGCTTGTAAAAACAAAGCAAAATAAGCAGATCTGACCACAGTGAATGTGAGACCCTGAACAGAATTTCAAGATCCAGGTCTCCAAATTGCTCTTTTATTCAGAAAAAAATGACCTGAGCCAAAAGTCTCTTTTTTTTTTTGACTCTACCTAAATCTCTCTCTTTCTCGGGTAAAGCCTCAAGCTTCACCTGTCTTGCTACACACTATCATCACTTTGAATCATGTGCCTTGGCCGAGGTGTCTGAATGTTTGCTGCTACTACTGAGCAACTGATACCTAGGAATAGGGAAAAGGTCCACAGACCATATTCTAAGGGGCAATTACTCAACACTTCCTTGATAATTCAACCATGTAAAATACCCACAGAAATTAGGAGTGTTGGCTATCAAAACGTGTTTTAATACCACAGGCCTAACAGTAAGAAAAGTAGAAGGAAAAAATTGTAGAATATATGCTTTGAAAAAATAAGAATTATTTAATTCATTCATTTTCGACAATCTCATAAGTTTTTAAACAAACTATTTAATGTATTCTAAGTAGAGCATTTTTCCTTTGGATCAGAATTATCCATAAGTAGTACTTCAGTGTAAGAGCAGATTGCTGATTCAGTGACACTGCTCAGAAGAAAACATCTCCCCTTGCGAGGGCAGTAGAAACTGGCCTTCGCCACAAACTGCCACCATCACTAATGAAAGTGGCTAGCTGGATGACTATCGAGACCTCCTCATCAGGGAATGTTAATGGAGAGGAATCAACCTTATACACAATAAGTGAACAATCAGGTAATGGAGTCAAGGAACCATAGAGGCAAGGTGGAAAATAAATGCCAGGGACTTGAGAAATCTAATCAATGCCTGATTAAGCTAATTGAAGCCTGGCCACTGAAAATTAATGATTTGGAAAATTGGTCCTAGAACAGAAAAAAAAAGCAAAGATTGCTGGATAGAGACAGAAGGTTCAAATGCAAATGTAGTTACCAAGAGATTAATACCTGGTACCCAGGGTACATAAAACTTTGCTATCTCACCTTTCATCACATTAAGTATATTACTTCCCTGCTGCTTCCTCATGCTCATGCATCTAAAAAGTCTCAGAAGCCCAGTTGTTTATTTTTTTTAAATCTAAGAATAAAGAGAATACTAAGATAGAATGAAGAGAGCAGCGATGTTCTAATTATTCCACAATGTCTTCCCCCTTTCTCTTTAATGAAAAGAAATGACCTGTATTGAAACTGAAAAACAAAAAATAGGGATGCTAAGAATAGTTACGACATGAAATGTAAAATACAGTCCATAATTTGCTTCAGTACAATTGTTCTAATCCTAATCACCAGAGTTTTCACAAATGAAATGAAGTGTCCCTTTAAAAACATTACTGAGACAGGGAAGGATTTTTCAGCCAATGATCTGTGGATGCCTAAATCTCTGTGGACTACTAAGGGATCTACAAGAGGTATTTTTTAAAAAGCAAACCTAGTATTACAAAACTTGCATTTATTACGCAGGAACCTGCACCTCTAGTAGATAATTTTCAAAGCAATATGAATCAAAAAAAAAAAAAAAATTGAAAACTATTTGGTAGACCTTTGGCACAGAGAACTGCATGAGCCATTGGGTGGAAAAAGCAGCAACCTTAGGTCGGTTCCAGGCACTAGTAATTCAGGCACTTTACTGAACTAAGAACAATGACACTCTGGTTTTTAAAACCATTAAGATATAAAAATAGTTAAAATTGTATCTTTCACTGTGTAGTGCTTTTCTTAGAGCAAGAGATCCTGAACCAAATTCTTGTGGTTTCTATGGAGCATGGAGTTCTCCTAAACCATGACAAGCAAATGTGGACAATCTACAGGAGCATACGCTAATTTATTCTTTAAAAGTCTGGTGAGAAAAATGTATGCTAGTCATTTCCTTCATAACTTTATTCTGAATTTCTCAAAATATATCATCCACACTTTCTTACTCATTTTAAATGACCACATCACTTACACTTTTAAAAGATGTCCATTATGAAACTAAAGGTTTGGCAGTAGTCCTTTGGCATAAAAAGATTTAAGGGCCACAACTTCAGGCAAAATCTATTTCAGTCTGCTGTTCTGTCAACTTGGCTGCCAATCTTGTTAAGTCCTGCTGAAGTTTGTCATCATTTCTCCAATTCTGATTACATGACTTTGGAGTATCTGCATAATTTAATACCTCATTGCTCTTCCATTTTCCAGATTATTAGTAAGTAGGCCAACTTTTGCCCATATGCGGAATATTGAGGTACCCCAAAGGGAATTTTTTCCCATGAGGAGAATGACCTGCTTTTTCTCTTCTGTTTTATACTGTCTTATCCACACAGAGTGTTATTTTCTCCCTCGCAGTATTACTTTGCTCAAAACATCAAAGATACTTAAGTGCTATTACAACTCAGATATGCAATTAATAGACAGATAAAGAGATTCCAAAAGTTGACTGAATGTGAAAGTACTAAGCAAGCCAGCAGTGAAACAGGAAAATAGGTGGGGACTAGGCATCAATTCAGCTGAGAGAGGCATTCTGGCAGGAACTGTAAATCCTAACAGAACAAAGAGAGAGAAAAATTCACTCCTTGAAATCTTAGAAGTCTCAGTAGATTTGACTCATTTGAACAGTCATTTTGAATACTGAGAATATAAGAACAATTCTTCTACACTGATTCAAGGGAAAACCTGAATCTTAGACTTCTACCTCCCCTAGCCTCCATTTTATGGAAATTTATGTGCTTTAGTTTCCTTACCTGTCACTTTAATAAGTATTCAAAGATTATATACACAAATACACTTTATCAATTTTTTTTGTCTACTAATTCGTTACACATTCAAAGAGCTTGTGAGATGCAACATTCTTTTGCAAAATTTATGCTGATTTTTTCACCTACTATACATCACCCATTATGTATCATCAAATTCTGTGTGTGGTTTTTTTTTTATAACTTCATTTTTAGTTACCATATTGGTTGTCAAGAACTGAAGTAAGCTTTACTAGACTGTAATTCTCCATGTTATTGTTCAGGATTTTCATAACTATAGCCACAACATTTGCTATTTTCTAATATAATTGCTGCATAAGATAATGGCTACTTTGATTAGAAGCTGTTTTACTCTTAAGTTTATTCAAATGTCCATCTATGCTCCCTCCAGCTTGTTGCTATTTTTTGCTCATCACTTTGCTATCTTTGGACTCTTTAGCAATTTAGTTTGTCACCTTTCCTGCTAAGCAGAAAGAAGTTCCAAGTCTCCATTCCCTTAAAGCTGAAATTCCTTGACCTGCCAATTACCAAAATGCCTGAAAAGGTCCTGAAAGACCTTCCTGCGGGATCTGTATTGACTTCATCTGTCAGCTCCCACAGCTCTTATTTGAGACAATATTTTTCATGGAAATAGAAGCTATAAAACAACATCACATGAGTAATTCTTTTAGCTTTTAGTATATTCTGCTATGTGCATAATATTTTGTTTGAACAGGTACTATTGTAGTGATTCTACACTGAAAACATGGGAAAACAAAGAACTCTGCCAGTCTTCCCTCCCCAGTGCAGGAAGGATTGTAATCTAGAGAAGCAGAGCTCTGTATTGGAGAGTACTAGAGATCCTAGAAAGGCTCCTCCTTCTCTTTGCATCTCTCTGTCTGCATTCTTCCTTTCCCCAATGCCCTGAATCAGGATAACTTCTTAATTAACCATGTATCAAATTTCTCCTACTTAGCTGTCCAACCTTTAGTGTTGATTTAGGAGGACATCAGGGCAAGAGCCAGCTATTCATACTGCTCCAAAGTAACTAAGAAAAGTATTGTCTGCTGGGCTGCTATCAACTCCACACTGTGCAATCTTCCTTCCCAATCTGCCAAGTACTGTTGCATAAGAAGCAGCTTTGTGAAAATATTGGTTATTTCACATAGAACACTATGCCACTTTGTAACTTCCCGATTGAAAACCATCAGGTTAATTTACTAGGTAATATAGGCCCCAATTGGCATAAGCCTATTAAATTTAATCAAGAAAGTCCCTCTTCCAAATCAAGCTCTTTATGAAGAAAAGTATTTTTGCCTGATACCATCACAAGCTTTATTGGAAAAAAAGAGAAAAAGAAATCTTTCCCTGTTAGAACTACAGAACTATATTCATCAAATATTTACTCTTAAATACTTAAATATTTCTGGGATATTCTCAGCAGTTAGAATCAAGTGCATAAGTGCTCAGAAACAGCAAGTATGAAATGATAGCAGACATGATCTGATTAAAACTTGCTTTTGAATTCAAATGAGTGATTGCATACAATTTTTTCCACTATTCAGTCAACTGTAGTCAGATTTAACATTGATATAGCAATCTACAGAAATGTGTATATTGTGCAGGCACTTTCTGGGTGCAGCATGGTAAGATGTTTATACGGAATTTTAAAAGAAAACTTTACAAAACGAAAAAGCAATTATAATGTAAAAAAAGAACTAATTATTTCTGTTCACTTCAATCACAAATCAGAGACTATATTAGAATTAGACAGTGGTTGCACACATAAATGCTAAGTTATACAATGAAAGTTTCAGTTACGATTAATTCCATATAGTTTTTATGCACAACGACACTGAGTGAAGTGGACAAGACTAAGTTGCAGTTGGAGACCAAGTGTTACTAAATAAATAAATAACACATAAATGTTATATAACTTGACTTTCCTTCCATGCTACAATCACAAAATGCCCCTCACGAAATGCCATCTCTGAGCTGACTAATTGCTGCATCTCTTTTTAGCTTTGTCTTCAAATTCCACTTTGTTGTATCAGTCATAAAAAAAAAGTCAAGGGGTGCTGGTGATAAATAACATTTAATAAAACTAGTAGCAGAAAAGCAAGTATGTGTATATATGCTAGAAGAGTATACATCTGACTTGATTTTTGCCTATCTTTGCCAGGCCTGAAAAAAGCAATATTCAAGCTTATCTGTGAACATGTGAATAGCTACAACGAGCCAACTTTGCGTGTGGGAGAAGCCTTATCAGGGCCCAGCAAGGTAAACTTTTGGGGAAGAGCGTCACATTTTCCTGTACAGATACACATGGGAGAATTGATCTTTCTGATAACAGTTTCAGGGATCTACTGTAATACATACAGGAACTGAAATACAAATATTAAATAATTAATAATAATGTGTTCCACCTGAATCAGTAAAAGATAAACTACCAGTCTGAATTCATCTTCTCCCAACAAAGAAGAACAGACTCTCTGATTCTCTTAACAATTTCATGGTGTATTCCAACGTTACCACAAGTCTTGAGAGATAAGAGTTTTTCTCTGTTAAGAAAATCAAGTTATTAAATTGGTTGAAGATGACTATACCAGAAATGTATTCAAATCTTCTTTATTAATTACCATAGGAATTTAGTCTGAGAGTCACATAGAAATTTTTGTTCAGTTTTCACAGATAAAATATATTATGTACAAAAATTACTATGATTTTCATTTAGCAAAACCCCAATAGTACTTAACTGAAAAAGTTATTCTCTGTACAGAGAAAGCTCTGAAGGACTGTTTCATTCTTTTCCAGTGCATTAGTTTAATCACCTAGGAGATTTCTAACAGATGATGAAATCTAAACAGGAGCAGGAACTTAAGTTATCTTTGGATGAACATATTTAGTTTCACATTCTCTCCTAGCACCAAGTAAAATAAAACAACCTAAATACACTTCAATTTTACCCCAAAATGTATTTATTTTTTGCTGGATTTAAAAATGCAAAATCAAATATTGTTTATTAAATTTACAGGTACTTTCTCTACAGTACAAGTCTACAGGCACAGGTACATAACTAATTCCATAGAAATAAAAGTTTACATTATCTTTTATTTTTTATTTTCCTGTTTTCCAATGTAAAATAATTGCAATAACATAGTAACAAATATTTAGAATAGACAAATCAGTCAAAGTAACAATTACAAAAAATTATAGGGCAATCTTCTATTATACCGTATTTTATCTTCTTTTGATTATTTGTTATATTACACAGTCTCCCCATATCAAGGAATGATCCAGAGAGATTCTGAAGGTACAGTGACAGATTCTTAACAGCTCAAACAAAAGTGAATTCTAATGAATAGACAAAATCAACAAACAAAAGGACAAAATCCTATTTTTCATATTCAAAGAATACACTTTCCTGGTGAGAAAATAATGTATCAGGCCCAAATAGTATAAAAATAAAAACAATATGATAATAAAACAGATATAATAACATAAGTTAATAAAGCAAAACTGCATAAAAAGAGAATACAAGTCAACAACATGTTGACCAAGTATGCACGCAACCTTCCAAGTCCCGACAATCTGTGCCTGGGTCTCAGGAAAGTTCACAAACGATGTATACATCCAGTTCACCCTCTCAGGAGCTCAAATGGGTAAATGTAAGTTTATAATAAGGATGTTCCTCTTCTACTTAACAGCTATAAAGTCCTAATTCTGCTTCAGAGAATTAAATTCAACTCTTAAATATGTTAGAACTTCCAAACCAAAGGGATCACACCTCTATCTCTCTTGCTGGGACAATATATAAATATTGCTTTGAGTAGAAATTGGAATGCCATATTCTCTCCTCCCAGGCAATCCATTCTTGGGCTTTCATTTATGAATGTAGTGTTTGGGTTCTCGCTTCAAGCCTACCACTGATGCTAAATGAAGTGGAACTGATCACAGATGGTTGTGCTCGATTTACATCTAAATCCTGTGTCTAGAGAACTAGGCACTCTGACAAACTCTTAGGAATGATTTAAAGGACCTAAATGAGGCACAAGACAGAGAGTTGCCTAGCGACAGCCAATAGGAAATATCGAGCATGGGGACTTCAGAGGAATTCACACTATTTGTATATGACCCACAGTCCCTCTGTACTTGAGCTCTTGGCCTGTGAAACAGTAAAAGTAAAACCCACAAACCAATGCTGTGAGGCTTCACAAAGCCAAAGACAGATGCAATTACAAGTGCTAAGATTTGAACACATCCTCATTTTAGGAACTATGTTAACTGCTCTGTTCTCTGGCACTAACATTGTTCTGATTCTGAAGAAAGAGGCTAAACTGTATTACTAATTATCCTCACTCTGCCGCTGCCCCTACATTCCCAAGTCCTAATTCCCCAAAGACTATCTACAGCAGGGCTATCTTCACATAAGTCCTGTCTACATCACATAATGAACCTGAAATAGTCGGTACATCCCCAGCTGGTACCTCCACAGAGAGATGAATTTCACTACATGAAGATATCAGCTCAGGCCCCAGAACAGTGAGATCAAATTAGTATAGAAGGTGGCTCTAGTTAGTAAGTTCTCTCCCATCAGGATTAATATTATCTTGGATGTAATACCCTACTAGCAGTGTAACACTGTTTAGGATATAAGACCTTAATAAAATCATACTGTTTGGCTACCTTGACATTGCATTTCATTCTAAAGTGCAGATATGCTAACAGTTATATGGCATTTCTTTCTTAATTTTTAATACCTTTTGTATGCACTCCCATCCCAGTGTCCACAGAACACTTCTAGAGCAGTCACGTTCTATTTTAAAACTTGGGACCTGAATTTAGGAAATTGTCTCAGTCCAAATACACTTTGCTGAGTGCAAATTCAAAGCTTGGAGCAAGGCCCATCGGGTAATGAATTTCAGAGGCTATTAATCCACAACCTACAATTTGTAAATGCGCAGGATACTGAGTCAGTAGAAAAAAATAATTTTAAACATCTGTGGTATTCTTTCAATTCCAGATTAATTACACTGCTCAGATTGTAATGTTAGCCAGAAATTTCAAGTCTCTCCACTACTATGTTGAGAATGTTGTATTTTCCTTTGTGTTTATCACTGCTCTGCTACAGAAGGAGGCTTCCTGCCCAACACACATTTATGTTCAATTCTGTGTCCTACATTTATTCTACTGCTCACCTTGCCTGCCTTTTCTTTCTCCCTTTGTCTGAAGTCCTTCTGAAACTCTTTGTTACACAGCATTAATTATTATTATTACTCTTAAGACAAAGGCTGTGTACATACCCCCACATCACTCCATCAAAATTGTGATATAAATGAAAATCTAAACAGGCTGTTTAATCCTTTTGAGAAGCTAATAATTATTTTCAATCAGCAAAGACTATTCTGCCATTTCAAAGAATGATTAATGAGAGCAAATGTGTTTGTAATTTATTAGCAGCAGCTTTCGGGGAGGGCGGGGGAGTGGGGAGGAGGCTTAGGAATGGCAGCCATAGCATCAACATCTGACTATGTGAAGGCACTTCTGCTCTGTATTTTAAAGCCAAACATGAGGCTGCCATTTTGTTGATTTATACTCTGTGCAGCGATACAGAGAGCCTAGATTTTATTCATGAATGGCTTTACAGTTACTTTTTGTTCAAGTGTCATGGAAAAAAAAAAACCATTGCACTGACACGTACCCCTTCCATGACACTCAGCCAGCATCATTATTCCTCAACGTGTCATCGTCTAAGGACAGAAGTATATCACAACAAAACAGCAAGGAAAATGCATGCAAGAAGAAGGAAAGCAGAAAACTCACTGGACTGAGAAAGGAGGAGCATTAATGCCTGTATTATAAAACCTGATGAAGTAACTTTATGGCCCATACAATACATACAATACAGTGTCTAAAATTCACATGTGTAATTGCTGGTGTAGTTTTATGTTCAAAACATACTTGCAAGAATAGAATATAGTATTGCACTCATGTTACCAATAAGAAACTGAAGCACTGGAAATTCCTTAAAACCCATTATACTCCTATCTGTTCACTTAGTTGCTTCAGTGCTTCCAAAACTTGAGTTTTAAGAGTTAGACTCCCCAACAAGAAAATTCTGAAGATTAAAATGGGACTAAGGTGGACATTAGGTGTATAGATACGAAATAAACCTACCTGACTCAGCTGCCAATTGGTCATGAAAGTGTCCTGCTTCTCAGGCACAGAACTTTGTCCCACTCTAAGATGCAGTGAAAATCAGAAACTAGCAAGGGCAATTCCTATGTCTAAATCATCCAGGCATTGAACTTCCCAAACAAATTAACACATGTAGCATTTCCAAAGATACAATGGCTCAGTCTAAGCTTTTGCACACATATTCCTCTAGCAATAGGGACTGCAGTGTTTGCCCTGTAGGCAAATATAGAAAAACTTGGAATAATAGTATTTCAGCATGGAAAAAAAAAAAAAAAAAAAGAAAAAGACATCTATGGGACTAATCGACTTTACATTCAGTCCTCCCTAAATGGATGCATGACCTCCAAAAAACAAACAAACAAACAAAAAAAAACTGACAGGGTATTCTGAAACCAGCTGGAACCCCTATCCCACTTCCATCCGAAGAGAGTCTTTCTTTGATAGCTGGGATCATGGTAGCAACACCATCTGCCCCTTCTTTTGAAGTTGTGTCATTGTGCAGAAACAAAAACAAAACTGAAAGAACCAGAAGAAAAAAACAAGCATAGAATCACAGTGTCTATTGTTCCTCTTTCTTGCAGCCCAGGAATCTTGTTTTCTTACTTTGTTTTTACTTTAAGACAGAAGAGTGAGGGGGGACCACATCATGAAGCATTTTATATCTAAGTAATTATTCCAGTCAATTTAGCACTTGTGAGACTGCATCTGGAGCATTACATCTGGTCTAGGGCTCCCCAGTAAAAGAGAGATATTTACAAACTGGAAAGTCCAGCAAAGGCCTACGATTAAAGTTGATGAAGCACATGATATGACAAGAAGTTGAGATTGGATTTGTTCCACACAGAGAAAAGATGACTAAAGGAAGGATCTAATTTCTATCTTAAACTTCCTAAAGGGAGTAAGTAGAGAAGAAAGAATAGACTTCTTAGTAAGGCACAGCAGAAAGACAACAAGCAATGTTCAAAAGTTGAATCAAGAGAGATTCCAATTAAATATAAAGGAAGAAAATATGTTCACAAAAAGGGTGGTCAAAGAGTAGAACACACACACACAGGTCATGCAATCTCCATCCTTGGAAATACTCAGAGTTTGCTTGGATGAGTCCTGGGGCAATTTGATCTAACATTTGTCTTGTTTTGAGCAGAGGCATTCTATCAACTGACCTTCAAAAGATCCCCTCCAACCTAGCCCTTTCTATTATTCTACTCAAACATTCTCGCAGCCTAAGAATTAGTAGAATGCAAGTATTGGATTGATACAAAGCTGAGAAGGATATGACACAGAGGTCGACTTGTTGACCCTCAGTGTTCAACTCTACCTCCACGTTTTGAGGAAGAAATGTCTTAACTGACGAACTGTGTTTCCTAAGTTAAGCAACAGTTCCTGCACAAAGGAGAAATGAATCCACAGTCATGAGTGAAAAAACATAAAAGATTTCTGAGCAATCAGAAGAAATAAAGTTAAATCATTCTGAAAAAGTTTATCTTGCAAACCTAGCAGTTTCTGTTCACAGCAGACATAACCAGACACTGAATTTGTGCAGCACTGAATGCTGCCACTGAATTTGGCAGCATTACAGGGGTAGTATTTTTCTAAGGATGAGCTATTCCTGTAGTATTTTGCCTGTATATTAGACATAGGTATTTTTACTTCATCATCTATCCACTGGGATGCACAGCTTCTTCTTCCTTATTCTTACTTAACCAATCTATTTACTTTGAACAACACAAGGAAGGACCTTTATGGGGATTTTTGTATGGCACATTATGAATCACATTTTTTTTGGCCCCTCTTTTACATCACAGGGAACTGGCCACAGCTGGAAGCAAAACACAGTCCTCTTTGGATCAATGGTCTGCTCTGATTTGACAAATTCTGTGTTTTCAATCTGTTCTCTTTGATGTCTCTCTCTCTTCTCAAGCTTCATCTTGTTTTTATTCTATACATTGTATTTGACTGAATTAGACTACAAAGTCTTGCAGAAGATACTGGTTTGAACAAGACTTCAAAAATAGCTTAATACATCTGGATACCTCAAGTTTTGAGTGACGATTTAATATAGTTGGATTTTTACAAAATGATGGACAGCTGTTCTTTGAAAATCAGGCTGCTCTTAAGTTGTACAAAGATAAGCACCATAGAAGAAGCCGAAACTAATAGACACTTCTGAAAAATTCTGTGTCTTTATCATGATTGATAGAGAATCATGTACATTTACAGCATCCTTTTGAGAAAGAGATGCATATCTGACTCAAGGGTAACAACGTCCTTGGTTTCACATGCAACTACCTCTCATCATGCACCATTGTATTAATCTATTCTGAATAAATGAGTGCTAAATTTTTAATTAACAGTGTTTCCACCTGTCTCAAGATAATGAAAGAATTTAAAGCTCTTCTTAGAACTTTACCAAAAGCACAAGTAGACACTATCAGCACCTATGACCTTGGGCTGATCGCGCTACCACATATTGTGCAGAGAGAGAAAACTAGTTTGTATACAGATCTCTTCTTCCTAAAAGAAAATGATTCCCTGCTGTTGCATTTTTCATGGGAGTAACATCAGTAAAGTTAAAGCCCTTATCCATAGATCATTCTGAACTCTTCCATCGGAGTACTGTGGTCTACTAGGCAAGGCATGAGCCATACAGAAATGGTGCTTGGGCTCACCAGCTCCCACCTAATGGAAAAGATCTGCCATAAAGAAATTTCAATTCTTGAACGTTAAAGCAACTATGACTCAAACTTCACCATCTCCATTCATATAACTTGAAAATCTGGAGTGCGTTCCTGACCTCACTGCTGTCACATAAGGAGAGGAATGAGAAACAAGAAGGAGACTGGAGGCCCATGCTTGCCTCTGGAAAAGCAGACCATCCTTTAGCAAGTCTCTTGTTCTGCCTTATCACTCTAAACATCTTGTCTGCATTATGGACGAAATGGTATTTTTTCACTAATGAACAATGCACCACATCCAGGCCACGATGGGACACTTGCATGCTTCTCTCATCAAGTGAAAATGGTGTCAGATTTCTTGTGCCCATGTTTGAAATGCAACCTCCTTCCCCAAGAATATATTTGTGAACAATGATCATGTAACTCACACCAGAAAATGACACCAGGCTAGTGCAGGTAACATTTATGAGGCAGAACGAGTGTTCGTCATTCAGCTGCCTAATGAAATCAAATACATGAGTAAGTCCAATGCTAATGAAAATTACTATTTATCAGAGTATGGGTTACTAAAAGACAGTACTTCAAATTTCACTGAGTCATGAGAAAAAAAAAATATTTTGCAGGTGTGAAGGTGTTCTGGGACTGCTTACAATTGATCCTGCAAAACTGCTGTGGCACTGAATTTTGAGGACCTGTAGCCATAAGCATTTTGTAATGATGTGATCCTCTGACTGCTGGACAGGCCAGACCAAACTCTTAATATGTGAATAACAGCAAAGATTTTTCTGAATGCATTCAAATGCTTAACTGGAACTACATGCAGTATTTTAATGGCAAGGGAATAATGATATGAGGGAGAATATTTAATTTGGTTTCACTTATCACTTGGAGCAGATTTATCTTAGTTTTCAAGAACATGAGAAGGAGCACAAACCAGTTATCTTGGCTTACCAGACAGATGAAAAT
>VZSV01000150.1:245561-258585 GCA_013398735.1 Nothocercus julius | reverse complement strand
ACAAAAAAAAAAAAAAAAGAAAAAAAACCCTCTAGTGGAAGAGACACAGAAGGATGGTGAGAGAGAAGTGAAAAGATGAAATAGAGACTGTTTTCAATGAGTTGTGTAGGATATGTATGAGGAGAATCAATGAGAAGATAAAAATGCATATAAGAAATGACAGTGCAAATATAGTATAGGACTATGGAAAACCGAAGTAGGAGAGATCTTGACAGAGGACATGAGAATGTCTGAGGATCTGAAGAAGGTTTTTACAAAAGTAGTCATTAAAATCAGTCCTTAAAATGTCCTTAAAATATGCTTTAAGCATATCAGAAGACAGTAGTATAGCATCTGCCACAGTCAGACTCAGATGATGAAGATATAAATGAACCTATATGGACAGGTAAGAAGTTGGAGTACCATTGGTCCTAAATGACTGACACTTGAGAATAGTCAATCATCATGAAAACTTATTAACACAAATAAGATATGCATGCTATGATAAAGCATATATCCAAGACATAGAATAACTCAAATTTTATCCTCATCTGCAAAAATAACAGTGAAACTGCTATAGCTGCAAGGAGGTTGTACACTGATGAAATACCAGGTTTTAAATGATGAAATCCAAGACAATCTTAGATAGAAAAGTCATGCACATGCTTTAATTGATTCACTGTATACAGAAAGAAGTTGCTCTGCACAGCAGTCAACTGTTCTAAAAAACGAACAATCAGACAAACTATATATATGTGCAGTTTTTATAGTAATAAAATCTGCTTTTCTGGATAAGGATTGTGACATGAAAAGTTGTGCTCAATATGAATTTGATAACAGATCTGAGTATGACCACATAATTCAAGACATCCTGTATTAATAAGACAATGCTGGCAGCACTATCGAACATAGACATACTACCTTGATAAAAAATATAAGTTGTATGAGTACAGTTTATTCTGAAAGTTATCTGTCTAGCTCACTGTAGAGCTAGAAGTCCATAGTGCAGATTAAACACAACTGCAAATATGTCAGTTCAAAGCGCAGTGCAAACAGAGCCTCAGCCAGTCCTAGATAAAGCTGTGGAGGCTTCTACAAAAGCAGAAGTGATAGGCAGTTTATAAATAAAACAAAAACATATTGTTTTACAAAAATATACAATGCCAACTTTAAGGGGGATGGAATCAAACTACAAAACAGAGACTAGTGATATGCACTGCTGTCTTACTAAAGCTTTTGTCAAAATATCTCTTTTTTTAAGCTTCAGACAAGACACATTATCTTCCACACTTGCTACACTGTTACAGCCTCACAAGAAGCCTGGGTTCTGCGAGGTCTGCAAGGGTTAAAGGAGGCTCTGTGTGCTAACATCACACCTTTAAGTCTTTGTCTAGACAAGGCATTAGAATAGAAAATTTGTTTGTAGGATGCAAGTATACAGAATTAGATAATAAACTGTTCCAATAGGCATAAACAAAAAGACAATGTGATGACAAAGAATTGCAGAAGACAGAAGTAATAAGATGAGTTCCTCAGGGATGTGTGTCTGGCTCTCTGTTGTTTATTAATGACCTTGAATGGGACTGTTTGAATGCGGCCAAAAACAAATGGAAATATCATGAATGCCTCAAATGCTCAGAGTTATCCACAAATAACTAATAACTAAATGCTTTAGTTACCCGCATTTATATTAAAAGAGCTGTACTACAAAATAGCATTCAAGTGGTGCATTCACAGTGGTAATCTACTCATGCACTACATTAGAAGGACTTCTGGGAGCACAGACCCAGCCCCACTGGTTTGGGTGAAGCTGAACTGCTCTGCAGATTCTTCTCTAGTGCTCAACTGGAGAGCACAGCCAATTTGCCTAGGCATCTGTGGGAAATGGTAGGAAGAATGTACAAGACAACAGAAGACTAGAAGCATTTAAGTGTTGCTAGCAGGCAGGAAAGGTGCATTTATAGGAGATTTATCTTCAGTCCTTCTCATCAGACTCACATCAATGTACAAAAGAAGATGTGTTCGTAACTTAGGCTAGCTAACCTCTACTGGCTAATCCAAGCTTCCAGGAAAGGAAGTCTTGGATTTAATCTTCCTTTCTTTCCCAACACAGTTCAATGGGAAGACACCTTGAGTGATTCTATGGCAACAACCATGTTCTGAAAATAACCAAATCATCCAGTGCCTAAAACATGGTATATCCACCAAAAAATATTCAGATGCCTTCTGTAGTGAACTCCATCAGTTACACAATATTAAGTGTGCAAGTGTGCAATATTCCAAATAAGTCAAGTCTCAGGCACAAAATTAAACTAATTAGCAAGTCTGTCATCAGGAAGATATATTTTTCCCACACAAAGTTCCTGTGTCAATAGCATAGCAAAAGTTTACCTGTTCATAGTCCACCCTTTGATTCCAGAATTGCATTTTTTCTTTTTACTAAAACCATGCGGGAGTCGTATTAACTTCCCTGGCTTCTTCCATGTTTCTGTGTAATTGAGCATTTGAGTCTTGAGTTGTTTAACCATGCCAAAACATACCATAACAATATATTCCCTACGTTCTCTAACTGTGGTCTGTCTCTGCTGTGTAATGTACCAGAGCGGTGTTGCCGGATATGTGGCAGATAATAGGGTGTTTACCTGCTAGTTCAGTATCCTCATATCCAGCTGAAACAACAGACAAGAGGAGATATAAACGAGTAGTGAAAGTTGATAGTCAGGTTCACATTCTTTGCCCCTGAAAAAATACATACGTATACCCATTAAAGACAGCAATGGATAAACACACATATACTTATGCATCTTGTAAAAATTGCCCATAGAATTTCCTGTGGTTGTAAGTGGGGCAGCAAGCCCCCCAAGACTGCTAAAATCAAAAGGGAATTTCCCCATAATGATCCATGCTTAAGCTCTATCTTATTAATTGTAGCATGTTTTATTCGACTGTACCTCTCTCTGATTCTAAAAATAGCAGTGTCAAAAGGCTGTATCAAGCAGTTTCTCTCTGCAAGTTAATCATTATACAAGAAAAGGACTTCACAAATGGCTACATTAGAGGCATCTAATGAAGTCAAAGCAGCTGTTTTAAAACATATTCAAACAAAATCTAGTCAATGAGAGTTGGGCTCTGAATTTCGTGTTGTACTATTAGGTATGTAAAAATGGAGCTTTTCAGGGGAATGAATTCTTCAAATTAGGGGAAAAATCTGGCTATTTGAGTACCTCATTATACTCTATATTGAAGATCTTTCTCATTCATATTATCCTATTAAGGATTGCAGTGATACCCAAAACTGTACTCACTCTTCTAATAAAAGGACATACACACCACTAAAACCAGTGCTTTTGATACTTCTGTCCTTATTCAAGTTCAATTCCTATTTATCTCAACAGAAATGTTGTTAAGGGATCCAGAATTAAACCCCGTGTTTCAACCCAACAATATATTACATCCTGTAGAAATGTAATTTTCTGGGCCTTACAAAATATCAAAGCTTCGGATCATTAGTAATTACTTATGCATGCATATTATTCCTCCTTCCTACTGACAGATCTTCTTTGAAGCAGAATGGGTGCTTTTCCTTCAGGCTATTCTGCCTTAAAAGGGTCAGCTTGAAAACCAAAATTTCGTTATGCTTACCAAATGTGCTATCTACAAGAATTTAAAAAAAAAAAAAAAAAAAAAAAAAAAAAAAAAAAAAAAAACACTTAAGGCTAACTGAAAGAAACAACACAGAAACACAAATCTGAATCTTTGACACCTGATTATGGGCCTATACTAAATATAAGATGGTATACGCATATTTTGTCTGTTCAAGCTCTCATTTCTCCCTAACTCACTAATCTGATAGATTTCATCAGGGGATTTCAAAGTCTATGTTTTTTTTCAATAATTCAGAGTATATTATTTAAATGTACTCTTTCAGAAAGTACACATTTCTCAACAGGAATTTTAAAGATTCAGAATTGTCTGTTTAAGTAATTCAGAATAAAAAAGCATTCAGTCATGTGGTCCTGGATTTTACATTAGAACATTAGTGTTAAAATGTGGGCATAGATATTCTATTCCCAACTGTGAGAGGGATATACGTGGCCTTTAGTAGATGATGCAATGCTTAGGAAATACATGGCTTTCATGTAAGGGCACAGTTCTGCTCTAATTAAAGTCAATTTGAAATCTGACATTAAAATCAGTGGGGGTAAGTACAAACCTTTATTTTTTTTCAAGAATTGATTTAATTCACTGTATTTCAGCTAGCAACTCTGACACCTATACTGCTAATCAAAGACCTGGGTGGTAAATCCCAGCTATAAATATTTATACACCAGAAGAAAATGGGAGGCCCCCATGGTTTTCCTTAATTTCTTCCTTCAGATTACTGCTACTGCCTTTTGCAGAAGTCATGTTACTGCATCTAGCATATCCTGTTAAGCATGGCGTGACTCACCTAACTAAATGTGGATGCAGGAAGTAAGAATGTCCTAGGCGTCCACTAGTAAGCATAAACCACAAAGAAAAAAAAAAAAAAAAGAAAAAAGAAATAACACGTATTAGTGTTTCTGTGTCCAACGAAAGAAATATGTCCTAGAACACATATGTCCTAGAACACATATTTAATGCCATAAAGCATACAGAACAGCAGATGGATATATATCATGGACACTCATTTATAAGCTACAAGGTGTGACGTAAGTCAGAACACATTTTGCTTAATTTAGCACCATGATCTCTTTCCATCACATTCTGTCTTTTCTCTCACACGCCTCCCACTTCCTCTTCCTCTCCCTCCCATCGCATCCCATCCTACCTGTTCGGGTTCGCCCTGCACTGACTGGTGTGTGATGAGCGCACATAGTATGTATAGCCACAAAGTAGTATCGGGAACATAGCCACAAAGGTAGGTACACCAAAATAGTACATCTGAGCCTTTAGCCCTGGCCTTTGGAGAGCCCCATGGTCTTCAGAGTTTACGATTCCCTGTTCACTGGCTCTCATACACTGTCAAGAAGCATGGAGTAGTGATTTGGTTGTTTGCTTGCTAAGCTGAAGAACAAAACGGAACTTACATATAACCTACTGGTGCAGTGAGTCACCCACCACATGAGGGTGTCTCAGTTTAGGCCATATGACCAAGTGGATTGTGCATAGGACTGCAAACCCAGAAACTACTGAGTGCTATTAATAGCTTTAACTAATGATTCTCTCAATGGATCCAGACAATTCATTAATCCTCTTTGTCCCCGATTATCTGGAAAGATTGGTATGATAATGCTTTGCTTGCCTTCCTCACAGGATTCTGTAAGAAACATTCAGACATCCAAATTTTGTCCTCAAATATAAGCATGCTTGAGTTTCGTTTATTTCAGTTGGAATTAGGCATATCCATTTTAATGCCAAACCCAGCCCATAAACATTGAGGATTACTTTCCTCTCTGAAGAGGTGAAATTCAAGTTTTATTATGCTTTTAATAAGAGACAGACAAAAAGCAAAATCTGAACAGAAGGCTGTTACTCCCATTAAACATATGCATGATGGGAAAAAGCGAGCAAGGAAAATATAGAATGGTATTCCCTTTAAATTAGAACAAATTTGTATCTTGAAATAGAAGACAGAACAAGAAGATGTTTGCTTTCAAGGGAAAGTATGTTAAGTGCCAAAGACATTGACTAAATTGTTCAACACTTCATGCTTACTTAATGACTGATTACTCAGTAATGTTCCCAAGGTCAGAAACACCTTGGGTATCTGTCATCTGAGTGCCACTTCCATGAGTTAAAGCGATCAAAATTGCAGTACTTTAGACAGCTAATTTTATTAAAGGCTATGTCCCTTTATAATACCATTTATTTATTTAAGCTTTGTTAAAATGCCCATATTCCATCATTTAAGACTAAGTACTAATGAAGAGCACTCATATCTAAAAACTTAAGGCCTTCATACTTGCCCCCCTGAATTAAAAAAATAAAAAAATCAAGAAACACTCCTTTAATCCTCTCATCTTTCTTCCCTAGAGAATAGGTAGTAGAAGAGACAGCATGACCTAAAGGTCAACAGATTCATGCTCTGGCAATAAATGGAGAAAGTAAATTCCATAGCAATAGATTCCTGACTTGGATGTGCCCTGCATCCAGCCTCTCATCTGACTGCTAGCTCAAGCTTCTCAGATATCTCTCATTCTGTGTTATCACAGACGGAGAAGAGAGGGTCTTTGAGCTAACTAGGACAAAACATATTTATGGCTCTGGGATTTAAAGCTAATTCTTTATCTTGCAGCCCTAAACATATCAAAAGTCAGTGCAGATCACAGAACAAAAGCATAAAACTATTCCATATAGGAAACAAGAGAACTTGCACATTTTGTTCCAGCAGGAGCTTCAGTCTGACTCTGAGGTGTGGCACCATGAAGAGCACTTTGCCATGAGCTAATGATGAGGTTTTAAAAGCAGAAATCTACTGAAAGGAAAGGTTACAAACACCAAGTCACTATTTTTCAGCTTTTTGGACATCTAGAATCAGCTTAAGAAAGGATCTATAATAAAAGCTGTGCACACTCCCTCAGCTGACTATGATTTTAAAAGGCTCAGTAAAGCGTAACAAGAAAAAAAGCTGTTCATGCCAAAAATGCTGTTCCTTGAGTTGTATTTGAGTGCCATGACATTACAGTATAAATTATATCCTCACAAGGGCATTACAAAAAATGGGTAATTAAAAATGCCAAATTACACATACATGAAATACATTTTTATTGCTAAAATGAAGCACTTATTATAGAAACCAATTATTAAGCTATACCACCCTTCAGATTTTATGAACTAAATCTGTAAAAGACTTGGGTGCCTAACTCCACCTTTAGGTATCTCATGCTAACATTTCAGCATTGCCACAATCCACAGATCCCTTTCAACTGCTGCTTAGACTTGAGGACAGGGCAGATCTACACGTGGGCTTAGGCTAGACTGGAAAGCTGTTCACAGCCCCACGTCTTGCCTAAGCTCTGATGGAATTCTCACCTTCAGCACTGCAAAGAGGTAAGATGGAAGAGCAGGGTCAAGACACACATTTTGGGGGATTTGGGCAAATGCACATGTGCTAAGAAATGCTTTCTGAAGTCCTCGGCTTCATTCTTTGCAAGACCCTGAATTAATTCTCCTGGTTCTCTGGAAAGAGGACAAATGTCAAAGTCACTGTGTGTTCTGAAAAAAATCTCTCAATCTGGCCAATTACAGTTGATCCACCTTGTACAAACTTTTATACATTTACTGGAAAACACTTGAATCTGGGTCCACCTTAATTAGCCAGTTGGAGTCTCACAAGCTCTCTTTCCCAAAGACGTGGAACAGCTTCAATAGGAGATACTTGCCCCAAAATACACAATAGTCTTGGATACTGCAAACCTATGCTCATATGCTGCTGTGGATTAGACATATCACCAGATATGGTGATCAAATCAGATCAGACCAGACCTGAATATTGGTCTGCTATTCCACATCCCCCTGCTTGCAAAGGCAAAAAAAAAATCCTCTATCTTAACCTATGATACACACTGGCTTTCAAGGGATTTCGCATTGCTTCCTGAGAAACAACATACCAGGGTGAACTTAACTAAAAATTCTGAGCAGAAAAAAAAAAAAAGAAAAAGGAAAGAAAAAAAAAACTTCATAGCAGTGGGGTACAGTCAGAGTCCTACAAACTGGACAAGGCACAGAGCCAGGACTAGTATTTTTTGGTTCAAGCACCAAAATGCATAGAGAAATATGGACAAGACCCAGACTGAGCTAAAGACAGGCAGTCAACTCTTCAGAAAAGTGTTACGGAGAAGAGTTTTTATTAAAAAAAAAAAAAATAAAAATAACAGGCAGTTTGGGAGCTAACTCTGATATTTATCAAGAACCATCAATCCATGTCCACACTAATCTTGCCTTCTAACTTGCTTCTCCCAACTCAGGAGATGCCCATCATGGTAACAGGAGGAGGTTATCCTGTGGTAGTACATTGAAGTAGCCCAGTTTTTAAAAGCTGCCCATGGAAGAAGCATTTGTCAGAAACCTTACACTTACAACACTTTGTTTTTAATCAGGAGAACTTAACCCAAGCTTGTCCTGAGCAAACAGGCTACAATGTGTGCTTATCCTTTCCTGAGGCAGAGGAAGAAGCACACTTCTTCAGGCAACGTTTGCGGTAACACATACAAATGCGTGCTAGACAACAACACCAAGGAGATGCCCATTTTAGTGATCCACCCTACAGTGTTCATGGGACTGGATATTGTTGATACTGGTGTGTGTAGGTACCTGGCAATGAAAAATGAAGTCATTCTCCAATGTCTATTCATTCCCTGCCAAAAGGGTATTATTATCCACAAGGAAACGATGGGCAATTACTCATCTGCTTTGAGGTCTCTCTTGTGTAGGGCACCATTCTGTGACCACCCTCACATTGAATTTGGGCTTGTCTACACACGGAGTTGTTCCTGATTAATTGTTCTTGATTAATGTCATGTGTGGCCAGGGCGTCCACATATGGCATTAATCAGAAATAGCTTAATGTGCAGACAAGCCCTTATTCACACTAGTAATCCTAATAAGATCAGCAAGAACGGCTCATGCCTAGCACCTCTGGGGCCAGAGTCTTCTTACATCACACAACACAACATATTCCTCAGTCCATGGCTCAAGTCACAAGACATCCTTTGAACATACACTTAACCCTACTTAAAACACAGTTTCAGGCACTTCTCCTGAAACAAAGCCAATGGTTCTTGCCTTTAACACAGACTATGGACAAACACAGGAATGTGTGATGGTTGGAGACATGACTATGGATTCCCCTCCTTTTCGATATAAATGCCTGCCCTCCCAGAACTTCTATGAACCTGTCCCTAGCCAGTTCAGACAAACTTTACGGGGTTTGCTCTGACATCAAGAACAGGGCGATACATTCACCCAGCTGGCTGACCGAACCAGTACTTTCCTCACTACCTCACTATCAGAATACAAACTCATTTCTTCTTTGGTAGTCACTGAATCTTGCAGTTTCCTTCTTTTTCTGCCCTAGTTTTAAGCTCTCATTCTCTTTTGAGTTCTTTCTGACATATTTCTGCTGTATGGAGATGTCCTCTCAGAAAGCTCTTTTTCTTTTTGTTGTTGTTGTTTGGTTTTTTACCTGGTTCAATTATATATTGTGGTATAGAGAGCTGAACTCCTAGTACTCAAAGTGCCACAATTCAAAAGTGTTTTCTTAAACAATTATTTACTGTTTTGTTTTTGTCTTTGTTTGGTCTGCTGGGCATCTACAGTCAGTTCCATCAGTGAACAGAATCTAAAGAATAATTCTCAGCAGATGTTATTAAACTAATGTCATCTGAGCACTCCAGTGTGTGTTTATTTATACACACAAAATCAAAGTGGTGCTTAAATTTACTAGCCAAGATAAAATGTACTTATTTGACTCTCTGTCAAATGTATATTTTGCAGGTTTTATCTTAAAATGTTACTAGTTATGATCCAAAAACTGAAAATTGATTTATTTGGGCATTAATGATAATAATAATTAAAAAAAAAATCAGTGCTGTAAATATAAACAGGTGCGGTATGTTATCTACATTTTCTCTGTCTTTTAAAAACTCATTTGTAAAGTTCTGTGGGTTTGGGGGGGTTACTTTTTTGAGTTTTTTTCTTTTTTTTCTATTTTATTCTTTTTTGTTTTGTTTTGTTTTTTGTTTCTGGAGATGATTTGGGGAGCAGACGGGGTTTAACTGCTTGTTTATTTCATATGGAAAATGATACGTCCATGTGTTAGATGTGGCTTTGGAATTCTCTTTTAACAGTATATCACTTGTTTTAGACCAGGTGTTGACCGGTCAAATTACAGGAACATGAAGTATAATTTGTACTTGTCACACAGGCAGCCCTTTCTTAAAGGCATTAAGTACTATCTTTTTCACCTGATTCACTAAAAAGAGATCTAAATGTGTGGTGAGCAGTTACACCGTCACGATGCACCTCCACCTGGCTCACCCCATGGATGGTGCTTTGTTATCTGAGCACTGGAATCATCCTGGACCCAGCTGGAAAAGATGCAAAGAGAAAGATGTGGGAGGAGTATAGCTCTTAGAAACCATTCCTGGTTTTGTAAATAGGAAAAAGCAAATTTAATGCAAGATGATGTAGTTTCCAAGTGATTAAGCCAGAGAGAAATATGACTTATTCTTCCAGTGGAATTGGAGGAGGCATGTAGTAAGTCCCTAATGCCCGCAAGGGGCCAAATTGCCAGACGGAGGTGCCAAAAACTATGTTCTTTCTCAGGCGAAAGTTGTCATTAGCTAATAATTTTACACAATAGGAGCAGATCAGTCGACAAAACCTCTAGGTACTAAGACCTCTGTATCTGCAATCCAGGCAGCCTTGGGAATTTTCAGACCAAGGTTAGTCTGATCGCCTGAAATGAGTGTGTTCTCCCTTATGCGATTCAAAGTCATTCAAAGGACTAGTTTCAGACTTGGACCACCATCGGATGTTGAAGTGATTTTGCCGTGTAAATGGAGCAAAGCTTCTGGTTTAGTTTCTCTGAAGGGGAAAAAAAATTTAGTTAGCGCATACCAAAACCAGTCTGCAAACTAAACCAGAGCGTGGTAAGTGGAGACAATTAACTTCAAAACTGCATTACTGCTCCAGCCTGGAACAGTACACACAGCCTCAGGCACATGAAAAAGAAAAAAAAAAATCAAAGCAGCCAAGTACTAACAGTACCCGTTGAGTGTTTATCTTCAGAAACAAAACATAACATTAAGATATATAACAATGGCCAATTAATTTAAAAAAAAAAAAAAAAGGACTGCTAGAGTTTCATCCATTCTAATGCCTCATATGACAAATTACTGAATTAGAAGTTCCAAGCAGGGTTTAGAAGAGGAGACTGGAGGCCAACTATGTAAGTCAAAAGCCACAAAGGTATAAGACACTCAGCAGTTACACAGACAGCCAGAGTCCACTGAAATGATTCAATCCAAATCAGGTGCCTCAATTACTTTTTGACTCCTTGTCTCCTTTCCACCATAAACTAGGAATAATGGCTTAAAATTTCTGGGGTTAGATTAATTACACAGTAATTTTGGACTTCATCAATTCAAAATCATAAACTGAGCCAGAAGTCACACTGTAGATTAATACACTGCATTTTTAGTTTGTTTTTCAATGAGATTACATACACTGAGACTGATTCTGCTACTATTTCACTTGTGCAATTCCTTTTGAGACAGTGGGCACCCTTATGGGAAGAACTGCTGCAGAAGCAGTCCCTATATTGCTTTTATTGACACGATTAATCCTCGGATCCCTTGAAGTCATTACAAACTGCATCAGTGTTCCAGTTCTTAAATGGGGTATGTGTATTACATATACTTATATGCTTACATATATATATATATACATACATATATATATACATATATATATATATATGGCCAAAGCGTTNTATTTTATTTTATTTTATTTTATTTTTTAATTTACCAGGTTCCTGGTGAGTAGGAGATTCGTCTTGGTGACCTCTCCTGAAACAGCCTCCCATTTTAAATAGAAGTCAACTCAATTTATGAAATTGGATTGGACAAAACATTAAAGAACATGTTACAGTGTGGAGAATCATCATGCATAAGCAGTGGAGATGTACTACTAAATGACCTAACTTGCCATTTTCATCTCTAACTCCTATGATATAATCTTCATTCCACACAGCAATTATTAGAGAAATAAATTGTTTTCTTGGTTACAAGGAAGCTGAGGAAGGAAAAAAGGGGTGAAAAGAAGAAATCAAACTCTGCAGAACTATGACTCCAAAAATAATTCAGAAACGAAAAATCCTGTATGTGTAAAAAGAGGGTAAGAGATTATGGAAGAGAACTGCCGTACAGATTCTGCCAAAGAAAAAGGTTTGTACTGCTGAAGGAGTGGCAACAAAGTCTTTTCATTATTATTATGATTATTATTATATTTAAAATGCTTTGTTCTGTTCCACAATTCTTTGCTATTTGTTTTTATATTTACTGTTCCATATACCAATTAAGAATTCTTAGCAGGCCTTCCAAGCAGTAGAAATTTAAATTAGATTACAAACAGAACCTCAGAAGCAGAGTGAGATTTTAAACGGATCATTGAAACAAACAACAAAATTCTTTTATCACAGGGAAATGGGGTAATGCTTTATAAGAGTACCTTAAAATTAATCCAAAATAAGCATTACTTATTCTCCACAAGTCAAATTTGACAGGTCTAGTCTAAGGTTAATGTGAATGTAAAAATTACTAAAGCTCTTTATTTGCTGCATTGGAAATCCACTGAAAGCTTTGGAAAAGCAAGGTGATATCAACAGTACCAGTCACAGAATACGTACAATGCCCCAAGGTAAATTCTATTGAGGAAACCTTATATGAGTTGCTTCCCCTCCTTCTGCTACTTCAGGAGAATCAGGATATGCATTACTTGAGGGAAAAATGCAGCTCTGCAGTGCAGTCGCTCCACACTGTTTAAACCTATCAAAAATAGGTGGTGCCACCTTCCCCCGCCCTGCAGGCACCATCTCCTATCCCCATCTCCTGCCCTGTGCTGGCAGAATGGTCATATCCTCACCAGAATCACAGCTGCTCTGGGATATTTAAGCCTGTTACTTTTTGCTATCAGAAGCCAAGAAGCAGTAAACAAAACAGCCTTCAAAAACTGCAATGTCTGCCATTGGGGGCACAATGGCCTTGTCCAGGAAAGTGTTTTTTCTGAAGTCTCCCAGGACTGACAAGGCCAGTCTAACCCCATCAATATCAGCAAGGCATGAAGTACAGCTTTAGATGAAGCTCCCTGGCAGCACGTATTTTAAACACTGCCGTTGAGCCTTCATAGCTTGACACTGCAGCACTAAATTTGCTACAGACCGCTTTATCTCCATTAGCATTCCCAAAGTTTCTAACATGAGCTGAGCACACACTCACTACCAGTGTTTAAAAACACTGGAAAAATAAAATAAAATAAAATAAAATAAAATAAAATAAAATAA
>VZSV01000150.1:234620-245382 GCA_013398735.1 Nothocercus julius | reverse complement strand
TTTATTCCTTATACCTACAAAGAAGAGTTTGAAAAAAAATATATGACCCCTGGTCTCCCAGGAAAAGCACCGGCAAAAATCAAGGATCTTAAAATACCTGTACAAATCTCACCATCTCCCTTAGCCAAGACAATCAGGTTAGCACTCCTGAGTTGGAGGGATTGAAAGCAAGAGACAGATGTCCCCAGCCTGGCAGCAGCCTGCTCCTCCTCATCATCTTCCATTTTGCGTAGAATCATAGAACCCTTAAGGTTGGAAGGGACCTCTAGAGCTCATCTAGTCCAACCGCCCTGCTCCAGCAGGGTCACCTACAGCAGGTGGCTCAGGACGGCGTCCAAGTGGGTTTGGAAGATCTCCAGAGAAGGAGCCTGCACAGCCTCTCTGGGCAGCCTGTGCCAGGGCTCTGGCACCCTCACTGTTAAGAGATTTTTCCTTGAGTTCCTGTGGAACTTTTGGTGCTTCAGTTTGTGGCCGTTTCCTCTAGTCCTATCAGTGGCCACCACTGAGAAGAGGTGAGCACCATCCTCCTCACTGGTGTGAATAAATAATAAATAAAGATCAATAAATAAATAGATAAATAAATAAATGCCCACGGGGTGCTGTGGCGTTGTCTTCGCAGAAGGGAGAAAAATGACCGGTGTGGGTGGCAGGTTTGGTCCAGAAAGTTCAGTCTGCAGAAAGCATCTCCTAAGGACAATGCAAAAAACACAAAAAAAAAAAAAAAGGAAGAAAGTAATAGCTGCTGACAGACGCATACCAAAATCAGCACTAATCAGCACTATAACCCCGGACACAAGGGTTAAAAGTGAACTCTCAGAGAGTCCCAGATTGGGATGGAAGTGCTTGGATGTGTGCTTGCTAAGAAAGCTTTTTTTTTTTTTTTTCCTCCCCCTCAATGCTTTCAGTTGGCTGAGGGAACTGCTGCTAGAGAGACTGCTACTTGCACAAAAGTGATAGCCTTTTGGATGTATTTAGCTTATACAGTATCCCCCCTCTGCAGCAGAGCCACTGTAAAAAGGAGCCTGCAGCTCACCTGGTTTTATGGGACACTGAAATAACAACATTCTTAGCAATAAAAGCTTCTGGGTCAACAGTTTGGAAAAATGAAACAAAGCCTTTGGTGTTACATCTCTGCATTTTAAGCAAAGATGTGAGGTAGCAGCAAAATGCAGGATAGCAGGGAACCAGCGAAACCTGCATTCAAACCAAAGGTTTGGATAGGGACCTGTGACAAGGGGCTGGTGAGGAAAGCCGGATACCAGCAGGAGAGGAGGCAATATCCTGTCAGTTGTGGATTAAAATCCACTTAAGAGAGAGTATATAGGAGTGGAGTAGAAATAATTGCTCAGTTCCCTTCACAAAATTAAAGTAGTGGGGTGCCTCGTGGATCAATACAAATGCCAGCACCATTTAACGTAGTTGGAGAGGACCTACTAGAAGGGCTGGCTAATGAGGTAGTGATCTTTCCTGGCTGTCTACATGTGGCGGGCAAGACTGGTGGGCTGTGAGGCACCTCAGTCTTGACAAAACTAAGTAATTGAGTAATGCAGTGGCAGATGGAGAGCAGCGTAGGCAAGCGCAGAGCAGCGCACCTCGGGAGGCATGATTTAAGCTACTTGCATACGCAGATGGGTTCTGGAGTAATTGTAACCTTTCAGCAAAAAGACGGAAGCATCAGTGTGGACAGCTGAATGAAGATGTCTGCTCGGTGTGCCGCAGTGGTCAGAACCAGTTAATAAAGCTGTGATTAAAAAACATGAAGAAGAAGACAGAAAATTTTGTAATATGATTATATAAAGCACTGATAGAAAGTTCCAGTTAGCCAACCTTAAAGGAGATGCAGAAGAAAAACCTGCTTAGGGAATACTCTGAATGACCTTGCAGAGCTCAAGCCTGCGAAGTGCCGAGTTATCTCCCCTGTTACCAACTACACTGCATCTTTGCCGCTCAGCACCTTAAAGGAGCAGAACCACCGTTTGCAAAGGAAGAGTATGAGAAAGTTTATACAACGGAGGATAGAACAGAGAAGGCCATATGACATCCTTACTTATCTTCTTTATTAACAGTAAAGGAAGAGTAAGGGAAAACATGTCAAAAAGACATAGTTTAACTCTGCAATGTTTGGCTATTTTGTAGATAACTCATCATAAACTGTTATGAAGCCAGATAGCTTGGTTTGCCACCAAAACAGAAGTAAAATTAGACATATGTAAAAAATAAAGCAGGAAACCCAGCCTTTCATCTGATGTAAATTGAGTCAGTCCCTTAACTGCTGTAATCAGTATAACTGATTATACAAGCCAGGGAGGTATCATTTTATCTGTTGTTGTACAAAAGATAAAAATGACAAGAGCCTTCAACTTCCAGTGTTCAAGGCTCAGCAGGATTAAGATAGCAATCCTTCAAACTTACATCTCCATCAGTGATGATATAACTGGCTTGTTGCTTTATATTAGAAGTTTGTCTTCTCAGTTGTATGGCCACGAGGGAATCCTTCCCAAAGTGAAGTATTGTTCAGCATCTGATGCATTATGAGTTCTTTAGAAGACGTCAGTGTTGGCAGTGCTGGTAGGCAGATACTAAACTTACTGTACCAGCAGCTTTTTCTGTGCTGTGAATACCTATCTTCGGGCCAAGTACGTGTGACTGAATTTCAGATATCCTTTTAGCTATTTGTTCTTCCTGAAATCAAGTTCCCTTGTGCTGTGCTAACAAAAATTGAACGAGGGATAGCCAGCCATGATAAATGAGCAGTAATGAACCTAATATTATGTTTAAAAATAGCATTAATCAGAGCTATACACTGAATTTAAGCCAGTAACAGTCACAGAGCTGTTCATTTTACGCCACAAGCAACATAAATATTCTTGAGGAATCAACTAGCCTTGAGAATTTATACACTTAAAATAATGAATGAAATGGTAATAAAACATTATAAGCCAAACAGTATTATCCTCAAATATGAGTATTATCCTCAAATATGAAGACTTTTAGAATATCTGTAAACGAAAATACTGGGTAGTGGATATTTCTCAATATCCACTCTCGGAGGATTAAAAGCTGTATATAAACGTTGATTAGTAGTAGTAACCCTTCTCTTACCCTGGCATGGGACTGGGCGCATGGTGGCGACGAGAAGGCAGCCCCAGGAGGAGGAGGGGTAGGCAAGCCTCACACTTTGAGGAAATATTTCACTACAGTTCTTCAGACAACTTCAGAAGGAGGCAAGATCACTAATATCCATTCTTGCTACTGCTGCATAGCCGAGCAAGCTATAGGTTACCTAGTGAGAGAATTTACTGGATTTAACATTTGGGGCATGAATGAACGTTGGTTATTGGGGTGTTAGAGAGAGACTGGAGGGAAGCAAGAGTGTAGACAGGGTTGTGGGGGGAAGTTGGTATTGAAGAATATAATTTACTGTGGTGGGTGATACGCTGTGGGACTGCCACTGTCTGCTGCATGAGAGGGTGTTTTTTTTTCTTGGTGGTGGTGGTGGTGTGCACATAGCTGCAGGAAATGGGCTATTCAGAAGGAAAATTGCAGTCATCTTACTGGGCAAGAGCTGTGAGGATTGAGAGGAAAGATAGTTTACAGAGATAATTCATCCTGGGGCAAAAAGGAAGCAAGAGCCTCTGAAGAGTCATTGAAGATGTAATTAGTAAGAGACACTGGGAATGGAGTATTTAGGATGCACAGAAAGCACAGAAGAGAGGGAAGAATATTTTGTCCTATTGCTTGGGAAGAAGGGAGGGAAGGAGGGAGGAAGTGCTGCAAGGAACTGTTGTCAAGAGATTACTGGGAAGGAATTCCTGGACCTTCCCTCCACCAAAGCCAATTCTGATATAATGTCACTTTCTACTGACATTGAGGTGGCCAGGATCACCCTCATGATCTGAAATAAAATCCAAAAAGAATAAAAGACAAACAAACAAAAAATCTACATAGTTTTAGAGTTTGTTTCACATCAAATATCTGTGGCCACAGTAACAATACTCAGATGCCATGCATTCACCCCAAATGTTTTCTCCTAGGCATTTTCTAGAAGAAATACCAGTTATTCCATTTTAGAGAAGTTGAGGTCTGTCTGAGTCTTTCAGAAGGAGAAAGAAATTTAGGTGCCCAAGTTCCCCTTCAATTCAGTGGCACAACTGGGAGAGCAGGGAAAGACATGGAGGAGGAGAACAAACATCCTGGCTTCTTGTCTGTTGATGAAACCACTGTTAAGGGGCATGTTTTTCTTTCTGGCTAGATATCACCATTTTAAACCATCAGCTTCTCCTTTAAAAGGAAAAGACTGCATGCTCAATGCTAGAATAATTAGGTAATGTTGATATTGTGCTCTGAAGCTGTAAAGTGCTAATTTATGTTAACGGTAAGTAGCAGTATTATTAGTGCTCAAGTATGATATCATCAGGCTGACGCAGAAGAACAACAAAGTGTAAAAAATAATGTACATTCTGCTGTGCCTTCCAAAAAAAAGAATTTAAAATTAAGTTGATTAACTTATAATTTTGCAGAACTCACTGAGATATGTCTGCTAAAAAGACAAGGTTTTTTTCCAACTCCAGCACTTGAGTTTTAACTAATTTTAGGAAATGCAAACTATTTTGTACTATTTCTTTTGTTTGCATTTTGTTATTTTCCAGGGGTCCATCTGACTTACTATACACATTTCAAAGCAAATTTCAGAACATACTGAAATCGAATCTGCTGCTTCTGCATCCTATGGCACACAGAAGAGCCACTTACACAAATGGAAACAACACTCGCTGGTGCCAACCAAAATGAAAGCATGAGGGGAAAACAGGAAGTAATTCCACATAGAAAGTGCAGAGCTGAGCTCCAGAGAAACAGCAGCAGGCCTGGTGGGCAGCAAGCACTCAGGAGGGAGAAGCAGAGATAGGGATCTCCTGGCGGAGAATGGCCTGTCTGCTAGAGGTTAACCCTTGCCACGCAGGGCAAAGAGAATGTATCAGGAGTCCAGGGGGAGATGATGCAGAGTAGTGGGTTGAGGTGAGACCCAACTGGAAATACAAAGCCTCAGAACAGAGGTTTGAAATCAATAGGGTTACAGATTCTTACCTAAGGAAATACAGTGAAAATCTACTGAAGAGATGGGTCATACTGAAGTGATTCCCATATCCTTCTTACTTGTAAAATGAAAGCAAGCTGGAGAAGGTGTGTGTGGAAGATGTTGCCTGAAAGGCAAACCAAACGAGAGGGTTTTGTGCTTATAAATTCCCCTGAACCACAGCATAGGCTTATAGGCCTGGAATGAATGCTGCTGCCATTACCACACAGTACACACACTAATTATTTAATTTAGGAGAAAAAAAGATAATCACATTAAAAGAGAAAATATAACTAAAACTGCAACTGGCTGCTGACATGACACGTGACCAATGCCATAGCTGCTTGTAACCCTTTATCACCATGGGGAGAATTAAACTACTTAGCTATTTATTTAAATAAAATTTAAACTGGCAAGGATGCTGGAGAAGCATTAATGATTGCCATGATTATATTAAAGGACTGCTTTTTTTATGTACCACACTGATTTTATGTACAACTCTGCACATATTTGTTTTGCTGTACACTACATCCATGTGAAGTCGCATGGAAGGAGGTATTTTGAACGTGATTCAAAAAAAATCTGCTGCATATGATGTCATTACATCCAATAAGCATGTTCAAGCATGTATTTAACCAAACCGAAATAGGAGTTCAGTTAGGGACCAGAACTTTAATATAATCATTGTTAATTTTAATATTTTTTTTTCTATCAGAAATATTAAAACTGCAAAAGGAAAAATCTGAGATAGCCAGCAGAATAATATAAATACATTTTAGATTGGATATTAAAAATCCGGGCCAGACACGCAGTGGCCCCAGATCAGTGTCACAGGTGGATTATCATGCCTTAAAGAGGCAACCATCTGGAAATGCAGTCCCAAGTATAGAGCATTGCTGGGTTTGAGTTGTGCCAATTTGGTCAAATTGTAGTACAAAAAGTTTGTTATCCCTACTCTTACTAAGAAGTATCTCATTTCCTGCATAGCCTCACTAATTTAAATCAGAATATTCGCATGCAGGTATGAGATGATGGGGACTATGTGGAATGATCTGCCTAAAAAAACTGACTGTTAATCATATGCATAAATTTATTCTGGATTTGGGCCTGTGTTTATAATCACTTTTTTCTTAACTTCTCTTTTTTTGAGCATTCTAATTCATCCTAATAATAAGCTTCAATTATTTGGTGGACTTCAAATAAATTACTTGTCAACTACCAGTTTAATTAATTAAAGAATGTATGCAATGAACACTTTGGGGGCAATCATCCAGGTCTAATACATACTTAGAATTATGTATTCCACTTTCTAATAATTTTTAATTAAATAAAACATTTAATACTACCTGAAATCAAAAGGGAAATAAAAAGTCTTTGTTGACCCAAAACAGTATTCTTACTTGGCTTGGTTACCAAACTGAACAAAACTGTTCTTGACTTGACTGCTTTTAATCTCTGTACTGAATCTGAACCTGGTGTTACTTGGTTTACTACAGAAGCTACCACCATTTTTCTAAAGGGCTGTGAACATTTTCCTTTTGTTATCTTCAGTTCCCACTAATATCCAAATGTAAAGAGTAGCAAAAAGGTCCACATAGGGCTTCTGTATGACAGAATACAAATAGACAGATACTTGATTAGTGATTTACTTATGTGTTTACTTTTGTATAATTAAATCCTCTTGAAACTTCTCAAGAAATAATGTTTGCAGTACTTCCATTTTTACAGAACTACTTTTTTTTCCAAAGAAAATACCTTGCACTTACGGAAGTACCTGTCAGTTGTGATTACACCAGCTTGAAGCACTTTTGCATTGACAGGGCATAAAAGTAAAAAAATGTAGCTTGTCACCTTTCCCAAGGCTTTCTCACAGGAAAAAAAGACAATACAAACAAAAAATGCAAAGCTACATTCATTATTACCAATATAAATATATTACTATCTTGAGACATCTAAACAAACAGGAAAAGGTGGGTGGGGAGAGACAATTTGCATAGCCCATGTTCCTTAATTTAGTTTAGAAAACCACTTTGATGTGTATATCTTTGGCTCCTGGCACACAAACAAGGGCTGTAAGTTCATGACACCCTGTAACTTATGCCCAAGTGGTTCAGGAAGTTCATTGCTTTCAGTAACTCTCTTTGCTCTTTATAAAGATTTGTTGCTAACAAATGCACTGGTAACCACTGTTCTCAGCAGAGTAACCACTTCTAATCAGCAGAGAGATCAATTACCTTGTTAAACCCAGCAAAGAAAAAAATGAGTCCTGGGCTGACTAGTAGAGATAGCGCATGCTCAGTCTCTAAATTTCCCCTACTCTCCCACACTGACCAACTGTAAGAAACACAGCACAAATTTTCTTTTGCTTGGACATTTATCTGTTAATTCCTTCTATCATATGCCACTACTAAAAGAAAAAAAAAAAAAAAAATCCCCGTTGGGTCACCTCTTCCACACCTGGGCTGAGTAATTATACGTCAAGCTACTTCATCTCACTGAACGGTAGCTTTCCCATACAGAGAACATCACTGAAATAGGAGGACACGTTGTAAGCTTTGGGGAATGCCTGGGTGGTGTCTGGAACCATGTGAAGAGAGCTGTGACAATTTTAGGAAGCTTGTGCCCGGTACTCAACAAACTGAACCAACTTGAAGTAAAGCTCTCTCTTCTGCTTCTGTAGTCTTGATTTTGATTGAACAAGCAAGGTCATTTTCATCCACTTAGATACCCTGAGGAACTCGTGCCTAGGTTCACAGCTAACCTTGTGCCCACTGTACACTTTCTGCCACCAAATCATGTAAGAATAACAAGTCTCTCAGGAAAGCATACCAAAAATGGAACTCCTTCCTAGTCCAAAAAAAAAAACCCTACATTTCCATCCCACACACCAAAAAACAAACAAACTGTTTCTCGAACAAAGAGTCCCGGAGTGGGGAAGATGCCCTGGAATTAGAGAATTAGAGTGTAGATGGATTTCTGTTAGTTGCTCACCTGGAACACACTTGTCAGGGTCATTGTATTTTTTTCCTAGAGGCAGAAAATAAAACCACCAGCAGCTGCCCAGCCACCCTACTGGTACTTCCTGTACCACTGCTCTCTCTTCTCTGCCAAGTGCCAGGTGTCCTGGGACAGGTCACATTGAAGGAAGCTGTGAGTGGGTCAAAAATGAGAGTAGCCAGAAAATCATGGCATGTACTCTGAATAAGCTTCTCAAGAAAGGCCATTTCTCCAGGATATCATCCTGATATAAATTTTCCCATCAAGTGACCCTAGCAGATGTCCTGAACTGAGTTATCCTGATAGGCTTTGTGTTAAAGTGGAAGGGAACACAAAGAAACTCACTTCCACAGTGACATGGGAGCAACAAGTCACAGAGAATTATAGATTATGTTTTCTGAGTTGCAAAAAAAGGACTTAGTGACCCAAGTCCTCCTGAAATTCATGGTCCTGTGTATCCAGTTCCTGTGATGCATCCCTAGAACTGCAGGCATTCAACTGACTTTAACACTGCCATCAAATACCTGGAAAAACACCATCTTGGATTCTCCTTTTGATTTTCCTTTCCGTTCTGCCACATGCTGCAGATGTTCCAGTCAGAAAGGAACAAGCAGGGCAGCCTCCAGGCTTAATTCCTGTATGACCTTCCAATTGAAAATGTTAGCATCCACCTGAGGATCCATCTTTTTCCTTCTTTCCCATTGTCATGTTTGATATTTCTCGGTGATTCTTCCTAGATGGGCACAGGAGTCACATTCTGCTTTCAGTGATATTCAGATTCTTCACTGAGAAGTGACTCAGTGAACGCCTCCACTTTCATCCCCTCCCCTGGCCATCTCCTGTGTTCTCCTAATACGCAGTGCCCCACTTTCTTACTATTTGACTGAAGAACCAATTCAGGTTAGCAGAAGTCTTTGAAGAATACCATTGAAAAGACTGCTTTAAATAATTGTGGTTCATGTTAGGAGTGGCAAAGAGATGAGATTCACAGTTTCCTAGTAGTTCTACAGTGATGGATTCATGCTTTGTCCTGCCTTCCCTTTGCTGCTTGTCACTGGTCTTCAAGCCATTTCCTGGAAAGCAACCAGCTGATTGTATTCCCATTTCGCTGTAGAATGCTGCAGCCATAAACCATCTAACAATACAAAGCTCGGCTCGTCTCACACCACCCTGTTGAACTTTATCTGGATCACAGTGTAGTGCAAGCCCTCATGAAGAAAGATCCAGCATGCTTTTTTTTTTTTTTTTTTTTTTTTTTTTCAGATGGACTATAAATACCTGAAGGTACGTTTCATGCGAGTGTGTCATGGAGGTTGAGACAGGCCTACTGTTTCTTCCGGCAGTCTCATGTCAAGCCTTCGTAACTCACTTCAGGATGTGGTACCAGCTTCCAGCACCTGAAAATTGAAAATAGGGATGGGCATTCGCAGTATTGTGATATGATGTATGCTTAGCTTTAGAAAGGAGCTCAGACGTAAGGCAATGGAGAGCAAAAGGCATACCAGTCTCATCATGGATATGTGACATTAAACAAGCCACTTGTCATGATACGCAGCTGAGGAACTGCCACATGGAAGAGGACCTTCTTATTATTCACTGTTTTACTCTATGAAACCTACACAACCACCCGAAGAAAAATCTTCAGAAAAGTCATGCTTTTGTCACCGTCACTGGCCAAGATGGCCCTGCTTCAACAGCGCCTCGCAGAAGTGCACCTCCTCATGTGTGTTAGAGGACCAGAATGCGGCATCACGATAGGCAACCTACTCAGTCCCTGTAAGAAACCTAGCTGCAGGATGAGGTCACTTCTGCAAGGTAACACTCACACTCATGAGCCTTCCTGTTCTCCCAGCATTCCAATCCCATCCTCGCTGCCCTGCAAAGCTGAGCTTTCCGCAGCGCATTTTTCCGGTGCCTCATGTGTCCCCACCCTCTGCTGCCTGCCCACAAAGCTGTGGTCAGATTGCAGCAGCCACGCAGGGAATTACCCTCTGCCGCACCTTGCAGCACCTGGCTACCCAGCGCGGCCTCAAGGGAAGCCAGGGCAGGAGACAGGCAGCGCAAGCTCCCCTTCCAGGTGCAGTTAACCCTCCTCTTGGCTTCACCCTTGTGATTCACTGTGGCCAGATAAGGGCCTGGCCCATCCACAGAAGGCCAAAGAGGACAGCCACACGGACAACCCTGCTTCTGACGGCCTGTTTGCCCTTGCCTGCGTGTCCTCCCAAAAGCTGGTGTGCCTGCTGTCCCTTCGTGTCCTTGGACAGCTCATGGCGGAGCAGACGCTCCAGCTCAGCCTGCACAGTGGCTGCTGCGACATCAGAAGAGACGCCCAAGTATCTTGGGCTCCAAGGGGGCAGCATGCCTAGAGTAGCCCCCCTCCACACTCAAGCAGACCCATCTTGGGTGCAGAGAGGATGGCAGCTGTATGAAGACACCACAGAAAACAGGACACCATCCAGGTCTTCCCTGCAGCCGGCCTCCCCTTCCCCCTCGGCACGCGCGTGCTGCTTCTGCACAGCGCCCGTCAGAGAGGAGCGGGCGGGTTTGGAGCGCCGATCTCCGGGGACTGCGTGTGCCCCTGTCCCTGCTGGGGCCGCGCAAGGCAAGTCGCGGCGGCTGCCCTGCAAGGCCCGGTACTCCCTGCAACAAATAGGTGATAGGGGACGTGCCAGCAGAGCAGGGTGCTCACAA
>VZSV01000150.1:214245-224854 GCA_013398735.1 Nothocercus julius | reverse complement strand
CTTACGCTTCTACATTTTAAGAGGCCTTCTGTCCAGATCTTTTAATATACATTTTATATTAAAGACAACAGTGCACAGGTAGTCATGCAGATTTTGTTAAGAATCTCTTTAAATGGTGAAATGTACTTGGAGGTGTTGCAATACAATTTAAACATTGAAACAGAGCTGGAGTAATTTAACATGACAGACAAAAACATATACATATGGCTGCAGAAAAGCTGCAGTACTTCGAGTTTGCCCACTAGATGTAGCTGAAACTCTGCATTTCTTATTGATTTGTGAAAACTCTTTTAAAAGAACAGCCTTTTAATTTGATTTATAATATACATTTTAATCGAATGAGTAGTAGTAGTCAGAATGAACAGTGATAGATGCTTCTGGACTGGAGCCTTTTCCTAGTTCTTTACATTTCAAAAATTCTACAATACCATCACACAATCTAGATGAATATGCACAGAGGGACTCTTTGCACAGTTTCCCTACCTCTGGTCCAGGTTTCTTCTTGACAAGGTTCATTTTACTTGTAAATATCACAGGCAATGAAGTTCTCTCCATAAAAATCTACTATTATATTTGGGAGCTTGCTTTTGCTTGTTTATCTGTTCATTTCCTGTTTTGTTTTATTTGCTTCCCACCCCAGCAGTATTGCCAGTGTCTCTATCAAAATGAGGAGATTGGCTCCACAGAAACCTGTCAAGTGAAGCACTTCTGAAATCCAGAGCCAAACTCTCCGCTATTATTCTGGCCTAAGGAAGAAAAGGAGAATATTTTGCCTCCTTGCTTCTCTTTTAGGTCTCTGTAGTTCTTGCTGTACATAACAGCTTTGCCCTAATTGATGTCCTTATCTTTTGCTGAAGATAAAAGATAGCAAAAAAACAAATGACTTAGTATGTAAGCCACATTCAGGAGATGTATTCTCAGATTTTTTTTGGTTAAATTTTTCTTAGTTTTTAAGAAGTAATGATCTTGAATTATGAATTGTGAAGGTTAATAGGAATTAAGATCATTATGTCCACCGTGATTTGCCCAGATAACCTTCATCACCAAAATCTAGATTGATGATGCTTTAGATGAAGTTCTGACCCAGATGAGTGCCTGGCTGTTGGTATCTTAGTCAAAGAATCGAGTCGTGACTGATAGATTACACAGGATAGCTATATCCTCGGAGACCCCTTTGAAATGCAGGCAGTCCTTGATGCTGAAACTATATTGCATATTCTAGGTCTAACCCAGTTATTGTAGTGTTCCCTTAAGCTACCCAGCAGCGTCAGTAGCCCTAATGACCCTTCAGTCATTTTAAAAGGACTGTTCATTGCTTGGCTAGGGTACACAGATCTTGTAAAACCTTATTGAGGATCTGGAATGGTATAGCTGGCATCCCTTACAGAAAAAGTTAAAATATGGTGTGAGCATAGCACTACAGATGCAGATAATAACAATCTTCTGTAACACCGATCACCTTGGGTATGATGTAATTTAAGATGGGTCAGGATTCAAGACATTATGTTGACCAAGTACCAATTCAAGGTCCTTAGTAACTTCACCCACAAATAATATCATGTATTTGAGTATATTCTTAATGTACACTTGGGTCAGGAACAAATTGCAAGTCCAGTCCATTTTTTCCTCTGTTGTTAGCATATTGTTATTTATTATTGTCATAATAATTCTAATAATGATATAGACAGATGATAGAGAAATTTTCTAATGATGTCTTCCTTCAGCATCAGGTGAAAAGGTGAAATAGCCTGAAAGTCTCTTCTTCCTTTGTTCTCTTTTCTTTTTTTCTTTCTCTCTCTCTTTTTTTTTTTTTTTTTTTTTTTTTTTTTTTTTTTTTTTTTTTTTTTTTTTTTTTTTTTTTTTTTTTTTTTTTTTTTTTTTTTTTTTTTTTTTTTTTTTTGCATCACCATGGTAGCAGGTGACCTGTAACTACTGAACGTAGCCAGAAAGCAGAGTTAGGTATTTTCTGCTAAATCTGATTGACCAGCTTTTCTTAAAATGTTTGTTCCCCAAAGTGAAGAGCCTGAAAACAGCAAACTGCTTTTGGTCAGTGGCTTACGCAAACCTCTTTCATTGTGAGGAAATTGGATGTTACTTTTTAAGGAAACTTAAGTATACGTAGGCTGAATTCTCTACATTCATGCATGCGACAACTTAGAAATACAGATATTTTCCTCCTGTGTTTATTCCACTTAAAAAGTAAAGAAATAGAAGTACATTATACGCGATCTTCCAATCAATTCAGACTGCTAGTGAGGCATCCATTGTTACCAGGGCTGGTTTCATACTTTCCTTTAGAAATGTAGTTTGCCAGCTTATAAAAAGCTAGATTCATGATTCCTCATCATTTGTTGCTTGAGGTGGATGAGCATGCTAAAATGCTGCATTTCTCTGTTCCACATTTTGATCAAGGTTACCTGGAAGATCCATGGCCTGTGGGTCTCTAGGAAAGAACAGAATGGCAGAATAGGACTTTGACATTGATGAAGCATTAGAAGGACCCAGCTCGTCAAACATTAGCTGGTGACATAAAAGGAAAGAAAACACAGGCCAGATTTAAATGAATTGTATGCTCTCTTTGTTTGCTGTTGGTTGACACACAGGAAGTTTCTGGGGGACGTATTGCTCAGTATGTCCTCCAATGACTTTTTCCTTTTTACACTCATTTAGCAAATAAGTGAGAGAGAAGGATAGGACTAGGGATTGATATTTTTTCCGTGCTTTGGTTGGTGATTCTTCAGTGTGGTGCTAATGATGACTGGCAGGTTGGTAAAGTTATTGAGATAAATATTCACTTTCTCACCCACTATAGCTGATGTTATCTTTCTCGGTGCTCTGAAATGACTGAAACTTGCTAAAGGGATCCAAGCTCACAGAAGAGATGTTGATAGAATGAGCATAGATCTAAATCAATTAACCTCATTTACTAACCCTTCTTTTTTTTTTTTTTTTTTCCAAAAATTGCCCAGCTGTATGGTTTAACTCTCCTTTTCTCCAAGTATGCTTCTAATTCTAGTCCTCATGTATAAAGCAAGCATGACACAGTTAATGGCCCATCTTGTTCCCATCTGCATGATGTTGGGCAAGTCATTATTTATTAACATATGCAGTTTATGCCTCAGTTTACCCTTTCAGTGAATACAGTGTGCTTTGTGGCTTGTTACTGCTTGATATTGAACTTGCTTAATGAATAATATTAGATCCTTGCATGCAAGCTACTATAAATCTGGAAATTGTGGTCAAAGTTTTTGCTACATCTTTGATTCTAAAAGTTTGATTAAATATTTTAACCAGTAAGCCATGATTTGTAGCAAAATGTGTTTTTGCCTCATAAAATGTAACTAACTATCAAAGGAGAAGTTTAATAAAGGAACAATAATTAGTTATGTCTCTTTCACTGTTAGAGGAACAGAAACAAAATTATAGATGTTTGCTGGTGATTTCAGAGTATCAGAGTGAAATAGAATTGCTCTTCCTGATTACAAGAGGGATGCTAAATAGTCGATTTTCCCTGCCTCAGCAGTTCGGGAGTGTTCAGTCTACATAATCGCTCTGAGGTTATAGAGGAACACATCAGTCAAAACTATAGCGTCTTTTAGAGTGCTGCATTTAGCAGGGAAAAAAAATAACAATAATAGAGTTTTGGAGGTTACCTGAAGATAACCAAGATTACAAATTACATATATATCCCTTGTATACTCCCATTGAAGTCCATGATCCAAATTAGGGACTAAATTTGCTTCTCACAAAATATGACTTGCATAAGCATTTTATGTATACAAAATGAATATTTATTATATTCTAAAGAAAGTATTGACATTGGTGTCACTTTTGTCATATTTGTCTTTCAGCTCATTAAAGTATGTAAATCAGTCTGATTTTCTTTTCTTTATTCATCCCTTCACTTTTTGAGTTTTATTTTCTTCCTCTGTCTTTTTTCATTTGGTCCCCCAAATGTGGCATGTTTGAGAAGGTGATTCAGTCTAGACAGATAGAAAATCCTTATCCATGCATACACTCAAAGCTGTTCCACACTTTTGATCTGCTACTCCATTAATACTTATGAAGAATTTTACATTCTTCATGTGGTAATTCTCTTTCCATGCATGTCTTAAAAAGGTCATTGGTCTTTACACCATCAGCAAGTTTAGACATTACAAGGCTGTAATGTCTGGGCTTCAATTCGCTGTTAGCTCTTCTCGAACTAACATTTCATTAACCATTCTGTCCTGTAAATAAGGTTTCCATTATGATTTAATTCACCCATCACTGCGTCTATTATTTTCCCTTTCTTTCTACATACCTCTGTCTTTCAGCACAAATGTCCTATCATTTACAAGCTCTGAACAAATATTACCTCAGTCTATGTCATTCCCATTGTATCAGTCTCTATTCTGCTATCCTGTAGTCTTAGACAGGTTAGTCACAACACTGGTGTTGCTCAGCACTCCCAGGCCCTAGCTTACTTATCATTGTCACCAGAATTTGGACCTTGTCCTTTCTAGAGAAAGATGTTTGGTACCAATTCTGACATACATTACAACCCTGGTACAGCCCGTATAGCCAAGACCGTCAGCCTTCAATCCCTAATTTGCTTTATTCTGTATTCCGCTGGCTAGCAGGTGTTGCCTGTGTAATCAGTGTGAGTTCCACATATGGGGCAACTGCAGGACGGAGCCTTTAATAGATCTTTTCCATTTCTAATTTTTACAAGCCAGTTCTACAAGCCAGCAATCTAAAAAGTATTGCATGTTGATAATGAAACTGATGCCAGCAAATATCACTTAGCAAATGGAAGGGGACTAGAAGAGGGTGGGAGAGAGAAAAAAAAAACAGCTTTATACAAGGCAAGGCAGTTTACATTATCCTACTGGAATGGCTAATTTTCTTCTCTACAACTCCCCCTAGACCAATGTACCTTTGCCATTTAAATTACTTCCAAATTACATCTGATAAGTAGTTTACAGCATGATTACATATGAATTGGGCCCAGAGATTTCCCCTGGTGGGATCACAATATATCTAGACTTGGCCCAACTCTCTCCCACACTTTGCTGATAAGAGGTCCTTTTTAGCTGGAGGGCCATCACTTTTATATAAAATTGGACTAAAGGATACAATTTCAGGGAAAAAAATATCCTGGTTTCAGTAGCTATTGAAATCTCATATTGGATTTTACATTAGCTTATAATGGTGTAGATCAGCAGGATTCAGGTTAACTGAAAACTAACTGGAAAAAAATACTGTTCTTTTTCTTCCCAGTAAATTACCTGTATATACGGGAGAAGGATTGTTTCCAGGCTGGAGAGATGCATTCAGGTGTGACTGCGTACACTTCCAACCCTCCCCTGGGGCATTCCTTTACCTTATGCATGATTTTTCAAATAAAGCTGTTCACCAGCTTGCCAAATTCTTCAAACAGCATATAGCATAATGTATTTATGGAGAGTCTATCTCTTGGGCAAGCTGAAGTGGTGGAAATTGCCTGTAGAAAACTGAAACCCTGATAATTGATTTTGCTTGCTCCTAAGGTTTCAAAAGACTTGAATCTTCCAAGAATAAATCAAAAATGTTCAGGAGCAAACCATGGGGAATTCCTCCAGATTCTTGGAGTGGTTTCCTTGCTAAGACTCAGAAATTATATTCTTACTGATGTAGATTTAGAATTAAATTATTTGCTTAAAGTACTTAAGTCTGTTACCTATTGGGATTTTCTATGTCAGGTAATTTGACTGCTATTAACTGCCGTTGGTAGCCAGGATCTATGAATTGTAGAACAGAAAACCTGGTAAACCTTAGGCCTGTGAGAAACCCTAGAGGTCATAAAATCTTATTAGAAGGCAAATAATAACCTTCCAACTCTGTTGGGATTGATTTGGAACTAGGAAATCTGTAAAAATCTGATGCAGCGTGTAGCACCTGATTTATGTATGCAAATGCAAATATGTTATTTTTCCTTTTCTTTTTAGGATAGGACTAAGAAAGAGAGAAATATTCCTGACTAGCTCATCATGCAAAATGTCGGATTTGTCCAGAGGTTTATAGCTTTCCTACAGAAGGAAATCAAATCCTTTGGAGATGAGTCTTGGCAAGCTTAGCCATGGGACATTGCAAGCTCTCCCAACACTGGTTCAGGTATAGTTGCATACAGCAGGAAACACAGCCAGACTCAGCAAGCTTCTGCCTTCTAGACCACTGTGCTCTTGCTTCTTAAGACCTTTATGAAAGCTATTTCTTAAAAAAAAAAAAAAAAAAAAAAAAAAAAAAAAAAAAAAAAAAAGAAAAAAAAAACAAGTATGTTAAACTTTCATTGTATATCTAATATACATAAGTTTATCACGGTATAAGTATATTATGGTATATTATATAGGTGTATTATGGTATAAGAATTCAGTGGTGTATATTTAAACACAATAGGCCATTATTCACGATTTTATTAGTAGAAGTTTAAGTATTACAGGAATTGATTCTGCCCAGGTTCAGTATAATTTGAAAGACTTGTATCTTTCCAAAAATAAATCAATGGTTCAGTAGCAAAACCATGAGGAACTCCTCCAGTTTCTTAAAGGGATTTGCTTGATAGAATCCAAAAATTATACTCTCACTGATACAAATTTGGCACTTAACTGCCAAGCCGCACCAGTCCACTGCAGTCAACATGCAGGTGTATGATGTGATTAGGAAAGGTTGCTTCTAGATTTTATTGCTCTGCGGGCAGACGTGGTCTCCTAGATTAGAGCATCTACAGTTGCCTTCCAAAGGGTGAAGCCTGCTCTCTTCTGGGCAATGCACAGGGCAGGAGACCCTCCATAGACCCTTCATACACCCTCCTTTGGAGAAACTGGAAAGCAGGCTAAAGTAGGCTGTGCAGCTTCCACGGGATATTAGGGTTTCTGCAGAAATTAAGTCTTCATTTAGAAGGAAAAAGAAATGAAGACTTGTAATTGCTCATGGTGAAAAAAAAATAGATCAAAAGCTTTTTAATTGACTTCAACCAGTGCAGCATTGCCTGCAAGCAGAATTTGCATTTTTATAAGCCCTTGAGCACCTGAGAGCAAGGCTGTAAACTTGAACTTGTAGGTCTTTCACCTAAACCTTCCCGTAACACACAAAAAGAATTTAAAAAACCCACAAATAATAGTTTCAGTGCCAATGAGTTTAGCAATGCATTGGGTGTGGGGGAGCAGCAGCAGGTGAGAGCTGAATGTTGCAGTTGAGGTAGTTGACCTGTGAGAAGAAATTAGAAGTTATGAGAGACATACATAAATAAATAAATAAATAAATAAGAAAGAAACCAAAAGCTTGAACTTGCCCTTCCATGTGGTAAGGCTGAAGCAAATGATAAATATAGGAAGAAAAATACTGGTTACAAGATTTTTTTTCTCCTAAAAAAAGCCTGTTTCTTCAGTAGGTTTAGATTGCTTTTATCCATGTGTAATTCAGAAATAGGCTAGAAGGCAAACAATTCCTATGTAACATTCACACTGTTTGCACAAGGAAGAGTGTATATGTTTATGGATCCGTAATCCAGCTCATAGAATACAATTGGAAAAGAAATTCCACCTTGCAGCAGGAAACTCTGAAGTAATGGGTTCAGCTTTAATGCGACTAAGTTACATTTCTTCTCTTTCCTGAGGATTAGAGAAAATGTTTCGGATGCCCAAAGCATTCCAAAAGCAGAAATCTCAACAGCAATGCAGATTTTGTAGTCAGCATTTTCATTTTGAGGAGCATGCTCGCTCCTCAAGTTTAGTCTCAGTTCATCATCAGGGGTGACCATCCCAGCATGCAGACTCGGAATGCCTGGTGATTCAGCATGTAAATTTACTGCATGATAGTTCCAACACACACCGTAAATCTCTCAGTCTCCATTTCCTATCCCATTCATTAAGTGGCTGTTTCAATTCATAGGCTTCTCTTGTCCAAAATCCAGCAGATCCCAGAAGATTTTAATTTTCTGTTGCTACACATATATACTACCTACATAATCAGGGACACTGGTTTTATCTGGCCCTTTCTCTTTCCTCACTGTATCAGAAACTGTTTTCTTTACTTGCCTTTTCAGGAACTATTAAGAATATGCATCTCTGGATTTCTTGTGGCCGATTTTTCGAATGATGACCCCAACTAATTTCCTGTTTTCAGTACCCTCTGATGTCCCAAACATACGACTAAGGCATTGCCACTCAGTGTATCACTGCATGTCATTTGAACTGTGCTAGGAGTCTGTGCGCATGGTCTTAGCCTGTTGCATGTAAGCTTCAACCCCAGGGAAAGAGGGTAAAGCTGAATGTGTCTTACTCATGTTTGCCAAGGAGTGAGAATATCCTCCAGTTATTTACCACAGCTCAGCTGTTGCTTAACTCCTTGGCAGATCAGTTGTATATTTTGATCCCAGAAACCCTGGAGCTGATTTTATTTCAAAAGAAAAATCAACAAGGGACAAGAACAGGGGAATTCTCCAGTCAAAACAGAAGAAGCACAAAGAGCCTCTACAAATACCCTTATCTTCTGTTGTATTTTGATCACTCGCTCTGTGATATCGCAGACAACCTCAGAGTTTTGTCTTCTCTCAAAGTATGTTCAGCCAGTTTCTAACCTCCTCCAAAAGATTCTCAGCAGAAGTTTCCAACCTTGTAAGCTCCCTTTATTATTCTGAAATCTGTGACTTCTTCAGGTGCACTACTGCGCTGCAAGTGTCCAAAGAAGATATGACAAACTGATTTTTCCTTAAGTCCCGATGCCCATGCATCCCCATATAATATAAGCTACCTTTACCAAGTAGAAAAATTACTAGAAAATGCGGATTGTTAAAGAGAAACAACACAAGGTCTTTCTGTGTGTGCTCTTTCCAAAACTCATACACTATCTGCACAAGCCTTGCAGTACCTTTAGTTCTCCTCGGGAAAAGTCTGGGATGCTGGTAACATATGGAGTATTTCTTGATCCAGTACTCTTTGATCCAGTACTATTTTCTCTTATATCCTTCATAAATCATCTGCAAAGTGTTTCTGGATCCTCTAGTGCCATGCAACACTGGTGAGTTTGAGTACATACTCTAAGTCACTGTGGCATACCTGTATGTTATTGTGAGCCTTACTATATTTTTTTGTAATATACAGAAAGTAGGTCAGACAGGTTACATTGGTAGCAACAAGAGCATTTATTTGAGGGCTATAGGATTCAGAGGGACAGCTATGCCAGTCATCTCTTTAGCACTGCTTTTCAATGGCTGGACGTGGTACATTCAACCAAGAGGCACCATAGTGCCCATAGGCTGGAACACTTTACCCCATGAGGAGAAGTTAAGGAAATGTTCAGCTTGGAGAAGAAACGTTTTCAGGGGTACCTAACAGTGGCTCCCCAGGACCTGCGAGATGATTAACAAGAAGACAGAGCCAGACTCTCCTTAACGGTGCAATGTAGGAGGACAAAAGCAACAAGCATAAGGTGAAGCAACAAAGCTTCCTGCTAGATATAATGAGAAACTTTTTCATCCTGAGGACAGTCAAGCAGAAAATCAGGTTGTCCAGAGAGGCTGTGTAGCATCTATCCTTAGAAGTTTTCAAGACTAAGGCGAAGCCCTGAACTATGTGGTCTGAGCTCATATCTGACCCTGCTTTGAGCGAGAGATTGGCCTAGAGACCTCATATGGTCCCTTCTAGCCTGTGAGTCTGTAATCAGAAATCAGTCTGGTTCATAATAAATCCAGGCTGCAGAGAGCAGACTCAGCTGAGAGAGCTCATGTCTCGGAAAGCCATCCTAGTCTTTTTGGTGCACACAGAAAAATAGTTTTACCAGTCCATGGTCCATACAGACAGATTTCACACAGCACAGTCCATCAAGTCCTTGAAGGATTAAAGGATAGCAGCTTTAAAGGATAGCAGCTACATAGGTATCTTTCCTTTACTTTCCCTTTTCAAGAGCTTGAATCTTTACTCACTCATCCTATCTCTGTCAGAGAAGGGAATAGCCGACATAGCCGGGTCACACTGCCAACTAGCAGGCAGCCTCTCTGCTCGCCTATCAGAGGCAGTCCCCTGCAAAGCTTGCATTCACTCTCTGGAGTGTTTTTCTCCTGCTGTGTCATTTCGTCCTTCCCCCCTCACTTGGTCTTCCCGTCTCTCTTCTCTTGGCGTCAGGATTATAGTACCAGTGTCCTGTTGCTGTTGTGCCCTTGCCTGAGATTTCTGCCTGACTTTTTTTCCACTCCACTCAGCTCTTCTCCTTGCTCTGGTAAGTCTGATGAGCACAATGGCTTTAATTTAAGTGCTTCCCTTTGGGATTGTCAGCCCACATTTTCTAGGAATAGACTGAAAAGCCTTAAGTACCGTGTGTCTAGTAATAGCCTTAAAAGCTTTATGCGTGGCACATGTAAAGAAAACAGGCAAGTATGTAAGGCCATTGGTGAAAGTGAGAAAGGCTTCTCTAAAGAGTGACTTTGGTAGAGCTTGCCTTTATGTGAGAATAGGGGTCATAGCTCTTTTTCTACAGCAATACATGGTTGAAACTCAGATGCCCTAAGAGATATGAGGCAAGTGACATCAGAAAGTCTCTGAATCTAGGTTCTTTCCATGTCTGTATTATATGCGCCACAAAGCGTCCAAAC
>VZSV01000150.1:140725-214150 GCA_013398735.1 Nothocercus julius | reverse complement strand
CCCATGAATTCTAAAGCTACTCAAGTGTGGCATGTAATTAATAAAGTCGATTTTATCACTGTTTTCTGAAGTAGTATATAGGATAGTGTCTAGGCTGTAACAAGCGCACATATTTTTCTGAAGAGTAATTGGAGCTCTACTAGTATAGGTCATTTCTGAATTTAATACTTGCTGCTTTAAAGTTTTGCTGTAGTTCAATTTGCTGTAATATCAAGGTAATGCTTTAGGTTTTACCAGCATATGCTGTTTAGTCTAATTACATGGAACACTTTGATTTAGAGAATTTGTCTGTGTGTCTGTGTGTATGTGAATTTTGAGCATAAAGTGCTAAATACCATTACCCATTTTAGAAGTGCTTAAAATAACTCCTGGCTGCAGAGCAGGTGCCATGTGTCTTTCTACTGGATAGATGGGGAGGCGAGGACTAAATATAGACAAGTTTGTAAACCCTCTAGAAGTTTAAGCTGTAAGAAGGGAAGGATAAAGAAAGGGGAAATTTTCTTTTTAAAAAAACAAAGATAACCAAAACTCCATGACAAGATACAAAACGGAGCTAAAAAGAGAACATTTCTTAGAGCTGTGTCTGTGCTTGGGACAGTGTCTCCCGCGACAGCAGCCGTGCCGGCTCTGGCAGCGCGAGGGGCTGCCTGACGCTGTGGCTGCACGCGTGACTTTTCCAGCCGCGCCGGAATGACCGTCGCAGCTCTGCTAAATCAGGCTCTGGCTCTTGCCGACTGACCTTTTGCTTTAGAAGGACTAACTGACTTCAGAGCATAGTGAATGTAAAATCTGCTGTAAATGTGAAATGTTAAGGGATGCCCTCAGAGCCAAACAAACTAAACGTGTTTCCAGACCCTACTTAGCAGCACACGTTTTCTCTTGCCTCCGACTGCAGTTCTGGCTACACCACGTGCTTAGCCTGTTTTGGTGTCTCCTAGCCCCTTTGGCAGATGGTCACTGCCATTGTCCCCACTCATCAGTCCGACTGGGAGGTGGCAGGGCATGGTCGGACAAGCTCCTGCAGAGAGGCATCACCCTCGGAGCTCTGTCTGCCACTTCCCATTAGAGACGAGAGCTTGCCTGTGTCCCAGCGTGCCCCCCTGCTCTCACGGTTTTAGCCAAGTGTTTTTAACTGCGGCAGGACGTGACTGGAAAGGCCAGCACCGGCCCATCACTGGGACCCTTTTGCTGTCAGAGGTGCTTCCCTCTCTGGCGTGTGGAAGAGCGGAGGAACATTTCTCTGGACAGACTCTGGGTCTTGTCTGGGCTGTGGTAGTTAAGTGCAGTTAACAGAAGTGAGCAACTCCCAAACTACCTTTCCACTACTTGTGGTTCTGTGTCTAATGCCACACATTAGAGTCCAGCATAGCAGCTTGGTTTGTCCTAACTTTGTTGCTGACAGGGCAGGCTTAGAGTTTTTAAATTAGATTGGGCGTCAGGGAGGAATACAAGCTTGGGATCTCGGCTTGAAATTCAATCTAGCTGTATCATAAGCAGAAAGGACTAAAACTCAAAACACCACAGCTATGCAGGAACAACACGTTGCCATAGTATTAACTCTATTTTCCAATGAAAAAGTAACCTTATTAATCATCTGGAGTGAATATCTGCAGGTAGCAACTACAACTATCTGTAGATAGCAACTACAACTGTGTGGGATCAAGCTTCCATCTGAAAAACAGGGCCAAGATCTGAGGGTCATGGAAGAGGTCCAGGATTTGTTAGCACAGTAGGAAAAGAGTAGACATAATCCAAGATTCAAGTTCAATCAGCTAAGTGGTCATTCCCCTGACTCACTGCATAAAACAGACTATGTCCCTGTTGGACATTTAGAAGCCTGGAGACAACAGTATTGGTAGCAGGAGTTACAGAAGTCAGGAGACAGACAGTCGAAATTGAGCTCAGTCTGTTGGAAGTTAAGGAACTAAGGAATTCCCCCGCTGTGCTCAGACAACCAATTTTTAGGCAATACTGTGTGTAAGAAAGTATTTAACGTAAGCACTTTGGGGCTTGCTGAGTTTAGCACCAGAAGCTTTTCATGGCCTGATAAGAAAGAACTCCTGATATGCATCAAGGTTAAACAGACTGGAGCAAGAGGAGGACCAGGGCCAATTGCAGTAAAATTTTCCAATATCAAAGGCTGTAAGTGGGTTGTTTTCAGCAGAAAATAGCTGCTCTGTCTACCTAAATATAAATCCTGTTACATTATCAAAGCAGTTATATAAAACAAGCTGCAGAAGCCCTAACAGACACTGAGTTTATACTGAAAGTAGTAATGAGATCTCTGATTGAAATTTAGACTAAAAGAAAATAGAGTAAAATATTAAAATATTTGCTTGTCTATGTAATGCTTCAGCATGATCCAAGATGTGAGCAAGGTTCATTACTCTGGGTATTTTCTATGGCTCACCTCTACTTACCACTTCAGATCATTAGCGTAAATGTCAGCAGATGTAAATTGCCATACTTCCAGAGACTTTCCGGTCAGGAATGATATAGATTATATTAGAGAATCTTTCCCCATAGGTGAGTGTTTAGACAGTTTTTGTCCTTCATTCAAAACATGTAGTTCCTCTTTAATTCACCAGTATGTTTTATTTATTATTGAGAAACACAGCTGATATGAATCAAGAGCTGATTTAGAACCTACTGTATTTTTTTTTGTAGCTGCAGACTTAGTGATTCACTTAGCAGTAAAACTTTAGCCAGCCTGTGCAGATACATGAATGATTCCACTAGGACTTGGGTAGAAAGTCAAGGCAAATTGTCCGGGTGCAGTGAGGGCCAGTTTCTCTCCAAGAGACAGGGAGATGGACGCTAAGCATGATGACAAGAAGACCAGGGGACTCACTGACGTGCAGGCAGGATGTGGAGCAACAACTCAGGGTCAGATGGGGTCCACACACAGCGATCAGGGTCAAGCACAGACCAGCAATCACCCAGCATGTCCACAGTGACAAGGCAGGTTCAAGGGCAAGCTGGGAAGCTGAGCCAGCAGGTCGGGCTCTGGGCCAGAATCAAGGAGGTCCAAGACTGTGCGCAGAGGTTGCTGGTACCAGCTATGATGAATGAGGCCAATGGTAAAGCTGAAAAGCAGCTCCAAGGGAAAGAAGGGGCCAGCCCTTGCTTCTAGCTTTCTTCCCAACAGCTCTTCGCAGTGACAGCGCTGGCCTTGGACTCTGCCAGCTGAACGCCTTCACTTAACTAGCTGAACTCTTAGGAACAAGATGTGCTTGAGGCTTTGGCCACAAGCACCATGTCAACCTATGCCTAGTTACAAATGGAGACAAAAGCAGAAGAGAAATTCATATATGGAAATAGAGCATTTAGTGATCCAGTTTGCCTTCTGTGAAGAACATATTACAAAAATAACTATTTTTTATTAGGGATATGCTTAATGAAACTTTTGTTCTGAAATGGACACAGGTTTTTCTAGACAAGAACGGGTGACTCCAGCTTTTCTACTTAATTAACAACCAAATAGTTCCAATTAATTAATATAATTGTAAATACTAGTCTGAACATGTCAGGAATAAGCATGTATTTTGCAGAGCTTCCACTTCAGTATTTACAATAATGACACTGAATTTGGGCTAATTGGCAAGTCTAGTTAAACCAAGATCACAAATTGTGCTTTAATGTTCATGCTAAATGGAATTATTTGCCCAAATCACACATGTTGGCCTTACTTTTTCAATATTACTAGGACATCAAATCCTACTGATATAATTTTAGTTCACTTTGCAGTAGTATTCTGACTCTGCCAAAAGCAAGAAATAAAATATCAAATCCATCCATCTGACAGCATCCATGAGACAAGCTCCAACTCGCATAAGCCATTAATGTTATTGAGTTTTACCTATGGAGTGACTCAGGGGCATTGTTTTGTAGCTAACATCTTACAGGCACCAGGTACATCCTGAACTGTACTCAAAGCTTTCAATTATGGGCCCACAATTAATAGATGGTAGAGATGATAAAACACAGATGTCCAACTGTCTTATCAGTAGGCACAACCAAATAGCTAGGCAATGAAATCTTGAGATATGTTGCCTTAGTAATGGCAGTCACTGCAATTCCAAACATCGCTTTGACTGCTAAGAGCTTAATAATATACACTGAGTCATGTCTGGTGCACTGAGTATTGCAATAAATTGCATCTCTATTATCATACACTGCCTTTGGCCAAGTGAGTTTATGATTTTGAAAACTGCAGCAATTTAGATGCCATGGAAAATACACATTACTGTCAGCTGAGCAGGGAACAAAATGTTACTCTGTTAGCTCCTTGTTTTCAAAGCAAGTTGTCTTTTCAAAGGGAGGAAAGCAACCACCTCACACCCTGGAACAGAGGCGACAAAGCAATCTTCCTCTCTTTATTCCTCACCAGATACCTGACTGGCACTATTATAAATCATATACTTCAAGGGATAAACAAAAATCAGACTGAGACAGAGACAGAAAGGGCTCAGGGCTATAAATAGTATCAAGCCTGTAGCCAAGCAGCTGTGTGGACTAGTTCCAGCAATAAGACAGATGCATACACTGCTCCTCTGCACTACGGCTGGAGGGCAGTGCGGTCGTAAAGGCAGCTCAGCCTGTGCTCTGAGCTGCTTCCTCTATAAGGCGAATTTTCAGACTGCTCACAGTCAAAGATGTTGCTGTGCTTCCCCACTCCTTGCAGGACCAGCCTCTGGGGAGCGAGGATGTGGGAAGCTCTCACTGACTTGCTCCTCACCATGTGATCGGAGAGTGATTGATGATTATTGATTCAAAATGTGCCAACAGGTGAGAAATAGAAAATGAGAATGAAGCAAATGTAATGTGAAGCTGTTGACATGCTGAAGATGTCAATAGCCAGCATCACAGCTAAACAAATTGAAAACAATGGCACATAATGTGTTTAATGGTATAAGTGTCTGCTGTCATTTTGGGTATCACTGCCAACAAAAGCTTTGTTTTTTAAGTACTGGTTTTGTGCAGGCTTTTCCTCTTGGAAGGTATGAAGCTTGCTTTTCTGACTCAAGATTAAACACCTTGGTCGTTCATGTGAGTGTGACATGCTCATCATGCCAAAGCCAAGGGATAAGCTGTTATCCCTAAATTCCCCACAAAAGCAGTACTGTGTTAGACAAGCTTTGTGAATTGTTAGATTTCATGTGTCTGTTAACCCTACTTTCGTCTGCGGTCAGGTACTACACCAAACATGGAGAACAAGCAGCCGTGTGATCCCTGCCCTGAGCAGCAGCTCCTCGCTCCTAAGGAGAGCGTGTCCACCTTGCCTGAGCACAATGGCCTTGAGGAGACAAACAGGGAGAAACTCGCCTCCAGCTGCCAGCCACCCGCTCCATCTCCCGAGGGCCAGCCCAGCGGCCAGCCAGCGACAACAGTTTGCGACATCTCAGAGGAGCTGAGCCGGCAGCTGGAGGACATTATTAAAACCTACGGGTCCGCTGCCAGTCTGATGGAGAAGGAAGGCACTGCTAAAGGAACTGGCAAGCCTGAAAAAGGAGAATCAGCCGGTAACGAGGATGCAGAATACGAAGACACAAACGAGGACGGTGAAAAAGACAAGACAGCTCCTGGAGATGCTTCAAGAGCAAAAGAGCCGAGTGGCAGCAAGGAACAAAAGCTGGAGAAGAAAATCCTGAAAGGACTAGGCAAGTATTATATAGCAAAACTGCAACCCATTGCTTAGAACAGAAGTAAAACCACCACAGTCCTTGCTGTTTCCCACATTAAACATTCCATGAATAATAGGAACTTCCCGGATACCAATGAAAAGCATCATGATTGTTACAAATTTTCTCTAACATTTTTTAGCACTTACCAAAAATTACATGTTGGCTATATCAGATATAAGTCTTTTTAAAAAGATGAACGCTTAAGATATTATTGTATCACATGATTATTATATGATACTAGGCCACATAAAGTACTTAGTCAAAGCTATGTGTCTTTGGAACAGACAAGGAAGTTGCCTCTTAGTCTAAAGAAAATCCGATAGCGTGTTTATAGGTGAATATATTTTTTTATACCCTGCCTCTTTAAGTATGACTTTTCACCAGTCATAACAGAACTAATGGTGCTATTATGTAGAATGGCAAAGTGGGAAACTACAGAATAAATTCGCTGTCATACCCAGGTTATTCTACGTCCAGGAAACCTCTGGGCTCATCACTGTCCGTATGCTTGTTCTTTCAAAGCATGGTATCTGGTCCCCTTGGCCTCAGCCTACGTTAATTGAGCTAAAAAGAAGTCTCTATGACTTTTGATAAAGTTTGTCCTTTCTGCTTGGCAGCCACTAGAGAGCGATATTGCTACATCCTAGTCCAGCCAGTTGTAATTTATTTACCCGCTTACCTTTAACTCCTACTAATCTGCAAGCATCTCATTTGCATGAGAACTCAAATCCAGCAACAGACTACACCTACAGAAAAACCATCCTATAGAAAAGCCGCTGCAGGACATTCTTACAGAAATTGGACTAAACATAAGACTCCAAGAACAAGCAGTGCTCAGGCTCCAGTTTGTACTCAAGACTGAAATAAATACCAAAAATATCAGCCTAGAAGCAGGACAACAGTGTCTGCACAGTGATTTGTCTTGTGTATGCCAAGATAGCTACTGGCCTGTTAATGTATTGTCTCTGGCATCCAGAATCTCTTCACCAACTCAGGGAAGTAATTTACACCACTATGATGTATCTCAGACCTGGTTAGCAATACCCACTGCTATCTGATTGTTTCCATCCTCACCATAGTCTCCATGCCTAACTTAGTCTTCTTTATATCTTGTATGGGTTAAGCAGAACAGGAGTAGAGTACACCAGCTTTATTTTGCAACTGTGACGTGATAAAGCGTTTGGGTATTCTGGGTCCAGGTCCTTTCTGTCTTACACCAGTCAACTGTGCCACGTGCATGACCCAGTCATGTTACAAAAACGTTAAATGAAAAGCAGATAATGTGAGCCAAAGCTAATTCTTCTCAGTTGCACTAGGTGTCCATGTGCCATTAGCACCTTTATGAATCCACCTCACAGCTAGAAGAGAGCACATAACTGTGTTCTGGAATAGATGAAAATTCAAGCACATTTTTTTCTTGTGGGGAGAAAGACACTAAAAATCCATAGGAATATCAGCTACAAACTACCTCTACCATTAAGTGTCTGTTTATTTTTTTTAAGGGAAGGAAGCCACCCTACTGATGCAAAGTTTGAACAAGCTGAATACACCAGAGGAGAAGCTGGACCTGTTATTTAAGAAGTATGCTGAGTTGGTTAGTATAGCATTGGTTGTTTTCTGGGCAAACTGTTTATAAAGGAAGATGTAAAAAAAATCTGTCATGCAACATGGTCAGACTTCATTTAGTAGTAGAGTCTCTCCTATAAAATATGTCCCCAAATAGTTCTGAGGGTTAAATAACAAATTAGGGATGTGCAGGATATAAAAGAATAATGTAAGGAAGACAGGCTTGACTTTGGATTAAATCTGAAAGGGGAAATTGGAAAGTGGATGAGACAATGTATTTGTAGTTCAGGATAAAGCTATGTAAATACTTCTGGAATAATGGAGCATAATTGAGGGCATGGATTCACCAGTCAAGGGACTTTACCCGTAACAAAAAAAAAAAAAAAGACTATTAAATCTGTTTATTCACCATTATTGTTAATATACTTTCTGTAAGTTTATGTATGTGTTTAGTACTCTGAGCATAATTTCATTTTTCAGGAATATTCTACTCTAATCCTCTATATATCTTCCCATTCTTCAAGATCCACATGTTTCTCCTGTCATACGAACTCTTTTCATTAACAGATTATCCATGATTACTTTATACTAAATTCTCACTTCATGAGCCCCCAGTCTATTCACCGGTGTTCATATAATCTCAGTTCTTGATATAACAGGTATTGCAATAAGTCAATAATCTTTTAAACAGTGTTAAGTTAAATAAGGCATATACACAAAGCCTTTTCTCTATCAGCATCTTTTCATGATTCTCCTTTTCCTTGCATCTCACATCATTTTCAGCCAAGTATGTATGTGTGTGCAAAACCAAGCGGATAGTCTTGAACAGTGTTTCACACTGCACTTAAACTTCATAAAATTAAGCAGTGGAGAGTTGGATTCTGTTACTGCAGTCTAAGATTTCACATGTACTGTGAGCTCCCAGAAAAGGCAAAACCCCTGATAATCCAAACCTTCTTCATCCTGGCCTACACTCTGACCATTGCCTGGGGTAAATCCACTGTCTGATAAGGTGTTGGGACCTCAAAGGGTGGTGGCTTCAGACTTTTTGTCTGCAGGCAATGTGGATGCAACAAGCATTGAGTCTTATAGCATAGCATTCAAGCCAACACTCCAGTATGGTTATCACGTATAGACAGCTAATAAAGATAGTTGCAGCCTTTCAGAAGCATGTTCTAATGCACAACACTCAAGAATGCCAGAGAACCCAAAATCTGTACTCATATTGTTCATCCTTCCTGACTCTGAACACTGCAGCCATGCACCTGCTTAAAGAGACTCTTCAAGAAAAAATAAATATCATGTTGGAAGTAAAAGGCCGTAGAGGTAAGAATTACAATAATATTATCAAAGACTCCGATACAGTTAGAGAAGACAGCAAGTCGAGACTGTGACTTAAACTGTTCTCAAGTATAGTGGAAAACAACAGAAATCAATAGCAGGTAATTTGTAAGTGTGTCTGCCCAAGGCTTTTATATCTCCTTCACTGTGTGCTTTCTTAGGCAGATTAATACAAATGGAGATCTGAAGGGTTTCTACATTAGCAAGCCAGCACAGAGAGGAGATGGGTGGAATCTCTGCTTTCAGAAGTTAGTTTGACACTCCTCAGGTGTTAAGGATGACTGGCACTCTTACCTTTTCCTTCTGCAGATTTTAAATAGCTCTGTACTTGCGCCTGTTAGATTTAAATACATATCAATAATTTAATTAGAAGAAACATAATGCAAAATTTGGTATAAAATGTTGGTCAGTAGAAAATCAGAAAACAGAGAATGAAGGCTAATCATTACAGAAACTGAAACAGTGAAATGAACAGTCAAAGCCCCTACAACTGTAATGTTATCCCTATAGCCATTCCAGCTACCTGACTACCTTTCTCAGTTCTTTCCACACTTTTTAAGATGGGATATTTTGAGACCAAAGGCTTTCTTCTAAGTAGGACTATACGGCCATAATTTGTTCAAAACTTACAAATGAAAAGACTGCAGTATTTTGACAGCTTGTGGAGTACTGAAGAATGTATGTGCAGAACATCGGCTTTATAATTGGTTTTATGCACAGATGTGTTCATGTCTCATCATAAACTGCTTTCTTTCTGTGTGTATGTGTGTGTGAAATCCTCTAATTTTATAAATTGGTTTCTGGCAATTTGTAATTTATCCCTTGCTTAAAGGGACTTTATGTCCACAGATTAACTGAAACAGGACTTCTTTTATAATGTATTCTCTGCTGCATTGAAGCATTGCCAGAATAGAGCATAAAACATAGGCCATACAGGAGTAAGCCGCTGAAAAAAAAAACACTGGACCTTCTGCTTTGTCAGTCTGTATAATATCACCAAGATAAATCAGTTAATAAATATAACTAAAAGCTTGTTGGAAAGTGCTTGCACTGCTCACTCAGCGTGGTTTGGGGCAGTGTGATTAACGATTTGCCTGCACTTAGTTGTCGCAGTTGCCACTCCGCCTGCACCCCCGTGCCCATCCCACTTGCACACTTCAGGCCACTTTTTGCTTCCGATGAGTTATTTTCCAGCCAGATCAACTCCCTGCTCTGGTTAACCACGTGTCGGCATGGGTGCTTGTTCTAGCACAGACCAGGGGGTAGTGCAGCAACGTGTTTGGCTGAGATGGATGCTGGAAATCTGGCTGGCTTCAGCCAGATTAAGTAGTAGTGGTGACAGCAGTAACTTCAAAGGCTGCCTCAAAATAGGGTCCTATGCAAAGCCTGAACTTTCATACCTGGCTATATGCTATTCAGACCTGTCACAGTCTATAGCAGTGAGAACACTGCCTGGAAAGGTATTAGGGAATAGCAAGGGCAATATTCCCGTGCTATTAGGGAATAGCAGTACTGCCTATGCTATTACCTAATCGTGTGAATGAGGATATGCCCTATGGGGAGAGGAGAGGAAGAGAGCTTAGGCATTTGGACATGAGCTGTGCCATGTCCAAATTCACCATCAGAGAACATTTTATTCACTGATACTGGCGCAGCCACATTGGCTGGGTTTATTAAATCACACTGTACTTTATTTTAGTTTTTGCCTACAAACACTTACTGCATAATTCCTTGTAACCAGTTTAGTTTCAGAGGCTCTGAGAGTCTTGCAAGTTCTGAGTGCAAGAACTATATGATAATAAGTAAATATGAATATTGTCATTGTCTGCCATGGCGTCAAGACGAAACCTTTTTTTTTTTCCTAAACTGAGAGTTTCTTTCCCTTGATCAGCCTGCAAAAATAAGGATTCCTTCTATTTGCAGCTGTTTTAGCAAATGTTTCACTGTTTTTCATAATTTATGCTCGGGGAACCTTTTATTTTATTATTTTATTTTATTCCTATTTATCAGTGAATTCTTTTATTCAGTGCAAAAGTAACATCATATCTTAGATATTCCTGGAAACTTTCAAATACAAATTTCTAAGGCGAATCATTTTTAAGGAAAAAAAAATGCTTTGAAGACTTTTTACTTCACGATTAAGACCTATTTCATTCTCAGCCCACTCTCTCAAGCACAGCTTGAGTGAATCATCTAAAATTTGGACAAAGCATTATCTGCTAACCACAGGCTGTGCATGCAAAATGTGGAGTAAAAAGAACCCTTTTTGTGTTCTTAAAAGGGAAGTGGAAAGGGCCAAAATCAAGCTCATAAAGAAAAACAAATCTCAGCCTTAATTACAGAGAGGCTATTTTTTTTTTTCCTACAATACTAGAAAAATGGTTTCAGCTAGTGGAGCCTGATTAGATTTAAAAGCCCTATTCTATCTGCCATGGGTACTCTGCAATACACATGCTGAAAGTTGAGCATAAACTGCAAATATACTTCAAGATGGTGATTGCATTGCTTTGTAGTATGACTAGCTATGATTTGATTGATAATACACAGAGCTCTGTACTGTAGGCATAAATTACAGAACATCTGCAGAAAACACATCATCAAGCAGAGAAAGTGTAAAACATTATTCCTCATGACTGTCTTCTTGTTTGAGCTGTGTATCATTCACCTGCACTCCCAAACTTTCCCAGTCTTACTGTAGATAATAATTAATACTAATAGCCCCCTATCATTACATTTTGTAATGCTAATAATAACATTATTATTAGGGTTTTCATATTGTGGTCATCAACAACTAGAATATATTTGGTCTTTAGAAATATTTTACAATGTATAGGTATGTCTGTAATACAGACAGCAGGCCTACTGTAGGTTGAAATAAAAGAAGAAATGTTTAAAAGCTTCAAGGTGGAAAAGCTTCTTGAATATTTCTATTCCTGTATTCATTTGCACTGCACCAGATTTTTCAAAATAGCCAATAACCGCCCTGTGTGGGAAGACAGTCCCTGTGGGACTGCTATTAGCAATTCTGTTGCTGGCTCTCTATACTCTCGAACACAACAACACACACGCTGCTATCTCTTTAGGAAACTGGAGTTATGCATTCATAGAAATATGCATCCTGGCTCATCCTCATGACATGCAACAAAGGCAAGTGAAGGGTCCTGCATCTAGGAAGGAATAACCTGTGTAGGCTGGGGGCTGACTTGCTGGACAGCAGCTCTGCAGAGAAGGATCTGGGCGTCCTGGTGGACAAGTTAACCACGAGCCAGCAACGTGCCCTTGCGGCCAAGAAGGCCAATGGTACCTGGGGTGCATTAGAAGGAGCGTTGTCAGCAGGTGAAGGGACACGATCCTCCCCTTTACGCAGCCGTGGTGAGGCCATATCTGGAGTCCAGTTTGGGGCTCTCCAGTATAAGAAGGACATGGAGCTACTGGAGAGAGTCCAGCACAGAGTTACAAAGGTGATCAGGGGACTGGAGCAGCAATGAGGAGAGGCTAAGAGAGCTGGATCTGTTCAGCATCTAGAAGAGAAGACTGTGAGGAGCTCTTACCAATGGGTATAAATACCATAAGGTAGCGTGTCAAGAGGATGGGGTCAGAATGTGAATCTTTTCAGTGCTGCCCAGCGATAGGAGAAGAGGCAATGGGCACAGACCAAAGCACAGGAAGTTCCACCTGAATTTGAGGAAAAACATCTTGACTGTGAGGGTGACAGAGCACTGAAACAAGTTGCCCAGAGCTTGTGGAGTCTCCTTTTCTGGAGGTATTCAAACCCATTTGGACATGATCCTGTGCAACATGCTCTAGGTAACCCTGCTTCTTCACAAGGGTTGGATTAGATGATCTTGCAATGTCCCTTCCAATCTTAATCATCATGAGATTCTATGATTTTCTTTTCTTTCATATTTCATTTTATTTTGTTTTAATCCCTAGCTCGAAGAGCATCGTGCCGAGCAGAAGCAGCTCAAGTACCTGCAGAAGAGACAAGCGCAGGTCATCAAAGAGAAGGACCAGCTGCAAAGCGAACACAGCCGAGCGATCCTCGCCCGCAGCAAGCTGGAGAGCCTGTGTCGGGAGCTCCAGAGGCACAACAAAAACCTCAAGGTTAGTGGCCTTATCAAGGTGCTCAGCAGGTTGAAGGAAGTTATTGGCACTTCACCATGTTGAGTGAATATCAATTCAAAAGGCACATTTACATCTGCACATAGAGAATGTAACTATAGTAGCCAGGCTTCAGCCTAGTCTTCAGTCCTGTTTACACTAAGGTGTTTATGCTCCGTCTTTGGAAATATCCAAGAGCTTTTGAATGTCGAGTTCTTCTACATCAAGCTGCTGTAAGTCATTCCTACATTATTGGGGAGCTTTAGTGTAGAAAAATCAGTAGTACTAGCAGAGCAATTCTGGTGAATTTGCTTTGGCACATTCTCTTCCGCCTTCTGCCAAGGATTGCTGCCATGTGCCAGGCTTGGCTGTGAGAAGCACATCTATCGCTCGAGCCCGCTGTCCGGCTCGAGCCTGCCTTTAGCGCCAGCGCAAGCGTGGCACCGCGAGCCGGGCTGCCGGGGGCACCGGCACACGCTCCCTGTGCCCGCTGCTGTGGCGTGGCAAACGCGGGCAGGCAGCTGGGGAAATTTGTTTTTTAAGACATAGCAGCTAGATTTTCCAGAACTTATCTTTTCAGATCTCTGAGACATTACATGTGAATACATGTGCATGGCCAGAATAAAATACGACCAAATGAAAATGAAATTTAAACAAAATATGAGCAAATTTAGTGATTTTCTATAAAGGACTCACAGGGGGCAGTGGGTATTTTTCATAGAACTTGAGCACTTGGACATTTGCAAATGATCTGTGAGGGATAATCAGTCAAGATATTCACCTCAAGACATTAAGCTGCAAGATAGGAAGGTTGCTGACACAGCATAAATTGTCTCAATTATGAGTATTAGCTTGTAAAGGAAATTCTCAGAAGTGTCAGAGGGCTGGGATCCATACCATATTGGCTGATTACTTGGTGCACTATGCCATTTAAAAGTTAAATTTATAATATGATCAAGTTTTTTGAAAAGATTTAGGTTCAAGAAATATGTTTCTGGTGTGGTCTTCTTTTTCTGAGTACAAGTTAATGAGGTTAATGTTATTAGTGTACAAAAGAAACATCTAGTTTGATCTATTCAAAATCCTTCTTAATGAGGACATAGCTATGTATAGAATTACATATGTGAATTCTCAGAAGCAAGAATCTTACTTGATTTAACCTCCATGCACTGTAATAAATTTTCTTTCATTTCGTAAGTGATTATAGGCTTTTTGATCTCACTGTTAGAAAATATTTTTCTTTTATCTTTGCATTTAGATAGTTCACTATGCATTTCATCTTTACACTTAGGCAAGTCTGAAGCCTGAACCAATATTTAAAAAGAAAGAAATGTTTAAATTTTGGCCACTTCTTAGAAGTTGGAGACCTTTTAATAAACACAGGATGTTAGCCTTTGTCTGGTTCTTATCCTTCCAGCATGAGAAAGCAAAGTTAAATAGGACAGTAGGACAAAATATATTTGCAAAACGAATAAGGATTAAGATAGTAAATAAAGACATTTGACATCTTTGTCCAGTTTTGCCTGTATAACAACTGTACCATGGTTCTCAGAATATTTGTATTTAAGCTTTACCTTTTGGAGATCTGTGAATCTTCAGAATCTTATCTTCTCTCTATTTAAATAAATGTAATTTCCTTTTGCTTATGACTGTACTGGGAGGCCCCAAAACAGGAGAATCCACATGTGTTATTTTTAAAATCTCATGCTTAAGTCATTTTTATTTTGTCTTCTCGGCAGGACAGAGAAGCTGACTCATTTTTTTTTAGCACTTGGGATTAGCACTTTTAGAGTGGAAAATAAAAAACTGTAGGAGATTTTGTCATTTCGAAAGCAAAGGAGAAACCTGGCCTACTCCGGGTTACAAGTCATCTCCTTTGACTTGCCAAGTGGTACATTATATGCACAACACGTAATGTAAATGTCATCTTTACTCATCTAGTGCATGGAATTCCCATTAACTGGAGATCAGTGCAGCTAAGTGGTGATGCATACGCAATGCAGAGCTGCAGATCAGAGAAGTAAATTTCTGGTTAATATTGGATGCTGGCTCAAAATTTTACTTACTTACAGTCCAGCCATTCAGTTTATTTCCTTGTGGTTACACTTCAGAGCAGAAAACAGATGTTTAATTCTCTCTCCAAGAAAAGCAGAATAAAAGTCCTTGAAATAATAGAATGTATTCCCACTGCAATACAGAATAACCCTGCTAATACCAATAGAAACTAATTTTTCTGTATTGTATTCATGTTTTGTCAATTATCTGACCATTTGGTGGCTACTAAGTATCATGTAGTGACATAACTATCTCAGTCCCTTGCCCTTCCTGCTACCAGACATTAAGCAATGACGGACTTTCATGCAAGTGCCACAAGAATCACTAACTTCGACTATGGGCTCAGCTCCAAACTGCAGAACTGAGGCTCACACGGTGCTGCCTGGGACTGGTGAGAATATTTCACTGAAAATGCAGAATCTGCCCTCATATCATCTCTGCTGATATGACATCAGCAGGCTAACAATCTTCTTGATGTGCTTGAGAGAGAGATCAGGACCAGAGATAACCCTGCTCTTCTATTTGCAAATTATTTTGCATTCCAGTGAGTGATAAATCCCAAACTGTAAAATAACTTTGTCATAATTTTACAAAGTCTTATCAATGTATTTTTATATTTTAGCAGTAAAACACAGGAGAGTGTTATCAATATCACAGTAGCATATGACAGTATACCTTTAACAGAAGAGAACCAGAGCACAAGAAGATTAAGAAAAGACAGAGGAAAGGAGGAAAAGGGCAATCAGAACTCCAGTTCAACCAGAAATCCAGTGCATTTTTTTTTCTTGCTCACTGAAATTGAATGTTTAATTTAAAGCTATTAACAGAATAAGCACAGGCTGGAGCTATTAATGAGGCCAAGCATGGTTTGCACAGTGTGAATTCATCATGATGATGCTGAGATGAAACCTCCCAAAATACTCTTTACTCTTCTCCAGTACAGCAGAGGAGGCAGGAGCACAGGACTCTGCACATTTACTTCAGGAGTAACAGCAGCAACATTAAAGACAAGTCAATCTTCAGTCTTCCAGTGTATGAAAAAACTTAAGGATATTGCTTTACAGAACAGGGTCTGGAAACAGGAAAGACAAAGAGATCTGTTGAACAGAAGGGCATCCTCTCAGGTAACTGGAACATGTATAAGCAAATATTTAGGCTGCAGACTGATGATAACAGAACTGGGAAGGTGATTTGAGGTCTGTCAGACTGTATGTGATCATTTTCAGGTGGGAGAAGAAATAGCACTCTGCAGTTCTAATTGCAGGGATCCCACCAGCCTCTGTGATTCCAGCACAGGTACAGTTTCAACCATATGCTTGTACAGCTAGTAAAATCTCGGATTTAAAGCTCATGCCTCCAAAGACCAAACTATTCGGATGCTATTAACAGAAACACCTAGAAATCTCTGAGGTTGGAAGCAGATTACAGGAGAGAGTATTCAACAGTATGTTTAGATGGGCAATGGCAGCATCTCGGTCATCTCCACTACACAGGCAGAGAAGAAGACCCAAAGAGTTGCTTCCTTCACCCAGCGAAGAAGCGACGAGTGCAGAGCCGAGCACAGTGTCACATCTGCAGGCTGCCTTTCTTCCCAGCCAACTCCTCTCATCCATGCCCACATTAACTCATAACTACAATTGCAAGGATTTAATAAATTGCTACTATTTTATGAGAGATTCTGAGGAGCTCTCTAGGGCACTCGCCAGCTTTCCCATGCAAATGTTCTCTGGCTTTACCTTCTAAGGAGAAGAGGCCTGTGCCATACAACAAATGTCTCATGGCTCTCAGCATCTTTAACCAAATATTTTTGTTATTCTCTTTGCACTTTGTATAATTATTCCTCTTCTGAAAAAGAAAGGAGCAAAAACTAAGATCCTGTGTGTTAGCACATGCACTTTTTTTTTTTTTTTTTTTTTAACGATTGCTGCTGTCAGGATGTCTCCTTTCACCTTGTAACAAAACTATTTGGTGTGTCTTATATGCAATACACAGAAACATTTTATTTTATACTCAGCTGGACTTATTATTCCAGTGAACTTTAAATCACAGCAGTGTCACAGCTTCATAACACTGTTTGGTGAATTGAAACAATAATGTATCTTTGAGGAAAGATTTGAAACTCTGGAACAGGACTCCAAACATGCAAGCTCGATTTCCTACTTTGTCTTTGACTCCTTGAAAGAACCTGGCCACTCTTCTGCCTGTGCAGACGTTATGCAGAAGTTATACAGAAGTTTTATACATGTAAAACAGTTGATGCAAGACACCTTCTAAGTAACATTTTAAATTCAATATTAAGGACAATCAAAAAGTACCAGAAAGGGAACTTTGCTTAATATCTGTTCAAGAAACACGTTGCAGGGAATTCAGAATTATTCTTAATATTTTTTTTGCTGAAAACTTAGAGAGAATCTCTTTTGTCTTGATGCATATTTTTTGTACATATAATTTTCTTAAATATCAAACCAGAAAACCTCAAATATTTTGTCCACCTCTTAGAATGAAAGCCCTTCTGGGCTCATACTTTACTTCACTATGTCTGTGAATATGCACATATGTTCTTGTGCAAATGCAGAGCACAGCAGGATTTCATAGTGATTTCTGTGCACTACAGTATTATTAGCACTAACAGCCCCAATAGCTTTCCTCCTGTCATCTATGACATTGTCATTTCTACCACTTCTAGTTCGGCAAAAGGACATATGTCTTCTACTTTGAACAGCAGTTGTTCAGGATCAGTTTTGTGTTTTGCATTCTAAGTAGAAACTGTCTCATTTAGTATTCATACTACTTCAAAAGTAGGGCCTGAATCAACACCTTTTATGTCACATTTGCAATATAAATTATATTCCATTAGTCAACTAAGGCTTTATTCAAATATACTTATAGGAAATATCCATATGCAATGTTATCAGAGATTTTTATTTAAATTACTGTGATAGCTGAAACCTTATTAGAGCATGCCACATATATACCGCAGAGTGTTTTCTCAACATGGTTCCAGCATGATTTGTAACTACAGGAGTTATGGTACTAACATTGCATATAATTGTTACATTCTCGCCAGAAGGACAGACTGCCCCTTTATTTCCAAGCAGGAAATAAAAATTGTCCGTATTTCTTGATCAAAAGCTATGAATCTGGATTCCTTCTGCATCCTCCTTTATATTAAAAAAATCCAGGTTAAAAAAAAAAAAAAAATCCATCAATGTTTCTCCAGGCAAAAATCTGATTCTCTTTCATGACTCTAAGAAATGACCTACAATTTTTCCTTGATTTCACTGCCTATTAAATTAGTTCAAATCTTAGTGAAAGTTAGAAAACGGTAGGGAAGGAAGACTGGGGAACTCAGTTGGAATCTGTAGAAAATAATGAATTTCTCTCAAAAAAATGAAATCCAAAGACCATAAATTTGGTATTAGGATTTCTAGTTAACAGATAGCATTTTTAAAGGGTGAATTTCTGATTAGGTCAATAAAAGTTTTGATAAAAAGCCTATGACTACTATTGCTAAATATCTTCTTCCAAGTTCGCTTTAATCTGAGAACTCTGATCTACATCCATCTTTATAAATGTATATTCTTGGTTCCCTAATTTTTTCAAGATCCCTATGTAATTTGTTCTTTAAATTTAGAATCATGCCTAATGCCGACGTACATGAAAGAAAGAAAATCTACAAATCGGACATGTATAATCCTTCAAAGAGAGCTCTTACAGCACTCTGAATCCCTATCTTGTTGCAACTGCTTATTATGTGTCTTCTATTTCTGCCCTGTCCACAATTTTAACAACAGGAAGAAACGATTCAGCGAGCACGGGAGGAAGATGAGAAAAGGAAAGAAATAACTAATCATTTCCAGGGCACGCTTAGTGAAATCCAGGCTCAGATCGAACAGCAAAGCGAAAGGAACATGAAGCTGTGCCAAGAAAATACAGAGCTGGCGGAGAAGCTCAAGAGCATCATTGATCAATACGAGCTCCGGGAAGAGGTGAGAGCAACACACTGCCTTCCCGAAAAGGCAGAGCGGGAACGCGGCCTTCCCAGGGGATTGGGTTTGTGCAGCACCTCCCCGCTTGCTGCCGTCTCCGCGTTTTGTGGCAATGCCATGGGTAACCTCAACAACGCTTTGCAGGCTCATCCAGAGCAATCCAAGGGGACTCAGCATGGCAAAACACAGGCAGAGAGGAACACGGCCGAACAGGTGACGGCTCTGTCACTGCTGAGGACCAGGGCTGAGGCCAGGCTCAGGCCCGTGAGGTGCCTCTCGCCACCCTTGTCCTTTGTCCCTGCTGTCTCCCAGCCTCTCCCTCCTGGCCTTTTCCCAGCTCAGGGGGTGAAGAGGGGCCATAGTGCAGATGCGGGGTGTACGGGATGGGGGGGAAAGAGGGAGCACAGCTCCTGGCTCCTCACACAGGGCTTGCTGAGCCCTGCCCGCATGCAAACGCTTCAGCCCTACCCGAGAAGCAGAGGAGCAACAACCAGGATAAAGGAGGCCCTGTGCCTCTGAATCAGTTCTTCTTTCGCAGGCTATAATGTTCACTGTAAAATCCATCAAATAGCAGACAGATGGAAAATTATTCTTTATGTAAGCATTAGAGCTGGTCCGAAAATTCTGACACACAAAAAACCTGCAGCAAACCCCCAAACTACCAGATTATTTTTTGTGCTGATTTTATGACAAACCCTAGCAAATATCACAGTGGGTCTTTTTAGTGTTTGTAATTACGTTTATTGTGAGTTTCATTGCAGCCAGACAACATTAGCCTAGTAAATAAAACATAAGTAATCTGTCCTTACAATCTGGAATGCCCGAAACACTCGTTTCCAAATATGTTACATCATGTATGAAATCTTACACTGAAGGACACCAGTGTGCATTCCTGCCTTGTGGTTTCTATCAGAAGAAAAGGATAAAGAAAAGAGATGTGCTCAGAATATTTACTCCAATGAATTTTATCCACATGCAGCAAACGTGAGAACTCTCAGTGTGATTGACTTCAGAGGGGTCACTGTGGAGCCAGACACTTTAGAGGGCAAAAGATACTCCCAGTTCATCATCAGTCCTGATGTCTTGTTCATTACCAGTCGTGTAATTGCACACAGACACTACATTATGTGTGTGACACCAAAGCAAATGGGACAGACTGGGCATATATCTACTGAGGAGGTGGTATGAGCCATGCACGTACACCGAAGTGCTGCAGATGCAGGCACAGTATGTCTTTTAACCCATTTATCTGCCGGCTGGCTTAGGTCTCCTGGTCACTTAACAGCCTCCAAAACATATGTGTACTGCAACTTGATTTTTAACGAGCAGCCATTTGAGCTTGGATTATAATGAATTAACCAATGATGCTACAGATATCAACAGTGGCAAAGGTGCTGTGAGTGTCTTTTTTTATTTTGCTGTTGCAAGACAAGTCTCCTTTCCCATGCAAATCCTGGAACAGTTAGTTCTTATCAGTACTGCAGATTTTTAGAAAATGCACTAGGTTGGGAGCCTTGCTGTTTTGCAATATTTTTGTCTAATGAGTGTTCCATTAGAAAGCGGTACATGTATGAGCACGACAGCCTTCCATACATTGAACCTGCACATTCAGCAGATTTTATTTTCTTACAGCACCTTGATAAAATATTTAAGCACAGAGAACTTCAACAGAAACTGGTGGATGCCAAGTTGGAGCAGTCTCAGGAAATGATGAAGGAAGCAGAGGAGCGACACCAGAAAGAGAAGGAATATGTACCTATCTTTCTAATCTGTCTGTCTGTCTGTAGTCTAACAACAGGCCAAAACCAGCCCTGCATGCCATGATATGTTGTTTTTTCAGGTCCAAGTTGTGATACAATAGTAGGGGAAAAATAAGTTTTTACTGCTACTTGTCAATGCTCACTGTAAAGGAACATCCTCTGAAAGACTGCTTTCATTAGCATTTACAGTTTTTAAAGCAAACTGCAGATTGCTCTAGCTTACTTGCCATTATTATGCAACATGCTTGGTCAGCCAGTGCCATTACTTTTCAAACTGCACTGCTACTTGACTCTCCGTCTCCTCATATGATAAATGAACACATTTAAGCAATGAGAGGAGAACAAGACCATGTTATTTAAATGAGCAACATGAGCACCAGCATCCCTCAGGTACCAGCAACAGTTCTCTGACCATGCTCAGTGCCTCCCTGTTTGTCCTGCTACGGTGCTGGTTTTGCTAGGAGAGGAAGCTACATAAGCTGCTCACCTCCCCTTCTCTTTTGCAGATGTTACCCTCCCCTCATCAACGTGTCAGTGACTGCTTGAGGCAGAAACTTCTTGGGTTAGCGAAGTAGTTTGATTTGCTGTTCTAGCCTACCCAGGGGGAGTGATAAGCCCCAGCAGGGCTCAGCAAAGAACAGGTCCAAGCAAGATGTCCCCACCAGGCATGGAAGGATCTGGAGGGGGGCACCTGCCTGTGGCTTCACACATTTTGACCTAATCAAACCAGAAGTATTTTCCTGAGGCTGCCTGGTAATTTCACAGTAATATGAACATCTACCAAGGATCAGTGTTGAACACTGACATCTGGTCACTTTTCTCAACAGTGACAGCAGCTGAGGCTACTTACAGAGGAGCATCAGGGCTCAAGGAAAAAGGAAAAAAAAAAAAAAAGAAAAGCTTATTTTTGCACCAAGAGCAGCGTGAGAGAGCTCAAATGAGAGTATATTTATCCCCACACAATATCTGGAGATATGTTACTATAAGCATAGTCAAAGTATCCCAAAATATGAAGGTTGCCCAGCATCCATAGTATTCCAAATGTGAGGATCTCAAATATGAGTATGCCAAAATATAGGGCTTTAAACACTGTGGATAGAGCACAAGGGAAATACAGATATACTCTTATCAAAAATGGCTCATAAGAACATTATTCCCTTTAACTACACTGCTTGTGTGGCTGGGAGACAAACTTCTCAGCTTTACTCACAGCTAGGGACCAAGAGGGAAGAGGAGACAGGATTTCTCCAGTTCCACATCTTCCTGCTGCTGCAGGACAATTTGGTCCCAGCTGAGTACTTGCAGTGTTGAGGACTACATAAAGCTAGAACTCCAAATTTCTGTCTGACAATTGACACTTAATAGATTCAAACCCTAGGAAACATTCCCAAGAAATCCCTTGCAATCCCTTCCAAATCACTGTAGCTTTTTATAGCTATAAACCAGCTAACGCTGACTCAAGTCTAGTTGGCCATGGGCAAGCAATTAGTTACATTTACCCATGGCTACAACCACCTGCCAAAATACAGATTTTGCAGGTGATCTGAGCACCTGTTTCACAGAGGTACTTTGTTTAATCAGCTCTGAAAGTCTATCCTGACAGTAACACATCTCATTGATATGTGGTAAGGAAAACTCTTTGCCATACCTGACAAGTCAGTCTCCAAATGTTGTATTATTCTAGATAACAAATATAGCATAGTAGGCAAATTTGGACTTACTTTCCTAATGTGATTGTGAGGTTTTTTTCATGAGTCCCAAATTTCAGATACTGAGAAAAAAAATGTCAAAGATGGGACACTGAGTCTGTGGAGAATTAACATATACAGCCTTTCCTTGTTCCCTGTGACATTGCCTCAAAGGCAAGTCCATGTACTACGCTGGAGCTTATACCTGTTTGTTGGAAAGCTCCCCAGAAGGATTGCAAAGCAACCTGGGGAAGAGGCGATAGTCAGTGTTTGCTGAGTGTAGGTAACTGAGCTTAAAGAACCAAAAGATCCCAAAGAATCTGAGCTCTGGGGCTATCTCTGCTGCCTGTGACTGTCACTGTTTCTAGCCAACATTTCTCTGTATATTTTAGGCAGAAGTGATAGACAGTTTTGTTCTTTTCATTTCTTATAAAGTAGTGAAACTCATCATCATCTAAATTCAGGAGTGGGAGATTTTCTTTGTGGCTATGTATGACTAGACCTATGAAATAATACATTCAAAAACAAACTAAAAAGCCATAAAGTAGTGGGCATATAATGATAACGCATTGTGTTCAAATAATTTTATGCACGCTATCCAAGCTAAAGCACAAAAACCCTGCCTTTGAGGTAATTTGGTAATGTATTACTAACAACACCTCAGAGCGAGGTAGATTTAGCCAGAGAAGTGAAGACACTGGCCAAAAGCCATACAGTGAGTCAGTATCAAAACAGGATTAGCATGTCATGATTCACCAGCGGTAGCCCAGCACCCAGCGAACTAGCCTACACTTGTCTCCCACCTGAAGCTTGTTGACAAGCTCTTACTTCCACTCATCCAGCTACACCATGTAGGGGTGTGTGTGCATATTTATATGAAACTGGGGTGTTTCTGAGAGTCTTCTCATATACCTGTACCTCATTTCAGTTCAGCATTGTGCAAAGGCAGCACTTTGCAGCATTTCTGGGAAAGGCCTTCAGCACTGGCTAACAGTTAGTTCTCTTCATACCACTTTTTACACCCTTGTACATGACTTTGCTGCAGGAGTTTTCAAACATTTTTTAAAAGATTTTTTTTTCTATTCTTTTATCTGTATGATTACTCCTTGAAGGCTCACTTTGATGTCTTCTTACGAACCTCTTCCATGCAGGAATATTTGCTCCTATAAAAACTTCTTCACCTCATTCAGGGAGACATATCCCCTCCTGCAGCCTTTGTGTATGGCAGCTTATCAGGCTGTGGTCAGACAGGACATCTCTGTGCGGGTATGATTCACTCATTGAAAGAACCCATGACCACAATAACATTGCATCTATGGTACTTTTAAATGCTGTAAAAGAATAAAATAGCATCTTCTGGAACATCTGGTGATCCCACAGTGTTCTGTTTGTCAGTTCACGCAGCAAAGAATATGATTCTCTAGACAAGGAACAGTAGTTCATACTGTGCGGCCTTCCTCAAGGATCGGTCTGACCTAACAATGTGTTTTCATCATCATCCTCTAGCTGGTCAGTACTACTTGGACTCCTTCAGGACACAGTGTGTTTTTGGCACTCATAATACAAACTTCCATGAACAGTTAATTGCAGTTTAGAGCCCCTTTGGCTTTCCAGAATGTGACAGGAAGGTGTCGATCAGGTGTCTACATAACTGGGCTTTGCAAACATTGGTAGCAAAAAGGGAAGCCTGATTTTCACCAAGTCAGTCCCTAGATCTATGTCACGGAATGAGAATGTATATTCTTTGGGGATGGCTCTTTCCACTCTGAGCATGATGTGACTGGGCCTCCAGCAGCTGTCATAGCTCTAATAATACAGTGTAAGATCACCACACTTAACTGCAGTGGTGTTTTGTAAACACGCCATGCAATATTTATCCATTTCTTTATACTTCAGCCTCCTTGTTACCACTTCATAGACTATTCATAAATGTATCAGTTCTCCTGATTCAGTTTCTCCCAGCCTGGTATTTGCGGATGACCTCAGGCTGCATAAGAGAACACGCTAATCTGAGCAAGCTGCTCTGTGTCTTGCTTTCATTACAGGAGGGTTATTTAACTCCTGGATCTTAACTGGCCACAGAAGTTAGGTGGGTCAATAGGAGAGAAGCAGGATTTCGTTAACAAGTGAAGGAAGTAACTTTTACTTCCCTTCTCTGTCCATCTGTCCATGTTACATCTATTGTATTGGGGCAGAAGATATGGGACAAAGGGTAAGGGGGACAACACACAGGGGTGACATCTTCACTATCCAAGATACAGGCAGTGACAGGTACTCTGGAGTTACCTAGCGATAAATCCAGATTTAAAAAAAAAAATCAGTTTTTGGAATTAAGGACTGGCCTAGAGAGTGTGTTGCTCTGAAGGATTTCAGAGTATTTTCATTAAATCATTAAATCAAGACACTCGGTAATTCTCCCCAAAGCAAACAGATTTCAAAGAAAGACAAAACTTAAAAAAAAAAAAAATTAAAAATTAAAAAAAAATTAAAGGATTTGTGTGTGATTTTGTAAAACATACTCTCTCCCAAGAAAGAAGCTCAGCTATTACCTAGACCTACTCATTCCATTTTTTTTACTGGATATGACATGCGGACACCATCTACTTGAAATTTTGAGATCTGAGTAAACAAGATCTAAACTCAATAATTCAACTCCTATCTTCACTGAAAATAAACATTACATTAAAATAACAAAATAAATGTCAAGTGGCAAGTAAAAAGCAGATGGGATGTAGTGTCTCGCCATACAGTTCGTAGCTAAGCTGTAAAGAAAGCACTCTAAAAACTTAATGGGTTCAAATCAAAAGGCCAAATCAAATCAAATCAAAATATGTAAGAAATAATTTTTTTAAGGATAAAATATATATAGGCAACAAGTCTAATTTACATAGCTGCTGTGCTGCAAGTAGGACAGGGAGAGAATTCACTATTTTTTATTTGTTCAATCAGTATTTTTAGGTACATGCTCATTTTTTTTTGTCAGGTGGTATTCAAGTAGTTTTCCAGTGTTACTTCTAATAAAATGAATGCTTTTATGAAGGATCAAATACATCTTCTGTGTGCAGGTTTACTCACCTTTCTTTTCCAAAACAAGAATGAGATTTATTGATTTATATATTAGACTCTTACTCTCAATATATTTTTTCAGAGCTCATTGGTCTTATTTTAAATGGTACAATTAATTCCAACATAAGAGCATATTATGGTAAACTAAATTGTTTATATCTCCTTTCTCGAGGTATCAATAGCATTTTTTTTTTTTCTAAATAGCTCTTATCAATAAATGTAATGCTTAATAAATGTTCGGTCAGTGAGCCAAACTAACACTTAAATAAAAGTGCTTCCTGCTTTTAGATGAAACCAATTGCTAGGATATTACTTTGGAATAGTAATATATTTGGAATAGTAGTATATTTGGAACAGTAATATCTGACTTTGGAGAGTATTACTTTGGAATAGTGAACTTTTTTTTTTTTTTTTTCCATCAAGGAAAGTGTATAACTTATTGCTACAACTCACTCCACCTCAAGTGAGTCTCCAGCCCGCAACTGACACATCCAAACACCATTTTACTAAAGACCTTGAGCTAGAGATAACGTCTTCCCAGGCACCGCCAGGGATTAAGCTGCAATCAGGCTCTTCCCGGGCTGCCTCTTTGATCTAAGCGAGGCATTTGTCACATTGAGGTGGGATCCTCTGCTGACTGCACGTTAATGCAAATAAAGCACCAGAGTTACTCCCTTTCTAAAAGCTCGCAGGATTTTGAGACACTTCCAGCTACTGCAGTTTCAGGATGCTGAGTCCTGATGGTTAATGCGAAAGGGAGGGAGGTTGCCATTTACGTGACAGAGGTGAAAGAACCGAGGGCATTGTAGGCAGTCTCTGGAAGTCTGATGGAGATACAGCTAAACAGTACATGTTTTAGAGTACAATATATGCTCACTTTATTCCAGGCAGTTTGTGAATTCCTATTCAAATATGTCTTTTCTATGCAAATGTCCCATTCGTCCTTTCAGATAGCACTAAATGTTCTGTCTCACGTAGCTCCTCTTGATGCACTCACAGGAGTGCTAGATGCCTCCCCTTATCGAGGTACACAGTGGCAGGGGCCATAGGGGTGGATAACTGGGAACTGGATGATAAGGATCTACAACTGACAAGTCAGGGATTTAACACTTTTCTCTCTATTGCCTGAAACACAGCTCCTGAACCAAGCTGCGGAGTGGAAGCTCCAGGCCAAAATGTTAAAGGAACAAGAGACTATCCTACAGGCACAGGTGACGTAGGAGAGTGGATTGCATGGTGTGCCTTTGTTTGCCCATTTTTAACCCATGAGACACATTCCAGGTAAAGTATCCAAACTGCTTTCTGTGTTTCCTTCTAACCTCATTCTGCATCACACAGACTAGGGTAAAGGAAGTAGGTTCCTTTCAAGCCAATCATAAGGTAATGCCCCACATGGCACATCACGCTGTGGAGTTTATGTGTCTTTACAGTACTAAACCACACACTGATGTGGGTGCCTGAGCTAGATTATTCATCTTAACTTTTCTTTGAGTGGATTTCTGATCCAGCAAGCACTGAAGAATATACATAACTTGAAACACATTTGTCAAAACTAGAACCAAAATGCTCGCTCTTTCTTTTCTTTCTTTTCCTGTCTGTACTGGGGTTTGAAGGCAGAATTTTCATTAGCTTCAACAGAAATTTGTCTTCTGAGGACTGATACAAATGGCCTTCTAGGATTTCAGTATTTATTCAAGGCTTGAAACATTCAGTAAAATAAAATGACATTCCCAAAAATACATTAAAAGTCATGCTGGAGTGAAAGGCAGTAAAGACCGAGAACTAGGCAGCAGATAGAAAACTACACTTTGATGAGCAACAGAGTAACCAATGTTGAATATGAGATAATAAAGTGCTGTGCCAGACTTCCACATCAAAAAGAGATGACTTCCGCTGATTTTCCCAGATTTATGAAGCTTTATCCTCTAAATACCACCGAGAACGGTCATCCTTCAGTAGGGCTTATAGAGCAGTCAGTCCTTCAGCCCCCTGCAGCCACTCATCTCTTCACCCATGAGCCAGGCTCCTTCTCACACTGCATCCCCCTCCTACCTGTGGCTCACAGGACATCTTACTGGGGAGCTGTACCAGCAATGCCCTTGCAATGGGCTAATTCCCACCTGCCAAAGAATCAAGTAAGGACAGCATTAAACTGGCACTCTGGAAATACACTAAGAGGAGTTTGGTTCTTCAGGTGGCTTTTCAAAGGCTGCGATAAGCAGGTAGCACAGTGAAGAACATGGCATAAACAGCAACTGACACCAGTGTGACAAGTTCTGCAATCAAACCTCAAAGGCCTCCAGCTGAGTCTATCCCAATTGCAAACCTGATCCCAATTTTCTCAGAGTGGTTTTAATTAAACTTTTATGTTCACCTAGAAAGAGCTTTGTATTTAGGCAGACCTCTGTAGCCAGTTTAATGAAACTAAAGGTTTTGATAAAAAAAAAAAAAAACAGAATATATTAAGCATACATTTAAAACAGCAAAATTGTTTTTGAAAAAATTCAGTTGAGCAAGTCTGCAAATGCATTGATAAGACATGTGCTCCTTGCAGCCTTCCTTACAAGAAAATGAAGGTATTTACTCGCCAAAATGAAGCACATATTTAAGTATTCTGCTCAAGTCTGAGAGCTCTGTCACTTTCAAAGCAGCCTCCACTTGGAATTACTGGGAATTATTACTATTATTTCCAATACAGTAGCCCTGAAGGTCCTCTCTCATGGATCAAATGCCAGTGTGCAAACACAAAACAAAAAGAGTGTCCTTGGTACTGAGAGGGTACAATAACCAGCGGATTTTAGTGGCTGAAAGAATGCATGAAAATGAGAGGATATTGGTCAATGTGACAAGGGGAAGCTATGAAACGCTCCTCACGGTATTTTATAGCAAGCAAGATACCTCTCCATTTTAGAGCTCTTCCTTCAGCTGAAAGGAACCAGAGAGTATTAGTTTCTTGCCTGCCAGTCTCTTTGGATGGCACAAGAAGCTGAGCATGGCTGAATCCTGTTCTTCAAATGGTTACAGGAATTTGGCACCAGTTCATGGATTACACCCAAATTGTGATGGAGCTTCCCAAGATGATGCAAGCCCTCCCCATTGCTTATGCTGACTCTTGGAGCTTTGTGTTTTGAAACAAAACAAGGAGATAAAGCTGAGGCCTTTAATTTTTGGTAGTCAGCATAATATAAGTGCTTGAATACGACAGCTGAGAGGAATGTAAAAAGGTTGCAGGGAGTCTTTGCTGCAATGCCAGCCTGGAGGTCACCTTCAACGTAAGGCAATGTTAAAAAGTGCCCTTTTCCTGCAGCCTTCCACTTAAATTTATGCCTGCCCAGCAGTGCTCCCTGTTGCTCACTCACGGAGGAAACACGCAAGGACAGGTGGTCCTTATGTCGCTAACGGGGGATCACAAATACATTCTCGCAGGGAGAGACATCTCCCACAGTCTTTTCCCAGCTACTATAAAAACATTCACTCATTTATTATTCAAATTTAAATTGCAGGAGCCATTCTTTGTATAAGAGTAGTGCCTAGGGCCCAAGCTGAGATCAGAGCTTGCTCTGCTCAAACCAAAAAGGTTTTTAATGTAATGAAAGAACAGGGAAATTTGGGAGGGAAAAGCAAAGACAGGGAATTGGGGTAAATTTTAAGAGCATGGCTCTAGGCTAGGAACCCCAGTTTGCTTATCCCCCTCCTCTTCCTCACCCCCTCACCAGGAACTTCTCAAGGAACCAGACACCTCAGTCAGTATCAGTGTCCCACTTAGAGTATGGCACGTGGGCTGTCAAAATAAATCCTGCTGAATTTATGCTTATGCATATGTCACAGCTCTGGCTACAGCACAGTATAAATACACGTGTGCAAGCTTCAAGTCAGCTGGATCCAGCACGGGCTCCAGAGAGCAGCTTAACTTTCCATGCATTTCCCCAGCACAGTGGGGACGAGCTGCAGCGGGGGGGCATTCCCCACTGCCTAACCTGTGTAATGTAAACTCAGCATGGGCACATGCACATTACCCTGCAACCACCGCAGTCATGTACCCTGAAGGGCACTGTAACAACTAACCAGAATCACCATAAATCATAACATATCTGACTTTCAAATCAGAATTAAACCCACACCATTATTAGCAATATTTCCTACACCGTCTTTTTCTGACTAGCTGAATAAAAGCGTCCGGGGACAGTAGATGTTTGCTGACACCAAATAAAAGAAAGACTCCTATTCAATCACTTAGTCGCTTCCCGGCAGGTATGGCAAAGGGCAGGCAGCCTCTAACCAAATGTTCGGGTCCCACAGGCTGCTCTTGATGCTCCCATTGCTCAGTGACCACCCTGCCTCTGCCAGTGTACGTTACACTCGTCACTCACTTTCTAATGAGAGTTGTCAGGCTGGACAGATGTGTTGTCTGATCATGTCAGTGTTGTCGGGGGGACGCTGTCCATTGCTCTGGAATCAGAGTAAGTGCTGGAATCTGATCTGATTTTCTTTTTAGAAGGACAGATAGCTGTACTCTATTTATTTAGCACCTTGTTTGTTTTCAGTGTTTTAAAAATGATTTCCCAGGCAGAAAAATAGGAAAAGGGGAAAATAAGGGAATATTGCAGACCAATTGAGCTAAGATCTTTAGACTCCCTTTTTCAAAAGCGACCACTGAGTTTAGATATAAAAATACAGCTTACTGACAAAACCCAGCTACAGATGAACTTTTATATGGCTACGACAGCAGGTAAACTGATAGCAAAATATGGAGTTAGAAAGGTCTTAAATCTAGCACATTGCAACAGATCTGTTTTCTGCTCTGCTTCATGAAGCGCAGTGGAATTGGCACAGGAGGCTGCCAGGGGATTGCCCTCCCTGCCTCTGCCAGCCCTGCCTGAAGCTTTGAGCCACATACGTGCTATAAGACAGAGCTGACAAGATGTCCTGTGGAGTCTTTCAAGCTGCAGTCCAGAGATGTGTCTCAATGCAGTGGGTCAGGTAATGCAGGAAGGATACAGCTACGGCCCCTCCACTCATTCATCAGGGTACCCAAGAAATCAGCCAAATAGCTGAGTTAGGCTATATCAAGCTCCTTGCCTAAACCCTGCCAGAACTCACAACCCCCAGCTTAAAGTTAGAGGAGGGATAAGTCTACACAGCAAAGGGAGGCTGACTTTTAACCTAAGCTCTGGACGTCCCTGATTCCTACCATAAACTGATCCCATCTCCTGGTCCTGCACAGCATCAGCGGTCGCAGGAGCCCAGGTTAGTCCTTGCCCACTCATTTGCAGCCCAGTGCACCCATGGACACAGCTTAGTTGCCTCTCATGTTAGAGATTTCTGCTCTACATGTCATCCCAATAGTCCTTTCCTGCAGCTGTTGGCCACAATTGTATACAGAAAAATATACAGGGTTTGGGAAGAAAAGAAGGAAAGGCACTTTTTTTGTGGCTTTGGTGCCCTTCTCCTGGAAATTTTGCACAGAGTTACTTAGGGGAAGAGTTTCAGAAGTCTCCACTTTTGGGGAATTCTTTCACTTCTGAGCACCCTGCCTAAGTCACCAAAGTGCAACAGTCAAAAAAAAGTTGCACACCATAATTACCAGTCTTTTTAGAATAATTGACCTGAGTCTTTCTAGTCTTACTCATCTTACCTTTCTGTAATAGAGGAATCATATTAGTTTGCAGACTTATAAAGATGCAGAGAATTTCAATTGCCCAGTGTTCATGCTTCATGATATATTCTACTAAAATAAGGCATCATCATTCAGTTTGCCCTCCTGGAGACTCAAATTATTTTTTTTCTTTTACTTTTAATGTAGATCACTCTCTATTCTGAAAGGTTTGAAGAATTTCAGAAAACACTGACCAAAAGCAATGAAGTGTTTGCCAGCTTCAAACAGGAGATGGAAAAAGTGAGTAAAAGCCTATTTCTGACCTCCATGCTTGATACACTCCTTTTAGATTCTGACATTTCTTACTGCAATAATTTTACCTAGGGTGGGGACATTTCTGCCTGTTTCGGAGAATAACAAACTCATCAGTGTCCAAATAAGGTGTGGGGCACATTCAGCCATACGAAAATGTTAGCATCTTATTTTGACATTTTGCATACATTTATGATCTCTCTTCTGGTAAATAGACAAAAAAGTAATAATTCCACCTTTATTTTGTCTTTTGTTTTTGCATTAGTTGGTATTCCGTATGTTGGCTGCTCTTTTAAACACGTAATTAATTGGTCCTGCTTTGGAACTTCAGACTAGAGGGTGAAAGTTATATAGCAGAAATTTAAAAGTAAATCTATCCCTTAACATAAATTATTACTTAGCATAATCTTTACAATTGCTGGTAGTCGAGTTATGAGTACAACCAAAAACCTAGGTGAAGATGGTACCCTAATTTCATGTGCCGTGTAGAATTAGTGCTGTGAACCAGCTTTTCTTCCTGCTTCTGTAGATGACAAAGAAAATGAAGAAGCTGGAGAAGGACACTGCTACCTGGAAATCCAGGTTTGAGAACTGTAACAGAGCATTACTGGACATGATTGAAGAGGTGAGCAGTCTTTTTTTTTTTTTTTTTTCCTCCTGATACCTCTTCTGCCACCTAATGCTTTTAAGGGCAGGTGAGATGACCTGAACCCAACAAAAGTCAATGAAAACCCTATTCCTTATTTTAAGGGTCCCTTTTCAATCTATCTTGATAATGAGATGTCTTCAAAGTAAATAACAGAAGCCACAATCACAATCAACTGCTGGAACTTTTAGACTGTATGTAGAGACATTCATTATGTCCACAAGAAACTGAGTTATGTAATACTGTGAATTTTAAGTGCTCAAAAATGCATGACTGTTAATGCTCTTACGCTGAAGTAAGTTGGCATTAGTCCACTTAATGCTACTTTCTTTCTGCATAAGAGCAGCCACCCAGGGAATTAATGTGCTCCAGCTAATGAACTTTAAATTCATACCTTTCATTAACTTTCTGTGTAGGCAAATTCTGAAAGCCAAAAGCAAGTGCTATGGTTCACCATAGTTTTAATCAGGCTGCCACAGAGGCATTGCAGAGGAAATTAGTAAGCATTGTGGAACTCATTCAAACAAGATAAGAGGCTTCCTGAAATTTCACCCCAAACGTACACTGAATTTGGACCCGGTCATTCTGCGTTAGTTTTGAAGCTCTGAGGTACTGTTATTTCTCCGGACATCTGTATCTCTTGATTTGCCATTGAGTATAGAAGCAAGAAAATGCTTCAATTCAGGCTGCTATCACAGAACCTAGAAGCAAAATAAACCAGAAGTATGATATAGCCTGTGTCCCCATAATTCCATCCCAGTTCCACCTGAGGTCTAGATAAGCTTCTGTGTGGCTTTCTGTACACATATCTGGTATGTTCTTGCACTTCTCCAGATCATTAACAGGTATTCCAGCCTGTATTTCTGTGTGAAACTGATCTGAACCTGTAGGGAGAATGCTAATAAACCATGGTAACAGGAGTGAATTTCCTCTCAAAACTTAAGTGCTTAAGATCATAATTATTTAGGAGTACTTCATCAATGTGCTACCTTCAAAAGCTCGGTGAGGGCTGCCTAGGTCTGAAATTATTTCCTAATTGCCAGTTCTATCACTGAACTGCATGCGCATGAACTCCGGCTGTGTCTTTATCAAATGTCTTTGATCTCAGAAAGCCATGAGGTCCAAGGAATATGAATGCTTCGTGTTGAAAATCCAGAGGCTAGAGAACCTTTGCAGGGCTCTGCAGGAAGAGAGGAACGAGCTGTACAAAAAAATAAAACAAGCCCAGTTCCCCGAAGAGACAAATGAAAACGACTTTTCAGAAGACGACGCTGAAACCAGCACCTCCTCCTCCGAGAGGGCTTGTACTGAGCTGCCCACTGCTGACCAGAACATGCTGAAGGATCTGGCCAAAGCTTTCATGGTGTCCCACACTGCAGAGAAGTCCCTCCCGAGTGAGACCAGCGCTGCGGAGACCTGTGACGCTCAAACGTGCAATGCTCCTTCTCCCACGGCACCAGAGGCCACCTCTCATCTCACCGCACGGCCAGAGGCCAGGAGCTGCTCCGGGCAGCCCAGCGCAAGCACGTCGGCACCTGCTGAACACGTGCCCGTGCCAGTGCCCTTGGAGAGCACACCAGCACCCCCCGAAAACATGACAACGCCCACCGAGGACGTGCCAAAGCCCACCGAAAGTGTGCCCACGCCTCCAGGAAGAGCGCTAACATCCACAGAAAGCGCACCTCTGCCTGCCAGGAGCGTGCCGGGATCCATGGAGAATATGCCAAAGCTCACTGAAGACGCATCAGCAAAGTCAGCACCCGCTCAAAACAGGCCTGCTCCATTTGAGGATATGCCCATATCCACAAAAAGTGTGCCGAAAGCTGCAGGAGGTGCAGAAGATCCAGTGGAGCTGCCTGTTCAAGGTCAGTCCACAGAGCAAGCAGCCTATACAGACATGGAAGCAGTAGACTGAAGTTACTGCTGTGTTCAGGGTTGTCTTCTGCAAACCATAGCTCTACTTTGTCCCCAGATCTGAAACCTTTTTTTTTTCCCCTTTTTTTTTTTTTTATAAATGTAAAAAATGGGTGCCAAAACACTCATACATATCTCTAGACATAAATAATGCACTTCTCTCTGTTATCACCATCAAGAAATAATGGGCCTGAAAATTTTGATATCTTTCATCTGCTTGAAGTATAGTATTTTCTTGATGACAGGAAAATATATAAAAAAAAAAAAAAAACAAAAACCAAGATCTTTTTCCTGTTTCAGGCTTAATGAGTCATCTCATTCAAAAAATGATTTTAAATTATTTAAGTTGAATGCTTCAAAAATCATTGCAAATCACATACAGTCTCTTAATTAATTGTATCAATTTGGTGTGATGTTGCACAAAAGATGTCCTACTTGGATGTACAGCAATTTTAATAAATTAGATGAAAGGAGTTTTTGTTCAAAAGGTAAGATAAAGAAACCATCTATGTGGTCAGATATACTCAAGGAGCAGTGCAGTAACAAAAGGTGTATTTTTGAAGGAATAAACTGCCATTTGACACAATGAGAGCTGAGTACCCACACACTCTTAGCTTTACCATGAACTGTCTTTTCTCGTTAGTGCTCTAAAAGCGGTTTAGTTTTCAACGGAATCACAGGAGAAGGAAGAATCATTTTCCTAGATTCCTCACAATAAGACTGAAAATAACCACAGTTTCCAAACTGATGGCAATTCCCAAAGTAAGGGTCACAACCCTCCATCTGCATGCAACAGAAGCTATTAGCTTGTCATATCACTTGGGGTCATGAACCCAACAGAGGGGCACACACGAATTTCCAGCCCACAGCTGAGCTCAGAAGTTGCAATTTCACAAGTTAGGTACAGATCCTGGTATAGGCCAAGAGCAGAAAGTAGAGGGGAGCTACACCAGAAGGAATCCCAGAAGACACCCCTGAGACAGCGCAATCGCTCCAGGTCAGAGCCATATGACGTCTATTTACCGACACTTCCCCCTGGTCCTGCGGCAGGTACTGATGTGCCCCAGGGCAGGACTATCACACTTGCATGCCCCCTTCATTTGAGGGTTGCCCCCTTCGTTGGAGTGGAAGAGTAGGAAAAGCAGGAATCCCTCTAACGGACACCCCTGGGGACCAGCTAGATCCTCATCCACTTTTAATTCTAATCAGCTTTTCTTATCTGCCTGCCAACGCCTCATTGTTTAATAATTCAGCCACCTTGTAAAAACTGTCAAACCAGAAACCGGCTGATTCTGACATCAAGAACAAAGATGAAGAAGGAAGGGAATAAAACGGCTGTATGATGTCAAGCAATGAGAATCAGAAGACTTTTTGGGAAAAAGTTAATAAATCCCGAGAGGCCATTTCCTGTTTCTCATCCTCTTCCTCTAAATTCAGTCTAGGCCTTTCAGATTCTGGTCTGAAGAATGCAAGAACATGAAAAGGCTCATTAAATGAGACATTGAGATGCTGAAAAGGGAAATGTTACAATTAAACATTGCATTTAGACAAATCCCCCAAAGCCTCTGAAGACCTCTAGAAAATGATTCGTTCAAGCTGAAGTTGAAATACAAGTGCTCCAGGAGACAGTCATCCTTGGATGACTCTGGTCGCAGAGTCCTTGTTGAAGTCCCCCTTCAAAATTAATTTTTGCTTATTATCAATGTGGCCTGCACTCCAGCTGCTGTTCTCTGTCTGCACTCCTTGGCCCACCCTTTTGGAAAGCTACCCATTCAAGGGTACAGAATCTGCAACAGTTAGTTGTTTTGATATGGCCTTATTGATAGCTATTATGGCTACAGTTTTCCAAAGCCTTATCTAAGGCACTAAGAGTGATGGGATTCATTTCACATCCTTAATTGACTGAAAGATATTCAAGACTTAGTTATCTTAAGATCCTTTATCAGTAATGGAGAAGAACAGACATCTTTGGAGGACAAGTCATCTGATGCTAAGACTGGTATCTAAGATAGAGGAAATTATTTACTCTCTGAAGATGTTATTTCTTCCTATTGATTCCACAGCCAGTCTAATATGAACAGCTTAGATTTAAATGAAAACTCTTAGATGTCTAAATTAGAAAAGATTAACTCCATCAGACTTTCATACAGCACTAAGCAAATGTCCATCTCAGAAAATCAAGCCACTTTTATGCCTAACATTAAAAATGTAAACCTATAGCTCATGCCTTACTAAGAGGAAAAGCTATACTCATTTGAATTACTTTCTTTTGTTTCCATTGATTCAAGTCTAGTTTCCACTGCAAGTACAAGTTTTGTTTGCTATTAGGTTGATTTTTTAAATTAATGTAATTTATGTACCCATTAAATGTTTTCTTTCCTTGATTTTGTTTGATTCTGTTAACATTTTAGTTTTTGCTTGTGTGTGTAACCAACTTCTTCAAGTAGCCCTTAAAGTATCTTTAACTATTGTACTTTTTTATACATTCAAATATTCAAACATAGAGTAACATTAATCTAGTATGTTCCAACTGTAAAGAGAAGCATTTAGAAACTGGAAAATACTATGGTTAATGATGTCCTTGCAACTCTCTTGGTTCCCTTTTGCATAATCATTATGGTCATGAGTATAGTGATGATTTTTGCTTCGTATCTTCCAGTTTCAGGAAGTAAGGAGATTAGCTTCTACAGATAAAATTCTTACATAATCGTGATTGATTTTTATAGCATCATCCCTCGTGAATAATTACACAACTGCCCAGAAAAATCACTCCCATGCTATTCCTTCTTTCTTACATCTTAATTCTTGCATCTGAGTCCAGACCCTCACACTTAAAAATCTGTTATTCCATGACTTCCCACCTAGATGTCCGTTGCTTCTGTTCTCCCAAACTATTTACCTATCTGCATGTTATCGAAAAAGTTTTCTCTTCCTTTTCAATACATACATACATTCTCACATGAATAGCTCCCAGACTTGGCTTCACACGTGGTCTGCAAGAGACAGGAGAAGAAATTAGAAGGAAATCCTGGCCAATCCCAGTACGGGTATCCCTAGTTATACTATGGGGATAGTATATGTGTAATCTTGTTGCTTGTGGGAGGCAAGAGCACCCTTAGTGCAGACAGAAGCTCTGTAAAATTTAACCGTGTAGCCATGTTTAACTCCACTGTATCAGGCTGACAGATCAAGCCACTATCACTATCACAGATAAGTGTGTTAACTTCCTTTCTCTCCTTCTTCAACATGATTTTCTGGCTTCCTCTTGCTTTACTTTTCTACTGGTACCCAGTACCAAAGCTGCTCTGCAGTGTAGCAGGGTCCTCAAGAAAAGCCTTTGGGATTGCCATCTGTATATCAGCTCTGCTGCACCTCCCTCAGCTATATCTGCACTCAAGACCCAGTCACTTCAAAACACTTCAGTGATCGTTCAAAGACAGTAGCAGATAGCACTAACTGCACTAACAGGGCTCACTACTGTGTAGTATCATTTTTCTACTTAAAAAAAGACTAATGAGCATCCTCCTTGCTTTTCATCCTTGTCATGCTATACTGACTACTGATACTGCCAGTCTTGTCAGTCCTGGTGTGTGCTGTATTTGCCTCCTTTAGTGTTGCTTTTATTTCACATTGTTGCTCCCATATCACCAGGCCCAGGTTTACTGGGGTGGGGTCAGGAAAAGCACTGAAGGTAACACCATCCACTGCTGTGGTGCTTTCCAACTGCCAAATCTTTGAATGGCAAAAGTTGAAATGAATTACCAGAATATTTCCCCTTTCCACATTTCTGACCTTTGTCACCTCAGAAATGTAACAGCTCCCCTACTGAACATGTAAAAACCAACATTTTCCAACAACCCATAATTTAGCCAAGTGTGAGGGGATTTTCATGATGACAGCTAAAATTAGATCCATAATGCTAATATGACCTTCTCACCTAATTTCTGATCCCTGTGGCAGACCACAGTACAGATAAATCTTCATGGTCGGGGAGTAATAAGAAGCATTTTAGCCCAGCAAAACATTGAATATAGAATAAACATAATTACATATAATAAACACATATAATAAAATAACATATAATAAAATGTGGTGCAACTTTTAATAGAAGCCTCACTATTAATGCCATTTTTAAATTCACTTTTGTCAATCATATTGCAATCAACTACATATGCACCAGTCTCAGGAGTCTCACTGCTGCTCTCTCTCTGCAAGGAACAGCATTGCATGGGACACACATGTACTGAGTTATTAATTCTGTTTACTTCAAAAGGAAATTATAACAGCACTCATTGATCTCCTAGGACCCCAAACTGTACTGTCATTTATACAAACTGTCTGTATCGTCATTTATACAAACTTTGAACTATGACCACTGCTTGGCAAAGGTCAAACCTAACGAAGGGATATAAACCGATCCTAACTCTGCCCCCAAGGCAGTCTGCCCAGCTGGGGCACCACAAGTCAGCAAGAGCCAGATGGATTACGAAATAGGGGGAAGGACAGGAAAGGGCAGACATGCAGAATGGGCATTTGCTGCACCAGTGCTTCCCACTTCCCTTTAATTTTCTGCACTAACAGGGTTCACTATTGTGCAATACCATTTTTCTACTTAAAAAAGACTAACCACATCCCTTTCAAATAATCAGGATGCAGTGATGGTTGTGGTGATGGCAGGACAGTGCTGTCTGGGCCAGCGCTCCAACCCCAGAGAAAACCAGAAATGGCAACACTAGCAGCGCTCACAGCCTCAAGGCTTCCCATGACTGACAGTTCAGACAACCCCACAGTCCCAGACATTCGTCACGCTTGACCCAGCATAGGGAGCCAAACGGCAGCGCTCACAGGACGCAGATGACCGGCCAAGTCGTTGGACAGCCACCCCTCCACAAGCACAGCACAGGCTGTTGGAGGCTCTTACGCATCTGGCCACTACCTTGTGAGAGGGGCGGCAGAAAAAGATGCCAGTGTGTATGGCAGTCGTGAGCACTCGTTTCTGCATTAGCAAGGAAGTTTCTACATTCCTTCCTATCTTTGGAGAAGGTCTGAAAGAAAAGGTGTACGAAGAGCCAAAAGAGGCAATGATCTGGAAACAAGGGCAAAGCACCGTCTCTTAAAATATCTACATCACGTATGATGGACAGGGGTGTAAAGTGAATGGTTTCCATAGTGTTTATGGGTCTTTGACTCTATGCAGGGGAGCCACGTAGTGCCAGCCTGTCCTCCTAGAGCAACAGAAGCAACGAATCCATGGCTAGGGCAGTCCTGGATTTCCCCTGCGGATGTCGGGACAGCATAGGCACAGGCACCCGCTAGTGCTGTTTAAATGAAGCCTGCGCTCTGCGGCATATAATGAGAGAACAGCTCCTCTCTCCTGCCCTGCCACAGCTGCATGCAGGTCAGACTACAAGCCTTGGGTATTTTATGTTTCCCATATCTGAGTCCTGTCTTTTCTTCTAAATGCATCCTTGATTTGAGGTGACTTTCTCTGTTTATCTCACTTTAAATATTTTCTGTGCTTCAAAGAAAAAGAGGAGGAGGAGGCCAAAGTATGTCTCTGAAAAAGTTACTAGGATTCAGTTTTGACATGCAGCTGAGACATTTGCAATCCACTCTGAAAGCAAGCTAGCTTTAGCAAAACTCTCCACACTAAGCATAAAAGAAGACACTGAAGGTGGGCCAAGCTAGGAGACAAACAAAATGAAGAAAATACCTGTGAGCACTGTTTTTACTAAAACATCTCAAATTTAAGTCCAAGCAAACAAATTCTGAATTAGTAAAGTATTCCTTTTTATGAAAAAGAGGTTTTCAGGACATTCCCTTATTTGAATGAATAATTTTATACAGCGATCATGAAATATATTGCAGAGCTTACCTTTCGTCTTATAGGGTACCAAAACACTTTGTGAGCTATAAAGATGCAGGAATCACTTCACTTTGGACTGAAGGGCTACCTGCTCTGGGTTGTAAAGCAGCAGCAAAAACAGTACAGAAAGTTAGAGCAGGACTTTAAACAGATATAAATCTTCAGAGCACATGCTAACCACTAATTGTCTGGTAATAGAAACTTTTTCAATGGTCAGTTTATTCCCCAGTTGCCTGTTTTTTGGGTCTTGCCCTGATAAATCTGGCACTGTCATCAGCAGAACGTAAAGGGCCAGCTCCCTGCAGGTACAAATCAGAGAAGCTCCTTTGGAGTCAGCTCAGCTACTCACATTAATACCAAATGAGAATCCAAAGGAGAATCCAAGGTACTGCATTATCAAAGCATTAGCAAGTCTTCTGTTCCTATGAAGTGAGTATATTACCCATCTGATATTCCAGGGTCCCTGAGTATGGATTTACTCAGTCAGAATTTGGTCAACACATTGCATTTCATGGGTCCACTTTTAGGAAATGCACCAAAAAGCAACATTTATTGACCACAGGCGGCCATGGCCTCAGCTTTACAGCTCATCCAAACATAAAGCACTCTAGCATTCAAGCTGACATCCTTTCCCCCGAAAGGATGAAAGACAGAAACCATTTCCTGAACCATTCTGCTCACTTCCTGCAACTCTTCACTTTCTCAGACTTTTCCTATCCAATGACCAGTCTTAACCTACTCTGCTTACTGCAGCTTGCTGAATATACCTTGTTAAAAATAGAACAAAATCTGATTAGTTTCAGGTTTCATTTCATGCATGATTTAGGTCAGGCCGGACAATATAATTTGAGCTGCTGCAAGAGCTCACTGTCACCACAACAGGCAAGTCCTCTCCTCTCCCCAGCTTACCGGCCCTTCCCTCTCTCACACTGGCTCTGCTGCTTGTCAGACTCACTGATGAAATGATTTAACTCACTAAGCCAACAGAAAAATAATCCAACCAAGGAAAAAATAATTATTTTCTAGCATGTATGAGCACCGACAGATAAAGTGGGAGTTCTCCTCCTGGTAGCAGCAAGCTACTAGGAGCTAATTCAGCTATATCAAAATGCTGCTCACATATTACTTTGTCCCAGGGGTTCCTAAAGTTTGATCTTCCTATTACCATGATTGGAGACAGAACGCTGGACTAGAAGGAAATAGTATGAACAGCAGAGGAGTTTTTACGCTTTTAAGGACTAGGTACCACTGAAGGAGTCCTCCACACTCTGCTGTGCATCTCAGCCTCATCTTATTTTGGTGCTCTTATGAATCTGACCCATCTTTAATCTGTCTGAAAATGAACCTGGCAAAAAGAGAATATTTTTTTGTCTATGTAGATCCCCAAACTGGCCTACAATGTGACTGGCATATTAGCAGTTCATTCGGTACAGGAGCCGAGAAAAGCCAAAGGTTTTTTGTAGGCCATGAAAGGCAGACCACTCTTGGGCATCACATTCAATATGCAAAGCTCAGCAGTTTTCTAGACCAAAAGAGCTAACTTACAAGGCAGGCTGCATCTTCGGGATGTCATCTTAGGGAAAAGCTGGTCTACAACACACCCTTGGCTGATTATGAAATGGCACCTAGGGACTGGAGCGAGGCCTCCTGAGATCCCAGCGAACACTCATGTTCATGAAGCACGGTCACAGGGCTGGGCATATCACCAAGGGGGTAAAACGTCTGGGAGAGCCAGCGTGGGCGACTCAGGCACACAGAGAGAGCCAGAGCTCGCACAGGTGGGGATCATCCAAAAAGACTTTTTAGGATCCCTTCTTGTAAATCCTTTTGTGATTTACCACATCAGGAACATTGAAGCTGGGCATTGTAATGCCCGGGACCTTGTTCAAGCCATTCATTTGGAGTCTATTAAAATAAATAAATAAATAAATGGCCTTTTAAAATCAGCTCTTGCTAAAACTTGTCAGTTTTCTGGAATTTTGCTTTTCTCTGTTTAGCTGGTCCCTATGCCCTAAGGTAACCAAATACCAGAAAGCTTCAGCCTACAAACTGTGAGTTAGTTTGGCTTCTGAAAATCAAAGTCAAGATCTAAACACCTCCAGCATCACAGCAGTCATACCCACAAAAATGCCTATGCAAGTCTCAAGGGGATAGGCAAGATGAGCTAGTCATCAACTTACTTAGCTGCCTCTTCACTGGTGCTGCCAGCAGTTTCCATGAAATTGAAAACACAATGACAGCTTTAGCAGTAACACAACTTACCCTTGATGAAATATAGCTTCATCCACAGTTAGCTTTGAATTAACATCCCCTTTTAACATCTTAATTATATCCTAATGTAACAAATTTATATGTTATACCACATCTATAAAATACACAGACTGTCAGCATTGTAATAAGAGGTTTTAATGTTGTCAGCTTCAGATCACCGTAACTACAAGGACAGATTTGAACTTCCTAGGCAGCAGTAGCAGCAGAAAGTGTAGCTTGAACATTGCCACTTCACTTTGTGCCTCTCTTCCAGGGAAGAGCTGGGAACTTTGCTATGCCCTGGTAAATCCCAAGTCGTCACTGGTACGCAGCAGTGGCAGAGAGATGATATGAACACCTGCAACCTTTGCAACTTTTGCATTATAATGCCTGTTCTTGGATTTACGTGCCATGGACAAAATAAATCTCCTTCTGCCTCCGTTTCCTGCATGGAAAATTGGGGAACTGAATTTGCTTGCTGGTTATTTTGAGTGGCAGCCTGCTTATGAATATGTACTTATCTGTAGGATTACCCACTTTGATCTAACCTAAAATATGGTAAGAATGAGAAGTACAGAATAATTTGTATCAGTGAAGACCTTTTTGTGGGGTCAATTTTGAAGGCTTCACAGGGCCTTGCACTGTCAGTTTCGAATATTTCCAAGATTGCGTAGCATCTCTGAGTACCTGTTCCCATATTTGAGTACTTCCATAGCGAAGATTTTTTTTCTTTTGTCTAAGCAGCACCTTTCTCAGGGCACCCTGTGCCTCTCCCCTTGCCACACGCACTCTTGTCTTCTCCATAGCCTCCCCTTGTAAGCTGAAGACAACAGCTTGTTCCCCTCAAGCTTTCCCATCTCCAGGTTTATTTCATGGCAAGGAAGGCCACAAAGTCGCGCCACTCCACATCCACCCCTGCTCTTCACGACGCCTTGCCAGGAACTCCATCATAGCTCCAGTTCCCACTGATTTTGCCACCGTAACTGCTCATTTCCCACCCTACAGTGCATAGCCAGCGCAGTCACAGAAACGCGGGGTAGCGTGCGGGAAAGCCAGGCTTCCCCTGAGCGTCTTGCTATCCCCACAGATTTTCACAAGTACGGTGCCGATGTTTTAGGGTCTTGCTCATGTCTTTCCATTTCCCAGTCGGTGCAGTTAAACCAGTGCAAGTTCTCACATGCACGTTTATCATGCCCCGACCTTCGTCAAAACAGTTGGAAGAAAATGAGAGTTTGCAGACTTGCACGTTGCTTTCTCTGGAGATCTCACACACCCAGTTTCAAACCTGGCCCACTCTCTCTGCCTTGGCTCACAGGTCTAAGTTTCCACCAATAAACAGCTATGAGCAGAAGGGAAAGAGGATGAATAACATTCCGGCCTGGGAAGCGCAGCTGTTTAAGGCATAGGTGTGTTTGCACAGGCCTGGCAGAGGTGAGGGGCGTCGCACAGCCGAGCAGGAGGCTCCCACGCCGCGGGAGCAGCGCGGAGCAGCGCCGGCCAGCAGCTCTCCTCCCTGGCCAGCAGCTCTCCTCCCTGGCCAGCATTGCCAGCAGAGAGGGTCAGACTCCGAGCACGCCAAAACCCACGCAAATAACAAGCTTCGGCAACGCTGTGACAGCACCACCGCCCCAGAGGCGGAGGCCAGCCGAGTGCAGCCATGTTCCTGAGTAAAATCTGAACAAAACAAAACAGCTTCACTCCCCTCTCAAGACATTCTTGCAGGGAGCTGTGCCTAATACTACATGTATTGACTCATAAGGAGTCTAACTACAGTAATAACAGGAAAGATAGATCAAATTAAGCCCTTTGTACTTGACAACAAACTTGATTTGTACTTGACAAGGAGAAACAAGGTGTTCCTCCCAAGTCAAATTTTATTTTGCAAGCAATTTACTAATCAAACACTTTGATCCATCTTTCCCCCAATCTGTTACATGATTGCACGCCTCCCTCTAATCATTTGCCCTTGCACACGATCCAGAAGGGAAAGGAAATGAGGAAATGTTAATGCTCACATCACTTCTTTTGTTCTGCACGTCTTCATCCAAATGTCCTCACCTCACTTTATGAATCAGATTTCTGAAGGGAATTTGTTAGGCTAATTCCTCATTAATATTATAATTCTTATTAATGAATAAGAATTCCTTGTTAATAAGAAATCCCTCAAACACATGATTAGACTAATATGTATAGTGCTTAGTCTCAACAGCATCCGTATTTTGACCTTCTGATGTACAAGAATTAGACTGAAGCACTAGTACAAACTCCCCTCCTTTCGACTGGAAAGCAGCTCTGCAGGGAAGGACCAGGGAGCCCTAGCGCACGGCAAGGTGACCGTGAACCAGCGCTGGCCCAAGAAGGTGTCCTGGGCTACATCAGCAGGCGCACTGCCAGCCTCCTCCCCCTCTACTCGGCCCTGGTGAGGCCACGTCTGGAGTGCGGTGCCCAGCGCCGGGTGGATCTCCAGAGGTCCCTTCCAACTTCCACCGCCCTGCGATTCTGCAGATGCCCCTGCCAGGCACTCCACTTGCACCCTCAGCAAACCCGGCTGCGGCACTGACATAAGCGGTGAGTTCCAGATTCTGCAGTATTTTGCTCCTAACAGTTACTAGATTCTCACGTCCTTCATTTCTGCAGGCCAAGATCTTCAGCTGCTCCCTTTCTGCTGTCTGCTCAGCCAGCTAATCCACCACTAACTACACCGAATGACAAGATTACCCAACGGGGAGGACAGGATCCCACACAGTTCAATACACTCTTTGGCAGAATGCTGACATTAAAAAAAAGCTAAACTCAATTACTATTTGTGTAAGTAGAGTATCCTGGTTACAGAGCTTGTAACCATAACGATCATTTAAACAAAGCCTTAAAGAAAAAATTCCCTTGTTATTAAAATGTTGATCCTTGACTCCGGTTCGGTTTCTTGATCCTCCTACCGTGCGAGGACTCAGCGGCGCTGCCTGCCTGCAGGTTGTGCGGATGACACGGGAGAGGAGCAGCTCAGCTCAGAGCCCCTGCAGAGCCTCAGCTGGGTTTGCGTGTCCCTCACTAACAGAACTGTGCTGAACACAACACACAAACACAAAAACATCAGGCTGTCACATGGGGACGCTGAGGTTTGTGAACACCATACAATTCATTTGCTAGCAGTGACGTTTCTTATAGTGTCAAGCAATTAAATAAAATAAATAAATAAAAGCCTACTACTACTAATCACCTTGGAAACAAAGCATTACTTAGGTTGGAGCCCAATTCACTTAAAAGCTCAGACTGATTAAAAAAAGAAAAAAAAAATATTTGGCAATTCTGTATTACTGATCAAGCTTGCTTGACTTTATGGTCAGATTATCATGTATCTCCAAAAACTCTATTGCACAGTTATGATTCTCATGTTAATAAGAGTCATGCAGGCAGCACCAATTTACTATTCTGTAACTCTATCTGGATAATTGGGGAGATTTTTATTTTGAAAAGATCCCACTGTAGGTTTTTTTTTCCCTTTTTTTTGGGACGCTTGTTAAATGAGTATGTAGCCAGGAAAATGAGACACAGAAGCAGTAAGATGGATATGATCTGCACATGTTTCTCTCACAAGAAAACAAGTGCGGTACAGGTTTAACAAAGGGAAGTAGCTTCAGGCTTACATTATATAAGGGAGCCAGATGTAAACTCTTGAATATAGAGCACTCCAGGCAGGTCCATTAGAAAAATGAAACCTTTTTGTTCGTGAAGAGGAAAGTACAAATTTCTTCTTGAAAATTTAACATAGCTTGAGAGCTAGTCCTGAATGCCACCACAGCTGGTCCAGCCTTGCAAGCTTTACTCCCGTGAGCACCGCATCACGCTGTCTCTCTGGATTAATGAGCTATACTGGCAGCTGGAATTTCTCTGTGTGTCCCATTGATCTTAGTTGGACATCACTGAATGAAAAGAATACATGGTGAACCCCAATGACTAATATGTGTATTTAAAGCCAAAAAAATACTAATGTATCAAGTCAATGACAAAATGCAGCATCTGCAGCCTGAAGAGGAAGCCAGGTTTTACTAGCATCAGAATGAACAGAAGTTGTGCTGCAGAATATTGCCAGGATGGAAATCAGGAGCGAATATAATTGCGAGAAACCTGCACATGTATTTTTAGGTACGCACACCCACACACATATGCAGCCTGAATAGCTCATTCCTCTCCTCGGATCCAATGAGGGATCCTCCGGCAGGGACACGAGCCCAGGCATGCCTCTAGCTCCGCGCCACCCCCCGTTAACTGCTTCCTCTATCATGTCATAGCTTGAAAAGCGTTTCTTCTGTGACCTTCTCTTTCCTCCACACCTTCACATTGCTATTCCGTCTCCTTTAGCAACACAGTTATTACCACACCAGATCAAACCTTAAGTTCTTCAGTTTAGCACTCTGCAATAGATGCCTCCCCCAACAGGATAAAAGCTGCAAGAAACAAGCTAAAATACCTGATTAGACAGCTAGTCAGATTGTGGAAAACTTTACACAGAAAGCGAACACACGAGGCTCCCCAAAACCCTGCGACAGGGATGCAGAGATCCAGCGCTCAGTCATAACCCGGAAAACCCTTCTGCACTAGCGCACGGCATTTTCCTACACAGACTCCCTTCTGATATTTCTCGGGCACCAGAGGGTTTGCTCCCATTAACAGGATGAAATAAAAGCCCAGGATCCCGCTGTTTACCCCTCCTGCTAAATGATGGGGCAGCACACGAGCCTCCCTGAGCACGGCTCCTACACAGCACACCCTCCCACAGCAGGAGCAGCCCAAGGGTCAACCCCTGCTCTTCGAGGGGACATGTCACCCCACATGCACACTGTTAGCACAGCAGTTTTCAAAAGGCTTCATTTAAACAACACTGATTTCACCACGTTCTTTTATAATTAAGATGAGTAGATCTAGCCTTTCTGTAAAGAGCAGGTGTAAGAAACTACCTGTGAGAGGAGAGGGGGCGGGGGAAGAAGAACCCACACTATGAGCTATCTGATATTTATTACTTTTTTAATACAGAGAAGTCACAACAAAATATTCTCTAACAACACACGCAAAATGATATCAGAACCAATTATTTTAATTTCATCAACATTCATTTTTATGTACATATTCTTCCTTCTGCAAAAGTGCAATCCAAAAATGTCTCAACAAGAAACCTTTATGGACAAAAATATTTTTGAGGGGTTTTCTGAACAGTGGCCTTCAACAACATGTTTTTCCTTGGTTACCTGGTACAACAAAATGAAGAGTACAGGAAAATAAAGAAACTGGGTTAGATGCCTCCCTTGTAGAAATATTTCCTACTTTCCCCACTAACCTCATTTATGAATACAGCACTCAATACTGAACAAATTAACACAAATAGACTACAGAACAGTCTATGGGATTATAGAGCATGGTTGTTTGTAATGACTTTGCAGCATTAGATAGAAAAGAAATTTCAGTCTTCTCACCTTGATGTCAAATGACATATCAGCATTTGAAAGATGTCCCTTGTGTCAGTCATGGTTATCAAAATTTACTTTTAAATGTCCTGCTGATGGATGAATTCATTTACACGTACAAAATGTTAAGCCTATCTAAATGCAAGCCTCTCCTATGGAAAACATACTTAACTACTGGAAATAAAAGCATCTGCACATGCAACTCCTATAACTATCACCAGGAGTATCGTGCATTTAAGAAGAGTAGAATGAACCTCCAAATCCAGAGGAATGTTTTCTGTTTTACAAAACATGTCTCAGGCACAATTTAATCTGACCACAGGCCAAATTAAAAGGAACACACAGCATCAGACAAATGAAAGATAATGAAGAGCAAACTTTAGCCAGACAAGCAAAGCAAGCAGCTCCCTATCTAGACAAAACATTTCCCTTGTGATACATTTAAAAGCTCATGACTATTTCCATTGCTCATTAAGATGGAGAGCAAACAAACTGCAGTTTAGTTTAACCTTTTACATAAATGAGCCACAAAGTCCCGAAAGAGGTAACTGCCTTTGTACTTATGAAGAAAATCTTATAGTCAAAGAAAGGGCCTGACTACTTGACTGGAATCTTATTGATGCTATATACAAAAAAAAAAAAAAAAAAAAATGCATTTTGCAGTAACTTGAGACCAGTTGTCAGTGTCAGCAAGAAACAGAGCAAGTGTTTTCTACAAATTAGGGACAATTTACTTTGGAGGGAAAGTTCAAAGGAATCTTTCTGTAATTCAGCTGGCTTCCACCATGGAACATTTTTACTGTGCTACATGTTCTGCTGGCCTCCAGTTGAGAGATGTGTTTTGCAAGAAAACAAGTATTTCTTCAAGTATTAACTAAGTATTAACTATGACTCACCTAATAACACAATTAAAAGGGAAAGCTGATTGATAACTAGATTTTTTTCTTTCATAGTTTTGTACCTAAACATACTTTTTCCCCCACTTTCCTAGTCTTCTTCTTGGATTTGAATTGAAAATACAGTTCAATCTTTCATATGCTTGTGCTTTTAAAAAACAGATGAATTCCTTTTCTCCACTTCCACTCATTCTTGATTGTCTTATAAGCATATCTGGAGAGGCATCTAAGTGTGTAAAGACCAAAAGAAAAAAAATAAAAAAAAAGCAAATGAACAAGTATTTAAGAGAACTCCAGTTCTTAATTCTCCCTTATCATGTACACTTCATGGTGACAACTGTCCATGCCAAATGTGGTTAAAAATGGGTATAGTACACTGCTGCTCTGTCATCCATATAGCATATATGGGAACTGATACCCTAGACTCAACACGAGTGCCTAGCCCTCAAGTTCAAATACCTGTTGTGTATGTTTCCTTTTATTATTCCCTTTATAGGAGTTTCATTTTACCATCTTATTTAATACTGCTGGAATAGTCTTATGTAGATCTATCATTTGTGCATCTATCCTTTGTGTATCTGTACTGACTCTCATGGCACGGGCAGGCAATGCAGCTGTAGACTTTGCTAACCATTCTTACTCTGTGAGAGATACCACAGAGGGTGAAGGGCTCATCTTCCCTGCAGATTTAATTCAAGTTATTAACTGATTGTTCTCCGTAAGGCAGGTTTGCTTTGCTAGCCACCTCTTCTTCCAGTTGAGCTCCGTGTGGGCTGCCCCTCCCAGGAGCAGCGTTAGCAGTGCCAGTTCAGCTGGCCCTGGCGTTGGTGCAACTTTGTCTGCAGCAGCCCCACTAGGACAGTGTCAGAAGTTCTTCCCATAACTCTCCTTAAAAGGGAATCACGTTTTCCCACAACAGTTGCAAGCAGACCCGTAGGCAACCAAAAAGGCCTGCACAAAAAAAGCAACCAAAAAGCCTGCAGAAAAAGCCAAGGATGTGCTCTAGACATAAAAACCCAGACAAAAAAGCCCAGAAACAGTGAGGGGAGAAGGATCAGAGCGCCAGCAGTGTGGGCTGTCCCAGCCAGGGGCGGCCAGCACCGCTGGCCAGACAGGAGTGCAGCACCAGTGCAGCTGTGCGGGAGGGACAGCGCGGCCCTCCCCAGCGGGCAAAACCACCAACGTGGGCCGGCCGGCTTGGCAGGACAAACCCCTCCAGTTAACAGCAGCTGATCTGCGCCAACATAAGCCCTCTGTGCGACATGAGTAATATCTGAAGAGTGGCTAATGCTAAAAGGAGCTAATTCTGCGGTAAAGTCAGCCAGGAAATAAAACTGTGACCTTGGCATTCTTTATGCACACAGAAACATGGATATTCAGTTCAAGTTTTATGGGCACATTCATTTTCTTAGCTTAACAGAGAACATAATTTTTGGTCCAGCACATACAAGACCTTTTTGGCTTGTGACTTTTTTTGCATTTTTTCCACAGCGTATGCAAAGTATCAGGGCCATTTTCAAGATCATAATTTCAAGAGCTACATTTTCTAATACTCCAATTTGGCAAAAACATAATTTGTTTTAAAACAGTGTCTCAAAACTTATGAAGAAACAAAAAATAATCCCAGCTTTTAAAAAGTACTAAAAACTGTACCTCCTGAGTGGACAGTCACTCCATTATGGAGACGTATTGTGGAGCAAAGCAAAAAACAAACAAAAAACTTCAATCGGCTTGAGAAGCCAAGCAAAAGATTAATAACCTATTTTAAAACTTTCGTTTAAGAAGGGAGAAATCGAAACCAAGAAACAACACTGGCAGAGTCTACAGGGCCAACCCCTTTGATACAAATTCATTGCCTAATGTACAGTCTATTATATACAGCACACAGGCACATAGAAAGCAATTACACTAAATTTGCTTTCTTAACTAGTCTCCAAGCTTTTAAATCCTGGACTAACATAATTTTCAAAGATAAAGGTGTAACAATAATTGTTTTAAAAATCAATGCCAAGTTTCACAATAAGTACCCCTCGGGTCTTACAGCACTCACAGCCCAGCTCCTGCTTTACAGCCATCTTTACAAACCAGTCACACCGGTCTGCAGTAGGCAACAAAGTCCCGGGCCCAATAGACACAATCAAACACATTCCCGTTCGGCTCAACCTGTTCCTCTCACATACCACCACGAAGTCCTAAAATATCTGTGAGGAAATACCTTTAAATAAAGCATTTTAGGATCTCCAGCTTGTTTTGGTATAAACAAATGACCTGACTGTTGAAATCACAGCGCGGCTGGAAGCGGTGCTATTGCCGTACAATCCGTCGCTGAGGGGAACGAACACCAAGCACACATGGCAGGAAGACGCTACGCCAAGAAAACTTCATGTCGGGATTGCATTTTCTGGCATAGCTTTACATTCACTTGTCACAGTATCTTAGCTTGCCCCATCTTGGGAAACCTAGAAGAAAGCCTAAGATGACTAACAGTTCAGGGCCATTCCTGCTGCCATTGGAATCAAAGACTCGACTCACACAGTAACAGGATGACTTCTTTCCAAGGATTTCCCATTTCCACCAAGCTAGAGGAACATCACCCTAGAAAATTAAGCACTTTCCAACGGACATATTTCTCTGTCCTGTATGTCTCCCCCACACCTTTGCTATAAACCATTTTACGACAATACAAAAAAAATAAAACCAAATAATTTTTAGCTGAAATTTACCCCACGCTCGGGATATATTCAAAGGCCATTAAATTGGCTTGCCTCCAGCCTTCACAGGGATCTTGTCAGGAGGATCCTGGTTTTAACAACATGTATATATACATATTAATATGTACACAGACAAAGAAGCTGCTCTTTCAGTTAGAAAAGAAATTAATTTCATCACAGAATGAATCCTATAAAAAGATATGTAATAAAGTTGAAATACCCATAAAATAGCTATTACTAAAGCAAAGCTTTCGTCAATAAGCCTCCAGAACTTTAAACGAAGAGAATGGCTTCACAAAGTGGTAGTCTAGGTTTCCACAGTGTGGACACTGCTGCACGTTGCTGTACTCAGAGAAATACTGCATGCCAATCCGTACATCTATGACTGGCTTCCCACAGTGTTTACAGTTCAGCCGAGCCTGTAGAAAAGTAAAAAACACTTTTGAAACAACAAGTTTTGCTTCCATTCCTCACTACAGAGAAACAGAACATCACCCAGACGCTTTTCCCGGCCCCGCAAGAGGTTAAGTCAAGAGACTGGCAGTACTGGGATCTGCTGGGGAGGGTGTCACTTACCTGGCTGGTAACTTATTCACAAGCTTATTCCCAACTGAAAGGCTGTTTCACACAGCCTGCTGGGAAGCTTTTTGCAAGATGGGTAGAAATCAGTAGGAAGCTGGCTATGCTGACATTGAACTTTTCTCAAGTTACTCTTTTAAGTAACCCCTCTTCAAAAGTGTTTTAAGTCCCAGAGTTTGGATATCCAGTTTTAAGAATAACTTTCCAAAATTTAGAATCCTAATTTAACTAAATATTTGACATTGCATACTTTTTAGCTCAGTTGAGAGGAAGAAAACTGCTGAACCTTGCCAGAGACAGCAAGATGTTTGTTTTTCCCTTCGCAGAGAGCCAGCTGATTTACTGAAGTGCTGCTAACACAACTTTCTGTAAAAAGAGGCCATGTAGCAGGGTACTCCAGCTGGACAGAGAACATCCCCATGAGCTGTTTTGGCCATGATGAATTTCTGCTACTTATGCTAAGCATATAAGTTAATAGCTTTCTAGTAAACACCTTAAAAAGTACACAGTCTGGAAATCATTACAACTGAGGTCATGTGTCAGACTTCAGCAGAAATACTAAGAATGTCAGTCACAGGAAATAACACCTAGAGAGATCTCCAAATGCTGCAGCGTAAGTTATACCCAATTCTGACTAGTAGGACGTACATAATTTCAAAGTTTATAAGTACATATGATTGTTTTATGTTGATTAATCTCTAAACCAATTCTTCAGGTTCTTAGGATAAATAGTGCTGTCTCAAAAAAACATAAATGAAACTCTGAAACAAAGAGAAATTTTACATTTGTGCCATGCAATTCCCACTGTGCAGCTATTTCATTTTACGTTTGAACATGATTTGTCTGTGCAATACTTAAGCATTTTAATCTTCTGCTTAACAAATGTACATAGCTTGCTCTATTTTATCAGCATGGCATGGTATTGTATCACTTTAAGTATTTATTTAAATATTTACAATGCATATTACGTTACACAAACCAAACATCATTTAAAGCATGTAAACTATTCTGCAAAATCCAACTGAGAAAAGGACTAACACTAACTGGGCAGATATGAGGAACAATTAAAGGGTAAAGATGAGAACAGAGCTAGCTATTAACAGTAGCAACAAACAAAATCAAGTCTTGAGAAGGGTTCTGGCTGGAAGAAACAGGGACATATGATGTAAAGAAAGCAAAATGCAGTGTGAAAGCACAGCAGGCAGTTGGAAATACTCAAGAGAAGCAGCAGAGATTAGAGACCGTAAGGGAATTCAGGAGTAAAGAGAGCAAATAAGGACCAGGGTCTGCACTGAACAGCACCTTGACCTCACTGCCCAACACGCTAATGAAAACTTCAGCTCTTCAGTGAAAAGAACAAAATGGTTTTCTGCAGCAACATTGATTTAATGAATTCTCTTGTGGGGAAGGGAGGGAAGAAATTACTGAAGTACTATCACTATTGAGACAACACTCGCAAAAAAATCCTTAGCCATCTCCCCTGCTTCAACAGCAGAAATTCTAGGAAATGTAATCTAACAGGATGCAGATTTGCATGACTTTACTGAAAAAGTGGCATTTTTGTGGTGTTGCAAAAGCATCCAGCACATCCACCAGTTGCTAGCAACCTTTTGGACAGTGGCTGCAGTTTGTTCAGTTAGCCTATAATGCATATTTGCAAAGTACATTTAAATATTATGAAAAAAAGGGTATAAAATCATTCAAAATATAAATTAGAAAGGCAATTCACAGATAAATTATATAGCAGAGATGAACGTCATCCCTCTGTATGCAGGGAATCATCTGTAAAAATCACAAGGAAACAAAAATGCATATTATCCAGCAGTCTCTGAAGATAATGATTTTGTATTCATTTCTATTACTGACAAGTACTGTCATACTGTCCATTAACCATATCATTAGGGCTCCTTAGAATGAGACCTTAATTCTTGTCTTGTATATTCAAAAGAAGCAATTCAGATTTAATTTTCTGGCTTTTACAAAGCTAGTAAGTCAGCCTCAGTGATGTACCTTTCAAAGATCCCATTTAAAAGAAAAAGAAAAAAAAAAGAAAATTACGATCTCAAGACGAACAAAATTTGGAGGTAACATTTCTGTCTGGAGCTATAATTGTTATCAATTGTCATTTTATCCAGTAGCACCAACTCTGTTCCTTTTGTGAAAAACACATTTTGATGAGTATGTTAATGTAAAATTAGATTACATTTTGCATGTTGAAGAGTCTATCTTTTATATTTCTTCTGCATAGCTATATCTACAAGGGCATGGACTGTCCTCTTTTTAAAGCTTACTTAGAGCTAAGATTGTTGATTCTTAGCAGTAGCAGTAATGAAGAGACTGCCAAGCTTTATAGAAAACACGCACAATATCACAAAGTGATCACATCTCAAATGGGCATATTGTATTTGTGAGGCACCTAACCCAGCAGGTAACAGAAGCTGAAGTCAACAGTCCATTCCTGAACAGGCTATTGACCCATTCCCATAATAACGGCGCCTTCGTGCTCTTCCCATAGCTGTTTACCACAGGCTAGCTACTTCCACAGCAAAACACCTTTTGGCCAATCCTCTGGAAAACTCCCTAGTGTGCTGGCTTTGGAAGCCAGTGCCCACCTGGAATAACCTAAGGCTTTGGATTTTCCACCTCCAGAGTATAAATTAGGCAGCTAATATATGAAAAATAAGCTTTTTTTTTCAGGCTATGGCAGACTACCAGCATTATAGTCACAGGAAAGACTGAGAAACAGGTAATTTCCAAGCACAGACTCTTCAGGCTTTCCATTCCTCTGACTTTTTGCTGCAACTATTTCATGATAAAATGCAATTCAGGCAACTGAGAGAGGCTTGAATGCATGTAACAATTGCTAAAATTGTTCATTTGCCATTAAAATACTGCTAAAATTACTTGTGATGACAACAATATTTATTAGTGATCATCATAAGCACCACTAGGTTTAACTGTGAATATATTCAAAGCAGCTTTATTTTAAAGACTACACATTAACCAGTGGCTCTTGCATCAGCTTTTGTCCAACTGTGGGTATTTGTTCTTCATAAATGAGGACAAAGGGACAGTGACTGCAGACAGCATGTACCGCGCGGGGTTGCATCCACAGGCATAGGCTGAACAGGAAGGATGAAGGAAGGGGAAGGAACAGAGGAACATAAGCCTTTGCTTTACTTACCATCACTCTGAATTTCACCTTACGAATTGTATTTACATACAATACTAACCTGACAACAGGGAGATGCTGCCAGAATATCATAGGTATACATAGTTCCCAGCTGGTGCCAGCTTCCATCCCATCGGGACTTGCACTTAATGCAGATAATTTTGTGAACCCCTTCTAAGCAGTCTACACAAACAGCATAGAGATGCATAAGCCTTCCTGTGAACAGGAAACACATTTCTTAAGGAAAATGTAACGGAAGATTAGAACAGTCATTTCCTGCAATGGGTTATTTGTCCTTCAGGATGATACGAACCATACCTTACTGATAACTTTTTTTTGAAAAAAAAAAAAAAAAAAGGATGGATAAAGTAAACAACTGTTTCTCTGTGTTGAAAATACATACGGCTTGACTTAAACTATTTGGCCTGGATGAAAAATTACAGATCAACCTTCCCTCCTCTCATTTGCTGGTAAACTCTAGCAAAATATTTTATAAAAGGAGCTGACTATGCTATACGATCAGTTCTCGGGTTCAGCTGCGTACATGATCCTCTGCAGTTCTTCCAGTTCCAGATACCTTCATCCCCTTCATCCCCACCTGATGGAGGATGTGGAGAAGCGCTGAAGCTTATTAGCAAATTGGGTACAGATTCATGTAACAGCTTGCCAAAATCTTTCAGCAAAGAGGGGAATAAGGATCTAATATTCCTAATGGAAAAAAGCAAGTGCCAGAACAGCAATTTTCTTTCACGTATTTTTTCCTGACCACTCATTTATGGTAAGTATATTTTCGAACATTAGATACGTATGCACGTGCATACATGTGTGAATGTGTATAATATATAATGTTACATATACACAGATGTCAATGTGCCATACAAGAATATGGATCTATTGAACTCTAGCATAAAGCTCTATAAGCAAGATGACTTTCAAAAGATGACTTATATTGACTTTAAAAAAATTAATCATTTTTGACTTCAAAATGAAATATTTTGTCTACCTAACTGCTAATAAATTTAATCTAAGATGGAAATTTAACACAAAACAAAAGGCCATACACAAATTACAAAGATCTGGCATCTAGATTAGGACTGATTTGTAGTAATTTAATTGATTTGTAGTTTAACAGTTGGCAATAAAAAGTGTGAGGGCTAACTCTGTAACGTACCATATTTTGTCCTGCTATACCAGGCCAAGTTAAGAGGTAATGCAGTTACAAATCCGCCACAAAACAGGGCCCTATATGATGAATGTTTATCTTGGATTGCAATTTGTGCTCTTGAGCATTAAAGTGTTAGACACCTCACAATTTATTCCACGAACATACACGTCTTGTAGCTTTTCTGGGTACAAGGTAATAAAATATTAACAATTTATAATTACACCACACCAGATATTGTGACAACTGGTTTGTTTTTCAATTTGTTTTTTTAAGCCAACTATTTTAGAAAAAATGAGAAGAAAAACAAGATTCTTCCTGACATATATATATACAAAATAAACTTGTAACTATGAACTGGTAAAATTGAGTTATTCCACATTAAAGCACTGAAATCTAGAAAATGTGATGAGAATGAAGTGAAAATATACTAAGTTCCACTTTTTTAGTGAACACTTGAGATTAGAGATTTTCAAATAATTGCACTGCACTAAAGCTTTTTTTTGTATCGAGATAAATAATCTTGTATCAAAATAAATATCTTTCCTCACCTGAAGTTATACATTGCTCTTGCATATTAAAATACTGCATTGCCTTACTGTTTAATTTTGAATTTCCTTGTTGTACAGCAAATCAAACACCTGGTATCTTAAAAATGCTTGAAAGAAACAAACAAACAAGAAACTATTTTCTTTACTAAGAGAAAACAGCACCGTGGAACAGCGCCGTGCAGCTTAACTTCATTTCAAAACATACTTCTGAAAATAAACCATTTTACTCAGGTCAAGGAGGCAATAATTCTAACAATTAATTACTCACAGCATTTTGTCTAAGCAAACTTGCAGATAAATCATCCCATAAATAAAAATATCCAATTAACAACAACAAAAAAATCATTCTGCAGTTTCATTCTTAATGCTGAAGGTTAACAACTGACAGTTTCACTATCACTAAAGCAGCTGTTAGTACCGATAAAATCACACGCACACTGTGCATGCCTCCCAGCAAAAATAAACAAGCACTGTTATCTCCCATATGTATGTTTATCCTGCAGACTTTTTAGCTCATGTTTTTTGCCTATCGCCTCTTCTATTTAAAGTACATTTGGCAAGACGGAAGCAATATTATTATCATGAAGACAGTGTAGTGACTTAGTGTGTAGTGATTTAAGGAGAAAAAAGCAAATAAAAGTCTGCTAAACAAAGAAATACATAACATACATTATGATCATGCATGGGATATAATAAATATTACTGAAAGGAGGAAAAGCTCATATGTTGAAATACCTGCTGTTCATGCCTTCCCATTACACCTTTTAACATAAAACTGTATGTTTTTGTAAACCAAACTACTACTCTTTTCTCTGACTTATTTTAGCCACATAAGCTGCAAAAAGGCTGCAGGACAAATACGTTTTGCAGTACATCACAGCACTCATGCTTCGATCATTTAGTTTGGGAAAAATCTTTCAGGAAGATCTGCAGCTCATCCTAGCCCACAACTGCTGGTTTCTCCAGGACCAGAGAAATAACACACGTCTTGATCTCAACCAAGCCCGGAGCAGGAACACGACTAGGGTGCACTCTGATCAGGCGGGATTTGGAAGCAAGTTTGGATTCCCCACACTACCATTGCTACTTCATCCCACCACAACAAACATTTACTTTTACTATGTCCAATCAGTCCAGTCCACAAAAATAGTCTTTGTTGGGCTTGTGTTAATATAGGCCAGACTAGCGTCCTCGCCAAATAAAAAAATACTGTTCTCACTAAAACAAAACTGATATTCACTGCTCTAACAAAAGATGAAAGGCATGACTGACTTGCGGTACAAACAGAACTTTCATCCAGGCTGCAGCACAGCATGCTCAAATTTTAAAGGATGATGTATGGCTTGGATTAAAACTCACAACATATAAATCAGTAGCCATACACTGCAGGACAGAGTTGCAGAAAAAGCTTGCTATGGTCTACCTATTACCCAGATGAGAAATCCCTTAGTTGAAAGGCTAAACACGAGGCATGAATCTTCCTACACAGGATTTGCTATTTATAATTCCCTCCTTAGCATTTCGATCTGATTTGGATGATAATTTGGATGCGACATCGGGCTTCACCGAACTGCTTAGTAAATGCAGAATCAGGATGCAAATCTGAAATGGGCTGGGAGGGGAGCACAAAGAGCAGTTCCATTGGCTAGTGAGACCTAACATGACTGACAGACAACCTGTACCTTGAAGGTGACAGGGAACATCGTATTCAATTTCATCGTGTCTTGATGGGCTAAGGAACAGCGTTCCGTCCACCAGTGGAAACTGTTCAAATACTGGCAGTGCCCTGTGGCAGAGCGCACAGTTTACAACGTTCCTGTGGCTGGCACTAAGAGCAGCAAGAATAAACTTCCGAAGGTCCTCCCCTTGACCCACTTGGGCATCGTCTTCCATCCGCACGTGGAAAGTATTCAACTTATGCCTCGGTATATGCGTAAGAAGCTCAGAGAGATCAAGCCTTCTCAAAAACTGCACAGGGGCATCAAAGTGTCCTGACCGATGTGCCTGCAGACCAGCTGCCCCATAATCAAAATGTGCGTTCCTGAACATGCCCCCACCAGCCATGTTCTTCTTGTGAGGCTCCAGGTGGATGGCATTCTTCAAGAACTCCCCCAAGTATCGCGAAGAGCGAGGGCCGCTGAAGTGAGTGGGGGCAAGAATAGAGTAGCCAGTTGGTGGGGACTGGCCAGGAGAGACGCACGGAGAGCGGATAGGGTAGCCCCCGCTGACGACTCCCTTCTCCTGGGAGTTCTGCCTGTCCATCGAGTGCCTTCGCTGGATGTCGTGACTTAAGCCTTTCTGGGGCTTGTTGGCTGGCCTGCCCTTTTTGGCCTCCTCTGCTGACTCCGCCATCGACCTTCCCGTGCTCTTCTCCAACACGGATTTCTTCTTCTTGTCATCCTGCATTCGCTTCACTTGGTACCAGTCAGTGTCCTTCTTTAGATGACCCTGCCCACATCGACAGGAACAAAAGCGAAAAGCGAGATCGTATCCCTTCTTTGTCCACATGTTTTGGCGACACTGCTTTTCATTCCAACTCCTCGCTCTGCCAATGCAGTTGAACTGGACAAGAATGCTGCTTTCCCACTCATAAAAGCACTGCAGGTGCATCCAGGTGCTGTAAGGACAGTGCTCGTTGTTGCATATGACTTTCTGGTAGTCATCCTTCTCGAGGTCGACAGGCCTGCCAAAGCTGCAGATCAGTGGAGTAGCACAAGGGGCTTCTGTTGAACATAAAACAGATACATTAGTAACTTAAAACTATCTGTGGCTTGCTGGTTGCAATGCTTGTTTAAAGGCTGTGTTAAATAGAAACGCAAGCTCTTACTCATGATCTGTATCATCAACAGGCCCACATGTACCAGTTCTGGGCAAGAATAAAAAACAGTCTTTGCTATTAAAAAAAAAAAAAAAGTACATAAAAGGAAATAGAGAAATGTCAGGAGAAGGAAACAAAATGACTGTGCAGTCAGCTCAATAGTCAAAACACCTCGGGAGCATTAGCCACCCTCGAGGGTTTGCAGCTACATTGCAAAGGCAAGTGTAAGTACCAAGTACGCGGGACACTCTGTGGCTATTTCTGAAGGGCTGCTTTGAAGCCTGAGGGGCAACACAGGGAGAACACATGGAGATCCTTGTTTGAAAAACAAGCAGCCAATACAGGCTGGCTGTGCAGGCATGAGGAGAGGCAGGAATCGATCTTTTCTTTGCAACGAAGCAAGAGACAAGAGGTAGGGAGAGGAACAGGAAGCAGAGGACCTTGAAAAGCAAGACAAACTGTTTGTTTTTTACACTGAAAGGACGACCTTCATTACACTACCCAGGCAAACAAGGAATATACCACCTTTACTGACAAACTTGAGAGCTAACTTTCACAAACCAAGCAGTTCTGCAACGCAGATAGAGTAAAAAAAGAAAAAAAAGCCAAATAGTCTTCTACCAGCAAAGCAGAGGCCTTTGCTATATCCTTGAGCAAAGAACTGTCCATTTCAATTCCCTCCTTGTAACAATATCATCTTCTACACAAAAACATCCTGCATTCGTGATTAATGACATGTTCCCCTCCCTCACCTAAGTACCACAGACAACACAGCACTCCAGTTTCTGCCTGCACAATTGCAGGCACAAGGGAACAAAAAGGACAGAAAAATTTCATTTGGAGTTTCTGTTGATTTCAAACAGAGTCTAACTACGAAGTTTAAGATGCTTAGTCAAACATAACAAATCACAAAGTACTTTTTACTTCCTACTTCCTCCATTTTCCAGAAGAAAAAAAAAAAGTTCCAGTAAGGGCTGGCAGGCTGCCTTTTTTTCCTCTCTCTGTGTTTCTGCATTCAAATAACAGCACATTTCTTTGGGGTTTTCCCTGGTCAAGTGCTGGGTCACACAGTGCGTGAAAGGGAGCAAACAGCACTCTGGAATTCCAGAGTCTCTCAGAGTCTCTCAAGCAGAGAGCTCCAGGATTTGCAACAGAGATACACTGAGCCTCGTAGCAACAAACTGTTCTCCTTCCCAATTTCTTCCAAGGACTTCAAATTTCTATCTGATACACAGGAAGGAAAGAAGGGAAAGAAGGAAAGAAAAAAAAAAAAAAAAAGCTTGGTTGCATTGTTATTAGTCCAGTTACAATCACTGTTAACATGAATAATACAAATTAGTCTGCACTGGGATTATAAATTTTAACCTGTTACATTAATTTTACAGGTTTTCAATGACAGATATGCTACTCATAATCATCTGTGATACCGCAGCAATGTAAAAAAAACGTTTTTAGTAACACTAGATGTTTGATAATGCTAGGTTTTTTGCCTATTTCCTTCAACTTTCTGCTAGAAAGCTATGAACAAAAAAAAAAAAAACACTGAATACCTTCAGAAAAGTCAAAATCATAGTACCTCTGAAGACTTTTCGTTTATCCAGCATACAGAGGCGCAAAGAGTACAAGAAACGCTAGCCAAGTCATTCACCAGGATTTGCTACATCCTCCACCTGATTTCTCTGCCTCTGCTCTAGATGCCAGAAATGGCACAGTTGCAAGGAGAGTTTCCTGCAATTCCTTTCCTTCTGGAACTGAGCTATAAACAGCGGTAAACATACATTCCCAAGAACATTCTCTTAAAGCAAAAAGGGCTTATGCCATAAATCAAAATACGAGCTTGTTTATAAACATCAGACGTAAAAAGGAAAAGAAAGACAAGTCACTAAATTGGAGACGATAGTGCTAGATGAGAGAAATATTCCCTCAGGACTCTCAGAAATTTCCTGCAATGTACAATAGATCTATATTCTTACTAGCTTAGATGTCTAAAAAGCCCACTAAGAACATGTAGTTTTTGAGATGTCTTTGAAAAGCATCAATTTTATGGGCTGCCAATGAGTAGATTTTCTTCCACTTTGCCAGAATGTGTTATTGAGGATAACATCATTGACTAAGAGCCAAGGAGCACAACAACTTACCTGTTCCGACCCCAAATCTGTCAGCTTCCCAATCCCCACAGATCTCCCAGCCATTCTCCAGGCCCTGAGCACCGCTTTGATTCAAGCTGCACTCAGTCATGCCAAGCGACTTAGTGCAGAATTTCTCATCAGTCACTCTCAGCATATTTAGGGTCGGCGAGTATAGCTTGCAATTATTCCATCTTATGCAAGTTATCTCAGAGGAGCCAATTAAACTTCAACCATGAAAAACAAACCTTCGCAAGTCAGATGTGGAGCAAGATATAAGAAGTACTACTAGGAAGAGTTCTCATTTATGCATTGCCTGTATTTATCTATTTTGATGCATACTCCTTTCCACAACTGCCATGAGGCACAAAGAAAGAACACAGCAGAAGTCCAATTATGCTCATCCCATGTCCCGGAGTGTAAGTGTTGTAACATTGGTATGTATAATTATAACTGACAGCCCAGAAGTTAATATGCAGACAGGTCTGGAGATCTCCCACTTAGGAGTAAGTATTTTACACTTGCTCATCCATACTGGTATATTAACTCTCTAAAAAAAGAAAAACGCCTCCTTGACTATTTCTTGGGTGAAAAAAAAAAACCAAAATAAAACAAAACTGTGGCCTCCTGAGAAATAAACATTTCTGAATCAAAAAATGAGATTAATAACAGAAGTGGCTGAAATACAGAAAAAAAAAATCACATTCTGTTTTCCACAGAAAGCTTCCTAAATATTTTTTTAAAATCATGTTCTAAGTGCCTAGAGACTATTTTAAAGGTGACTTTGAACAGCGTTCTTCTCCCCCCCTTTTCACTGTTTCATCAACAGAAGGACTGTGAAATGTGGTCTTCCCTTGCTTTTTCCTCCACAACTTACTTATGCCAAGATTAACCTTAAGAATGTCCCAGATAACACAGCAATGAGCAACAAAAAGCTTTAAGTTTTGGGCAGTGGTGTCTTTTTTGTTTGTTTGTTTGACATTTAAGTTAATCAGATGGCACCAAAAGTTTACAGAGACATTTAGACATTTCCTCATCTGGTCTTGTATCTGCCCAGCACAAATCAGCTGGTCACAATGATTACGTAATCGTCACAGCAAAAGCACAAATGGAACAGCTGGAAGAAAATCATGCAGCAAACAAGAGCATCCCTACGCACAAAGGCCCCACTGATTTGTTCCGTAGTGGCACTGAGGTTATTCTAAAAACAACCACAGTCCTAACAGAAGGAGCTTCATTACTAACTTATGCCGGAAACTTGCCTGCAATTTCCCTGCTCTCAGTGTCGCAGTACAGGAAATACCCCAAATCCACCCGATCTCTCTAGCAGGCGGCTCAGCTGCGCTCGCACAGAAGGGTTAGAAGTCCCTCCAGTCAGCAACCTGCATGTTTTTCCTGCTCCTTCACCGACGGAAATGTGCTATTCTGAGGTCTGCTGATTTTGAGAAAGCCTCAATGAAAACACTGCGATATTTCCACCACAAAATCTGAAGAGCCATGCAGCTAATGAAAGTTGTTTCACTACCAAGCCCCACAACTTCCATAGTAACACAGTATTTAGACAAGCAGGAACCTCCACTACCTGAAAAGCACATAGAAATGTTCACACCAATGTTCCGTTCCATCTAATATTTCAAGTTTCACCAGGTCTACCTGTGTAAATCACTCTTTAGTACTGAACACCCCTTGCAAACTTCTCTCCATTCATGTCTCCTGCCAAACATAACCATGCCACACGTCCCTACCTAAAGAATAAATGAGAAATGAAAAAGAAAGCATTTGTAAGTCTTTTTTTTTCCCCCATTCACAGCAACTGACTTGTCTGAGAAGCAAAACACCACATTCAGGTCACTTAGTACTAAAGTCACACTAGCAAATGTGAAGACCTCTTCCCATCAATTCACAACCTTGAAAGTACTCTCAGTTATTTGATCATCATTTTATAGATAAGACAATTATCTGTATTTCTTATTATCTACATATGTTTACCTATATATATCTATGTAACTATAGGTAAGACAATTATAAGACAATAAGACACTTGTTAAACAATTATAAGTAGTTTAGTCTTATCTACAACAGTGATTTTGCTCAGTATTTTTAAAAATAGGTGTAAATGGTAGTACATAAATGCCCACTAAAACAGAAACAACACGCAGTACTGAGAACAAGTACACATTTCAGCAAAGATAGCTCATTGCTTAAATAAAGCATGTTCCTTCCAAAACACGAACATAGCCAAAACTGCAAGGAAGTTGCTTGGGGTGATCGCTTTTTTCTCAGTTTTTCTCTCCAAGTTTAAACATCAATGGAAGCAGACAACTGAGATCAATCTCCTTCAACATAAAACATATTAACCTATTTCTACAGGTAAAAAATGAAATAAAAAGAGTAAAGGAAGCCTGCCCTTCCCACCTTCCCATCTTACAGCATGAATGAAAGCAGCAGAGCAACAGCTGTTTGAAGAAACTGTCTCTGACAGCGCAAATGGGGGTGAATGTTTTTTGCTGCTGTTTACAGACCCACTGAAAGACCAAAGATGCAACCAGCAAGCCAAACTCCACAGATCTAAGGCTCCAGTTTCAAAACGGCTTTCATTTGTTCAAAACCGTTAAGAGCTCAATGCTTAAAGAAACGTTCACTCCTCCTCCCACATTCCCACATTTATCCATTGTGTAAGAACCAGAGCTTCTGTGCTCAGAGCACAGAAACAGAGAATATTTCCCTTTGTTTGTCAGCATCGTTCTCAGCTCACCACAGACTTATGATCACCAGTAAAGCTCAAGGGAGGTATTAGAAACACGAAGCTGGGGGCAGAGGAAAGAAGTGTGACAGCTGCTGGAAGAGGCAGCCCTACTACCACCTTAAAACAACTAAAGATGACAGGAAGATGTTATGCATCCGGTCAAAGAAATGTTCTAAAAACATGTTAAAGTCTTCCCACCAGATCAGCTGGTGGGAGCAAGACACTCACTCATGTCTTGCTTTTCCTCTGCCTTCCCTCCAGTATCATCCATAGCATCTATGCCAAGGACACTTTACCTAGGCCAAAAACAGTATCTGTGAGACTGACAATGCAATTTGAGGATTTCCCTGTCTGTCTACATGACTTTCCCATGAACGATACTCTCTTCACAATCCTACTCAGCCAGAAATTGCTCACTCTGCACCAGAGCAGACTCACTCCGTGAAGGCTACTCCCCACCAGCCATCTGAATGAATCTTCAGAATTCTAACTGAAGTCATATACTATTACCATGCTGCAGCACGACTGTCATAAAAGAGAGACAAATATACACTCACACACACACACACACACACACACAAACAGCAACAGATTGACCAGAAAATCTGTAATAATGTGTTAAGCAAGTCTTGGAATACAATCTATCATTCAAAAAATTAACCAGAAGTGACAAAATGGTATTGCTGGCATCTATGGCAATATAGTAAGATAGTACAAGCAATACATGAATACAGAAATGATCAGTGACATTTACAATGCCCTGAGTGCCAGTGTTCCTGAGTGTAACAGGAAGGGCACAATGGGGAAAAAACAGTTCCGCACATGGATCCCAAAGACAGGCTTGGATGTTCAGTGCAACAACAACAAAAACAGCAAACGAGCAAGGTCTTTCAAAGCAGTTTGGCTCCCTGCTGATAGTGGGATCTCTCATTGATGATGACTGATGTCTCCCCAGACTACTTGAGCAAGCCTTGCAGAGTGATCCAGATGAGTTTCCAGCCATTTTCTAAGAAGGGCCCCCAGGAGCCACATTTGATGAAACACCGGACACTCAGGCTTTCTTTGGAGGCACAAAACTCCCTACTGCGCTCTTGCAAAGAGAAGTCAAACCCAGCAGCCTATGCACACTGAGCGAGAGAGGGACACGGCTCAGGCTGAGGTGACACCCCGTGTCACGCCGGCTGGATCATGCTAGGAGGCCCTGGATCTGCATAACCCCCTCACTACAATGGGAGTTTGGCTTGTGGCTTGCTACATGTAAGCTCATACGCTGAATCCTTCTGCCAGGAACCAAGCAGGAGTGGTCAATACTTACAGCTAGAAGGGATTTTAAGAGAGCAAACGCTGTAAGCAGCTTGGCTCCTGTTGTGTGTTTACTTAAGGAACAGATATGACAAGTTCTGTTAGACGAGTAGTTACAGGAAGCAATCACCCACTCCAAGAAAAGATTTCAGGCAATCGGAGCTACTAAGCCCTGTTTAACTGCTTGGCCTCCAAGGGATTTTCTTTTCAAAAGACTGAGAAAGGTGGAACAATAACACAGCAATGGGAAGATGCAGCGGAAATCATGAAGGCTTAAGCTGTACCTGCCATGTCAACACCTTCAAGCTGACAGTACAGTCAGAGCTGCAGTCTGCTTACAAAATCAGCAACTAGCACAAGACACAAAGCCAGCGCTACCTACCGTTCTCACTCAACCACCCACTCCCAGCACAACCATCACCTCACCAAAACAAGTCAGAAAGGCAAGGGCAAGATGCACGAAGCGAGGGGGCCCGTTTCCTTAGACACAGCAGTTCTGCGCTCTGCTACCACAGCCAGCTGTGCTCCACTCTGGGGCAGCTCTGCCCACACAACTGAAACTCACATGGAGAGTTCGGGCTTGAAGTCACTGAAACGTGTTTGGTTAATAGTCCTGGCCAACGTCCTGTCATTTAATATCTGGCACCAAAACACAAGAGAACAACTCAAGCTTTGGCTTATGTTTAGGATGTAAAGACACAGCTTGCATCTGAGAAATCTTCTCCCTGCTTGTACTGCATACCCTCGGTCCAACTGAAAACATCACCAATTCACCAAATCAAGCAGAACAGGACAGAGGCTCCACCTTCATCAGCACCAAGACAACTAATGCTGACTTTTCACCCACGTGGATTTGGGAGTTAGATGTATTAGGTCAGATGAAGAGTAGTTCTCTGTGTGACAAACCACTCTGCCAGGGACAGTGAGACTCCGCAAACTCATCTGTGTAGCGTACGTTTTCATGGTGACCTCTACCATGGTGAACGTAAAGACCAGTGACAGTCTGGTGGGCTTTAATGTGTTTGGAATCTTGGCCATTTGCTTTGTCCTCCTGTGCATCATCCTCAGAATAAAGCATTTCCACCACTGAATTCCTTCACTGTAGCCTTCGCATAGCTTTTAATACCTTGAAAGTTTACAATAAAATAACCCTGACGTCTTAAGGAACAGACATTCTAGTAACTAAAGCATACTTTTAAGCCCCCGGCTGAGCAACTTTTCAGTTTATGTTGGGAATAAAGGGATGAATGTGGCAATGTAGAGGATGTAGTAGATGCTCTACTGTCAAGCACAGATGCAAAACCAGCAGAATATATTTGCCCAGAATCTATCCAGATTTTCGTACCAGGACTTGTCTGAAAGCACAGAAAGCTTTTTCAGGGTAAGAGGGAAAGGAAAAAAAAAAAAAAAAAAGAGAAGTCTAAGGAAGTTTATTTCATCAGTTAACACTTTACAAGCTTCAGTGTAACAGTATTTTAATTTCCCAGGCTAAAGGAGCTGGTAAAAGCTCGGTGGGAATGGGGTGCTGAAACCCCGTGAGCTGCAGTGTTTAGCATCTCTGCAAGAGAGCAGCTCTGGAGCTTGGAGCTGCCGGGCCCAAGGGACGCCTCTCTCAGGCCGCTGGGCCAGCTCCCAGTCTGGCTCAGGTGCTGCCTCTGGATCTGGGCAGCAGGGAGCGATCTCCACACTGCTCCCAAAACGGCTATCTGCAGCGCAGGAGCAAAGACAGGGAATGTCAGGCACGCTCAGGAGCCAGCCTCTCACTGAAGATACCCCCTCTCCGAGCAGGCCTGTAAGACAGCAGCAACAGTAACTTCCTTCTCCCAAGCCCTGGGAGAAGGACTGAAGGACACTAACATTGCAGGAGAAAAAGAGAGCAAAAGAGATAAAGATTGAAGAAGTACCTCCACATAACAGACGTTGAAGTCGACTGGGAAACACAGTGCTCTGCTCCAAATTCTGCAAGCTTTCAAAATGAAATTATCTACACCAGTGTCTACATTACTGCTTCAAGAGGCCTGCTTGAAATTATTTGAATTTCTATGAAAACTGTTTAAAGAAAATCCAAGCCTTACTAATGCTGTTGCAATTCAAATACCTTGAAGATTATCTGGATTCCTTTCCTGAGCTCAATGCAAAGTTTACCATCATCTTTTGTTTTCGTTTGGACGTGAGGAAAAAAAAATCAGACAAGAAAGAGTGTCTGCCCATCATCATGGGCATCTTAATATCAAAGGATGTGTCCACAGTTAAGGCAGTAGGTGAGATGGAAGAAATCTTATTAACGTGTCCACAGACTAGCAACTAGTAGTTTCTAGTAGTTTTGTCATTACATGTTAGATCACTGGAAGGAAAATATGGGATGCTTAGAGACAAAGAAAAGCAATTTCAAAACAGCACTTCCTCACTCAAAACCTAGCACATATAGGGCCTAACCCTTACTCATGCAAATGCTATAGTTAAAGCACATGACTGATCACATGAGCAAAGAATGCAGTCAGGACACTGATAACCATTTTGATAGCAAATAGCTGTTAAAAAAATTAAATGGGTGCGTACTTGCTTGTATGAAAGGATAATATTTATTTTATTCAGCAGTATCATAGCTATGATTTCATTATTCCATTTACAAAGATTTACAGAACATGAACTGTGTTGGCCACAAAAGCATTTAATTGAAGTTTCAAAAATTTTAAAAACGTAATACAAAAGTCTTTTAAAAACTGATTTGCATCGATAAAGACAGTGGAAATTGCACTCAATTGATTTTTACAGTTAGAAACAGTCAACGGAATTATGAAACAAAATGGTTTTCCTTTAGAAACTTAATAGGAAGTAGATTTTGATATGCCCTGCAACACAGTAGAAACTTAAATTCTCAGGAGGTCTCTTTGAAATCAGTGGGATTCCTCAGGCTAGGTCATAAGAAGGTTCCCATACACACCTGCACTAGTGGGCATAAAACTGTATAAAACTGGATTTAGATGTCATATGCAGCAGTATTTGATGGTTAACAGTAATCCACATTCAGACATTACAGCAATTCATGCTCTGTATGTAGATCTTTTAAATTAAATTTTCTACTGACAAATTCTCCAGTGCCTTTTTTTTTTTTTTTTTGGGGCAGGGGGAGAGAGGTGTCGAATCTTAACTGTTGGCTGGTCACAGCTTTCAATACATCCCTCACTCTTGTGTTGATGATTTTGTTCTTCACACATGCAACATTATTTGAAAGTACACAAAAATCTTACAAAAAGAGAGAAAGACGGGTGAAAAGTAGAGCTGGCCATTTTAAAAACAGGCAATGGTGCACAAGAGCTTTAGTGTAATTTACCCGGAAGGATGTCCTATCTGAACATTAACATACTAAGGCAGACTTTTTCAAGCTTCTTGTATCTTCTAATACTCTCACATGCAGCATGAAGTAAATCAGCTAAAACACTCAGAAGCGCCTTATTTACGAGGAAGGCGCGTTATATTTTCAGTTGGGTCATGCTGGGGCCCGGAGCTGACAGAATCTCTCTCCTGAGCTGAGTTTCAGGGAGCTCCTTCCAGCGAGGGCAGCTGAAGCCCACACGGAGGGCGGGAGGTGCCGCAGTGACTCAGGCGGCAGAGCCCCGTGAGGTGAGCGTGGGCACTGCTCGTGAGCGTGGGCACCGCTCCCGCGGCGCCTCGCTTGGCAAGGCAGAAACTCCACGTCTGGGAAACCATGGTCCAGCGAGGCCTCAAATAACCACCCCAAGCAGCTCTCCCTCATGCCCTTCCTTTTTTTCCTGAAGGATTCTCACACGCGGGATCACATATAAATCTCAACTCTGGCAACTCCATTCTGCCCACCTTCTGATTTGCCAGCTCTGTTAATTTTGCAATTTAAGGGGTCACCTCTGCTAGAGGGGAAAAATATTGTCTTACAAGAAGCAGCCAACACACCATTAAATGGTGGCCTAAAGAGAGATATGCCATATTTTTCTATGTAAATTTAGTTGGCTATAATGAACTTCATGTTAGAGAGTATAAATTTAAATACTGAGAACAGAGAAGCAGCATTTCCTTTTCCTCCCATTTTCTGATGGCACCAACACCAGGAAGACAAGGGTGACACAGGCAAGGCAACAAGGCAGGAAGGTGCTAAGATAAGGACCTTCATGGGGGAGGAAAAGGAGGAGTCGGGCCTACTGGACAACGAAAGCAAGAATTTGAATGAAACAACAGAAGGAAATGGTTGCAGGAAGAATTTTAGGGCTTGAATCAACTATGTGGAGACTGGAATGGGAAATGTAAACCTTAAAAAGGCAGACTGACTGGACTTAACTATGTAAAAGGCCCTGAGTTTAGCTAGATATAAATGAAGAATTGGTCATTCAAAAAAAAACTCCCAAACCTGAAACTTATGGAGCTGCCTCTTCTGCCACTGTGGGAAAAGCATCCATGAAACCTACTGTCTCCTCACACTTGTTTCTGGCTGCACAAGATTACAACCAACTCTTGCCATTGGGAACTGTGTTAATCTACAGGGCTGAAGTTAGAGAGGTAAGTGCACAATCCCATGTAGCTCCTAATGTAATATTAGAGCTAGTTCAGATTTTTCTGCCTGCTTAATACAACCCAGAAAACTATCTAGAAAACCAAAAAGGTACTAGAAGTGTAACTCAACCACACCAATGCTAGGAAATCTAAGAAACGAGGCTACCTGTGACTTCAAAGCTCATCTCCTCTGTGCACAATGATACTGCTAAGCTTCTTTCCCATCCCCATTTAAAATGTCTTATTTGGGGCAAAAAATGGATGACACGCTAGTCAGTAAAGATGAGGCTGTCATGTGCAGGGTTCCTGGTTTGCTTCATGGAAGCTGGATGCGTCTCAGCATGGCCTGATGGTACCGATGGATGGGGACCCTTCTCAGCAATGAGGCAGGAAGGGGCAGGAAAAATAGCAAGGGAGAAAAGGGAAGGGAGAAAAGGAAAGCGAGTTACAGAAGCTGAGTGCTGCCCTGTGGGTATTATCCCAACACCTGCCACAGAGTTACAGTGCAAGATGGAGAAAAGTCATCCCATCTAGTGGCTAGTTACGCTCTCCATCCTCTGCACTTCCCTAATCTGGAGCCAGACTTTGAAGTCTGGAGAGTACTGCAGCTGACTCCAACTGCAGTTTGAGTTCTTGGAGTGGGAAAAATCAGTCTAGATTTCTCAAACGCTGTGCCAAAAACTGGCTGACACTTGGAGGGAAACTGGTGCAGGTATTAAAGCTATATTTGTCCAAATGTAAAATAGGACTGTATCTTTTCTCCAGGAAAAGGTGCTACAAAGCAGTTCTCTATAATAAGGCACGACTAGTCAGAATAGCACAGAAAAGCCCAGAGGAAATTAAGAGTTCTGTATTCATTATGGCATTTGGATAGTGAGCAGAAATAATACACGGACCACATGCAGAACAATTGGGACATATAAAAAAAAAAAAAAAAAGATCTGCATCACTACCTGTTCCCTGAATGAAGCAGGCTCCCGACACAACTGCAGAATCACACTGTTCTACTGACATCACGATGCCAAGGCAGGCGTTGCACAGACAACCTTAATTTTGGAATTATTGAATCTACTGTTTTAATCTTTGCATACTTCTGTCCTGTCAGGCATTAAGGAAAAACAGGTTATGTTATTACAGTCACCTACTGCTGTTCCAGGCTAAGGAGAGAGTAGGAGAGGGCTAATGTAAGAACTATGCACGTAAGTCTCCAAGAGCACACAGCGATGATGCACGAGAGAGACGCAAGCCCAGGGGCGAGCGAGTCCGAGCAGTGTGGTGCACAGCAGGCAGCTGCCTGGCCCAGAAGCGGCGCCCTGAAGAGCCTCACCGCACCCAGCACACTTAATCCACGACCCACATAATCTCCCACGAATAATCGAGAGTTGGCTGCGTACAGCGGCACTCTGCTAACCTCACAACTCATTGCAACAGCCCTCGACAAACCCCTTAGTGATCAATTCACCGAAAGCGCGGGGCCTCTTACAAACGTCTTGAGTCCAGTAATGGGATAGTTGCCCCTAAGGCCCAAGCTACGCTATAGCTTCATCAGATTCAAACATTTTGAAGACATGAGGGATCTATTATCATCATGTACTCATTCCCCTGCAAAGGAGAACTCAATTCTCAGGGCTGTCATGTTTCATCTCCTGAAACAAAACCATCAAAAGTTTTGAACATATCAATAAAAAGACAACTCACAAAACTTCAAACTTTGCATTATCTGCTGGTCAGTAGCTCATATAAAATAAGGTTAGCAACCTCATTCACTCCTCCAGCTTTAATGATTATCAGAAAGGGAAGATAGGACAATTATGCAGTCAAGTCAAAGATGAGGCATACTCATCAGACACTTAAATTAAATGTGGTGAAGCCAGTGTTGCACTTCTACTGTGTGTGGGGGAAAAAAAGAAAAAAAAAAAAGGTGGGGGGGTGATCTCTGCAGGTGGGAGACAGGGGTGGGGGACAAACAGGGACGGTTCTAACCACTTAAGAGCTTTTTTGACCACCTCACAAATAGGCAACTTCACATTCTTAGGAATCTGCCTTGCATAGAGGAAGGATATGCAAAATACATAATACAAATCATCTCAGAGTTAAGGACTGAAAACCTGTCCAGCTAGCCACCTGTACCATTATCATCAGAATTTGCACCCTCTTCAACCAAATTTGCACAGAATTTGCAAAAGTGTAGTTATCCTCATTAAAAAAAAAGTGCCTTCACTTTCACTTATGCTTGCCAGAAAAATAAAAAAAAAAAAGGAACCCTATTTCTCTCCACCTCAAAAAATAAAACCCCATCTGTAATAATATATGAGAGACCATCTGTAATGTCATGTTACATCACAGGACTGCAGTCATGGTAAGAAAAGCTCTATAAATCTTCTATAAATCTTTAAATCTTTTAACTCCTATTAATATTCCCCCCCCCCTTTTTTTTTTCTCCTTATTCACTCACTTAAAGTGAAAAGCCAAAAAGAGAGGAAATTTTATGCCTTCTCCATGACTCTCTGCAGTAACCAATATTCCTATAGAAAAATATTATGGCAAAGACCCTGCGAGCTGAAGTGATTCATAATTAATTGCTATATTTATAAAGAAAAGAACCCATTAAATAATATATGGGAATCAGACATCTTGGAAACTGAAGCAAAATTCCTGGGACCACCACTGAGTAGCAGCAGCCAGGCAAAACTATTGCCATAAAGTATAAACCCAGTTGTATCAACTCTCCTACTCTTTTTCAAAGCAATGTGAAAAGCTGAAGTCCATCTGGAGAGGGGGGAAAAAAAAAAGTCAAAAGTAGCTCACAGCTCTCTGTAAATTTAACTGCAGACCTAATATTTATTTTCTTTTTTACTTAACAAAAATTGTAATAAAATCGTAAGCTACCTTTAGCTTTAGCCTGAAATACTTTTTGTAGAGCAGGTAAGAACTGGTGATCAGCAACCATAAATGGCAAAGCATGTTTCTGCAACACCTTACCAAAATTCTTCCAAATCAAAACCCAACCAACCCACAGCAGCATAAAATTGTCAATACAGATAGGTCTATACAGATACACACCCTAGACATAAGCACCACTACTTGGCGTGACCACAACGAACGTGACCGTAGGGCTTCATTTCTAACCGTGCCTGAATAGGGGGCGGGTTTGCCAACTAAACTCCCAGTTTCCGATGTCCACACCCGGCGCTGCCCCGTGTCACTTGCCCAGCACCAGGCCCCCTCCCACGCGCCGACCTCGCGAGGGGCTCTCCCCGAAGGGCACGAAACAGCCACGACAGCGCCCAAGGGCTCTCCCCGCGCCGCGCCGCAGGCCAGGGCCTCTCCTAATGGTGCCTGGGGCTTGGGACAAGAGAGACACAGAGCTCCAAGGAAACCCGCGACACCTCCGCGTGTCCGTGGCCTCTCCCCACCCTATTCCACCCCGGCAAGCCTTGGAATAAAGCGTACGTATGTGTGCGTATGTGCGCGCGTGCACGTCTGTGTGCGCGCGGCGGGGCCGCTCCTTTCGGCGCCGCGGCCCCGCAGAGACCCCCGAAGGC
>VZSV01000150.1:121150-139940 GCA_013398735.1 Nothocercus julius | reverse complement strand
CGGGCGGCGCCGCCGCCCCGAGGGCCTGCGAGGCAGCGGCCGCTTCGCGCAGGGCAGAGACGCGCCCCGAGCGGGGGGATGACGGCAGTGAGAGCAGCAAGCGCAGTAATAATACATAATGGAGTCCCTCCTGAGGGGAAGCTGCCGAGCTGCGTTACAGGGAGACGGGGCTCACGTAGGGAGGGCAGCGGCAGCCTCACGGTTCACTCTTGGACGCAAGCGGGGCGTGCTGTGGAGCTGCTGCCGCGCACAGCCGGGGGCTCTGCAGCGCCCAGCGCGCCCGTGAGGCCGGGCGCGCCGAGAGGGAAGCGGCAGCGTCTTCCCGGGATTCCCGCGCTGGAGAGGCCGGGCACTGCCCGGCACAGCCGCGCTCGCCTTTGCCTCCCTGCGTGCGGAGCTGGGGATCCCGGCTCCCGAGTGCCGCCCGCCGCGGTGCGCGGGCCAGTGCCAGCCCGAGAGCGAAAAAACACAACCCGTCATGGGAACAGCGAGACAGCGCCTGAGCCAGGCAGTTATTCTGAGCCTGGCAAGCTTTTCCTTGCACACAAATACCCTTTTTTCCTTTTTTTTTTTTCTCCCCCTTCGAACCCAGATCCTGCAGACTAGGTTCCATGATTTCTTTAAGGAAGGAGCACAGATTGGCGCTCGGGAATGTGCCCTCATGGAGCAGCTTACCGCCGGCGGTCCATGGCTGATCCGGCCTGCAAGGAGAAGGGCTCGCGCAGCCTGCTCCGCTGATGGAGGTTAAGCCCGAGTGGATAGGCCAGGAAATGATAATAAGGCAGATCTGCTCCATAGGAAGCTGACACATTGTTTAAGGGGTGATGGCCAATCAATATAACAGTTTGCCTGAAACCCTTCCCAATTCATTTCTTGTGACAAATTGGATAGAGATCTTGGATCATCTTGTACCTGCAGCCTGTGCCTAGTTTTCCAAGAAGATTAGCCAGTATAATTTCAAAGACTCTTTGAAGCAGCTAGTACATAAAAAGTTTTTAGTCACATGGCCTACTTTATTTGCCTACAAACATCAACATCTTGCTGGAAACCTTCTGAAATCATTTGTTTTACAGTACCTTGTATTCCCAAAGCTAAATGTCATGCCTACCTTAGCTCACAGGTTTTAAGCTTATGATTTGCCTTTCTGCCTGGAAAGTGGAGAAACAAAGAAGACGTGGCCAATTACTGAGACTGCAAGTTTGAACAAATCCTGATCCTAGTCATCTGAATTGGAGAACTTCTATTTATTTTAATAAAAGCAGATTTCTCCCTTATTTCTTAGGTTTCCAAAACAGAAGAATGGATCTGTGCTCACTGTTTAGTAAGTGTTCTTGCCTACAATAACCAGTCATCAGACCTTGAAGGAGAAAGTCCATCCGATGTTCCTATAAAACAGTAAAAAACAGAATAAGGGCCCAGTTCTCTTCCCAGAGAAGCTGAGGGAATTTTAAACTAAATATTCCAGTTTGATCTAAGGAATGTAGCTACTTACTGTGCATCGACAGGGGAGCTAGAGGAGTAGCAGCTTAAATGCTTTGTCTGGGCCCAAAAGTGGAACGGCTTAAACATCAGTTTCACAATATCTAAACTTTCTGGTTTGCAAGGTCCAATCTTGGCAGAGTCCCATCAGCCTTTAAGCTTTGTGCCTTTTGTGCAGTTTTCTAGCTGAGATCTTCCTGTGGTGAATTCACTAAAATGCACCCTTGGTCTGTGCAAGGATCAAGTAATTCCTGGCAGTTTCAATAGTCGCAGAGATCTGCCTTATTGTTCAGAAGAATTAAAAAAAGAAAATCTTCCACTGTTGTGCCAAGTACCTGCTGGCTCACGCAGAAAGTTTCTGCCTCTCAGGCTTTTTTGTTCAGATCCACTTAGCAAAGTAGTGGCAAATTGTATATTTGAATAAAGCACCCGTTCTTAAATGCATAGCCAAATGAAAGGCCTTTTGTTTAAATTTCTGAGGAAAGATTTGTACAAAGTGGCAAAACTTAGAGAACACCTCCCTGAACAAAGTGCAGGAGGGTGTGAGTAGTGGCAGGAAGACTAAAGGGAGCTCCTGGATAATCACAGCAAAGTGAAATTTCCTGTTTAAAGTGATATGCTGTCTCTAATCTGATTTGGAATAAACAAACTGGGCGTTGTCAAGGATAAGTCTGTAGTCAGCGACAAGCAGAATTATGCCAGGGATGTATGGCATGGATAATAGTCTTTGAGTTTACCCGCCTAGGAGACCCTAGAGATTTCTGTGGCCATGAGCCAGTTGCGAGCCGGGCTTACGACCTCTAGCAAGTTTTTGGTAGATTGAAGCAGGGGTGTTGGGCAGGAGAAGGTCCAACATCCAGATTAGTTTGAAGTGTGAAAATCAACTCAGCTTTCTCAATTCCACTATCTATACTGCCTAACCTCCCCTGCCTAGGGACTAATATATGCAGAGTCAAGCTATTTAATGCTGTCAGTTCTGCATCCCAGAGAAAAACAGCCCAACAGACTCACACAAACAGACCTCCACTGTAATTTCTCAGGGAGCATAGTGCTTGGCTCCGTGCTGGATACAAAGAGTTAATTTTGTCAGATGCTCTGCTACAGGCTTTTCTAAATGCACAGTTAATACCATTTTAACTGTACAAAGGAACTACCTGCTAGTGTAAGCACTCTGAGCGACTACACTAACAAATTCATAAGGTACTGTCAAAAGCAATAGGTTTGTTGCTCCATTGCCAGCTCTATTGCCACAATCCCCTGCTGCAATCCCTTTCCTGCTTATACCAGTAGGGGCTGGTGGGAGCATAAGGAGCCCTCTCTCTCAGGGTGTGTGCTCATCTCACCACCAACAGCCCTTTCACTCTCCATTCCCTGGGACCAAACTGTCTCTGCTCACATCTGGGTCCTCCTCACCCATCTTCACATGGGGCTTGTCCTGGGATTTAGTCTTTCTGACAAATGTGGCTCGTCTGAACCAACTGGTGTTGCCAATTCTTTGTAATCAAAATCAAATCCATTACAGCCTTTTTATCTTTCATGGCTCAAAAATAAGAAACCTTTTCCTTAAAGATCATAGATATTGCACAGTCAGTAGCTGTAACCATTTCCCTCTCAAATGGATTATTTTAAAAGCCAGATGAAGCTATTTTATTTGCACAGACTTTGAAAAGCTTACCTGGATGTCTTTTTACATCTGGATCTTTTCTATTTGTCCTATTTCCTCAAGACTTCCTTTACTGGAATAATTTCATTTAATAAATAAAGAAGGAAGATGTTAGCACGGTAAGTCATCGGACACAGTCTTATGTATTTATTTGTTCTTATTTTTTGATATGTTATTTCTTTGCCTATACAAACTAAGTGCTAGCAACACTCCCAGAAAGGTCACTTTAGCTAACCTGATTTGCAGTTGTTTCCAAATTGTTCAATCACTCTGACTTTTGATTAAGATTTTGCTAAAAATAGCAGTACAGGGTCATACTGAAGATTCATCTAGTCCAATACTTTGCCTCTGACAGTGGCGAAAAAAGACAGATCAATTTACAATCACAAATTTTATACCTAAAGGAGTAAACAGCTGTGGGAGTGGGGGAAAACAGCTTAATCCAAGTTGCAGTAATCCAAACAGTGTCACATTTGTACATTTCAAAAAAGGTGAACATAGAAAGGAATAAGAGACCCAGAGAGAATGTACTATTCTCTTCAGAGAAGAGGAATTCCCATAAGCAGTATATTTTGGTTTTAAGGGCTTTGGCCAGCATTTCATTCTTGGTGAAGTCTCGTGTGAATTTGAAAGATGAGCTGGGAGCATCAGTAACAGAAATAAATGCCTGCACTCAATCACGATGAGGATGCAGGAGCAAACAAGGCTGCCCCAAAGGACACTGGCTAGAGATTTGAAATCAGGGTCGTATTGCGGAAACAGACTGAATTGACAATAAATGGGAGTAGATAAAATAGTGTCATTTTACTTAAATGGCATAGGAAGAAAGGCATATTCCACTCCATGGCTGTCACCAAGAGTGAGGAAGTGCTAACGGAAGAGGTTGTGAGTCATTCAGGAATCTTCCCGTCTGAATTATTTAGCACGAATATACTGTATTATAAACATTTTATTTAGGTACTTTTGTGGAAATGTAGGAAAAAGAATTAGATAAAGATTAAAATGGTGAGAGGTCCAGCTCAAACTTCTGCAATCCTCCTGAACTACTTTAAAATGTCATGTCACGTTCAGTTTCAAAATGATCAAATAATGTTATCCAAAATCAAGAAAGAATTGCTGGTTTTTGCAAATACCCAAGCAATACACAAGCAATCTTTTTCTCAGAGTTTGTAGCAAGGTCAGTGATTGTTGAAGGAGAAGTGATGGAGAACTCCTCATATTGTATTTGTCATGTTTACTTTTTAAGACTGGATTGAACTTTAAAACATTGAGTGGAGAAGCGAATACCCTCCCTGGAATCTGTCTCCTGCTGTGAGGGGGGTGACAGGCGAAGGACTGGACTTCTGTTACGATTGTGTGTAAACTTCTGGCTTTGGGGATGCTTTAATGAGATCCCAAGAGATAGGCTGTGCTACTACTAATTGCAATTCCTCATTTGACCAGGAAGATTGCTTTAGACATTTGTGGAAGGGAAACAGCAAAGCACTGCAGAACTTTAACATGAAAGCAAGAAAAGTGGTGTTGTGTGAGTGCCGGAGTGAGTTTGAGAGCTTGCGGTCTCAAGTGGAGGACCCAGCTCCAGCAAATCATGAGCATAAAGTTCAGCTAGCGCTTAAAGCAGCCCCTGCTTCCCCGGGACCGGCTGCAGCCACCTCGTACCTGGGAGAATGAGAGCAGCCCCAGCCATGCTAGAGGCACAGGGTTGCACCAGCCTCATGGATGCAGCTAAACACAGAATTATTTGCCCCTCCTCAGCCTCAAGATAAAACTCTGCAAAGTTAATAATTGATGGCTATTATATGTTGCAAATCGGAGGACATCGCAGATATGTACAATGATTGAATATACCCGCCACTTTAAGTAGCCTTAAATTCAGCATTTGCTATTCTCCCACCAACCTCTCTGTTGCAAGCAGATGGGCCTTATATAGGAGTTATGTTTCAGTTGCTTTAGCTAACAAAAGCAACAATCAAAGTCACCGTGGCATCCACAAAGCATAATGAGGATTAAAGTGCTGTCCATGTGCCGGGAAGCTCCTTTGCCTTCCCTGGCCTGGCTGTTCCCCACTTCTCGGCCTCACCAAAGGCTCCCCCCACACAAGCGTCTGTCTGTCTCTCAGACAAGAGAGCTGACCAGCTTTCCTTGATGGGGGAGAACAGATCACGTTCCTCACACCTCTTGTAAATATAATACTCACACATCACATATTTCAACCACAATTATCGTGTAATTTATGCTTCTCCAGAAAAATCCGCCAGCCGCCTCGGCGCTCGCCCCGTTTATTGTCCATGGAGGCGAGACCACCAGCCAGGTGTGAGGACAAAAGCTTCCTTCCTAATTTCCCCGCACCAGCTGTTACCCTCAGCGTGCGTCCAGCCTGGATCCTGCTGGCGGGAGCCCTGCTCTGGCTGCTGCTGAGACTCTGATTCTATTTTAAGAGCTAATCCATACTGTTCCTCCTGAAAGCGTGCAGAAGTGTGAAGGGGTAAGTACATTTTGTAGAAAGGCATATTCCCTGCTTTAAATCTGTCACAGAATATAAGTCTATAGTTTGTAAGTCTAAAGGAGTTTTTTTGCTTTTTTTTTTTTCCCCAACCTCACAGACGGTGTGCATTAGTATGAGTACATAATGCAAAAAGAGCGGTGATGAATTGCATTAACCTGCTATTGATGCCTATTGAACTTGGTGCCCCACCATATGGTTCAAATCGTGACTTAAATCACAAGTGATAGCCCAAGACCAGGATTTGATAACAAACAGGTCCCTGCCAAAAAAGAGTCTGCAGTGCATCTCAGCCCTGCAAAGACCCCTGAGTTTGCAGGGAGCCCATTTCCTTGGATCCGCTTATGAACACAGAGACCAACCTGCACCAAGCAGCTTATAGGGGTAGGACGAGGCTTATTTTGGCTAAAAGATTTTCTGCTACATGTACCTCTGAACAGGAATAGGAGAGGAGAGGCTACTGTTTGTAACGAATTGATGACGCTGGAGAGGAAAGTTTGTGCAGTAAATGTAATGAGGGCTTCGTAGTCCAGATTGAGGATCCAGCCTTAGTCACTGGGGTTTCACAAGCATCAAATCCATGCTTTCCACTTTAAAAATCAAATAGGATTATCTTTTTTTTTTTTTTTTTCAGACAATTTTGGGTTCTGGTTTCATGTTCTGCTCTTCACCAGAATATTATCTGTGATTTTTTTTTTAAAATCCTTTGAACAAGACAATTTGTAGCAAAGGGGGAGAAATATTTCACAGTTGTATGAAAACAATACAAAAATGAGAAGTTGGACTGAGAAAATCTTTTCTTAGGCATAAACTTAGCCTTGATGACATCATTCACAGCATTCTTCCAATTAATTGCTTTTAATTTAATTTTCCAACTAATTGGTGTACTTCCAAGCCTCTTGCGTTAGTATTAAATGAAGACAAAACTTATTGTCCTATATTTATGACAGTTACATTTTGGTTATTTTGATGAAGATTTATGTACCTTTCTTTCTTCTCCCAACTCTTTCTATTCTATTATCAGTCACAGTTCCCCACTGAATAATGTACTTCTGCTTCTAAGATTTCTGCTTGCTTCCCTCCAGCTGAGAAAGGAATTTGCCAGTATTTGACCTTTTTGTCCCTGCTAATCTAACCTGAGTCACTAGATGTCAAAAGTAACTTAGTTATTTCTCTTTTTTTTTTTTTTTTTTCCTGTTTTATCTGCCAATTGACTTTCATTTTTTTGTGTGGACTGGGGTTTCTGAAAAATAGTACATTCTCTTCTTCTACAGGCTAACAGAAAAAGACCAATGATATGCTTATAAATATAGTAATAAACCTGTGAATAAACAAAACTACATTTTTGAAAGGTTAGCGGGGTAGGTTCGATTCCAATAGACTCCATGTTAGCGACTCAGAAACACATGCATAGCCAGTTGCACTGTCACTTCATGCTGAGATCCAGAAACGGAGACCACTCGCTTTTTCTGGTGAATATTGACTTGCAGCCCAGATCTCTCTGTCTTCCTGGCCATTCCACATGTTTACAGTGTGATGTTGAGCAAACAATTTTACCTCTTTAGCTTAAGATCCCCCATCCAGAAAATGAGGACCATGGTTGTCCTGTGTGAAATGTTTTGAAATACATTTGGGAAGTTATGCCATAGAGCATAAAAAAATCAGCAGTATTATGCATTTACACAGCAGCTTGTAAAAGCCTCAGAATACTGTCCTGAAATTATACATAAATAAGGAATATAAAGAATATAAACAGTACAAAGTATAAGGAATGTTTGAGTTAGAGAAAGCTGTCTGAAAAGGCTGGATTTCCACTTCATGGGTAACTGGCCTTTTTTATTTTAACCTCTCATTTTTGGTCCAAACCATACAAAACTTAAAAATGACTAATATTTCCTACAAACAGGTGACAGAACTACCATGGAGGTTATTTCCAAAACAAAATATATTCATTCTGCCTTATGGACAGTGGATGTCTCAGCTGGGGGTATGGAGGGAAAGATTGATCCTGCAGGATGCTTTAAGAGAGCCAGGCACACCTTGCATGTTTAAATTACCATTTCTTTTCTTTCTTTCTTTCTTTCTTTCTTTCTTTCTTTCTTTCTTTCTTTCTTTCTTTCTTTCTTTCTTTCTTTCTTTCTTTCTTTCTTTCTTTCTTTNTCTTTCTTTCTTTCTTTCTTTCTTTCTTTCTTTCTTTCTTTCTTTCTTTCTTTCTTTCTTTCTTTCTTTCTTTCTTTCTTTCTTTCTTTCTTATCCTAACTCTTAGACAGGTTTCAAGGTTCTGTATTTCTTTTAAGTTAGGAAGAGAAATTAATAATGAGAGAAGTGAATGCCCTTGACACAAATCCCCTTGTTTACACATAATGTAAGAATCTTATTTCCTTGAACAAGGCAGCAATCAACAGGCTGGAGACAGCTTCTCAGAAGGGGGTCTCAAGTGGCGAGCAGCCAGCGCTCAGCTCCACAGGCTCCCAGGAGTTTTTCCCAGCGCCATCCCTCCGGTGCTTGCCCATGCTTGGCGGCACCACCTCTCTGCCAGGGATGCCGGTCTCCCTGCGTTGCTTTCAGGGCAGTGAGCGTTGCGCCCTTGAGATGTATGTCAAAGCTGCTGCCCCTGGAAGGAGCCCTGGACTGCAGGGCTCTAAGCGTTTCAGAGAAAAGCTGGAAAATGCTCTCAGTTCAATGTGAGAGCTCAAAAAGCAGAATATAAATAAATGGAACACCAATATACTTTCTTATCCTGGAAAAATATCATTAGTATGAAGTCTATTACTTTGGGCCCAACTGTTGTTTTGAACATCTGATATTGGTGATTTTCAGAATCAGACAGTGTCAGCTAATAAATCAATACACTTTTACTACATAGACATCCTGACGTGGGCAGGATGGGGCTGGGTGGTAAATACCTTAACCCCAAGATGCTATACAAATGCCAACAGCAGCTCTGCTTTGCACAGCAGATTGCTATCAGATTCGGTCTCCTAGCCAGTTCTGTCACGAGTTGAAGGTCCTCTGTTGCTATAAGAAGTAGAAATCCTTCTTTTTACTCCAAAAGGATGATTTGATCATGTATCACAGGCTGCACGCCAGGAAACACACATGCACTCAGTATGAATAAAAAGTAATTAACTAGTAGTATGTATGCAATTTCCAGCAGCAAAGAATCTGGTGCCTGTTAGGAAGGATGAACTATAAAAAAAAGATGGAGAAATCTTTTTCATTTGTGATCATTCTTTGATTTCTACAAGTGAGTCTGTGAATTCAGGAGATTAGTTAACAACCTATTATTTAGGTAAACAAGATTCTTCCTGTTTTTTATAGTATGGATCTATATCCTATAGGAAAGAAAAGCCCAGGTTAGAGAACCTGTAAGAATGCCATAAGTGCCAGCAGTTCTAATCCACACAGAATTTATGGAGTATTGTCCCACACACACGATCAAAAGAGGTCAGAGAGTGAAGGTATGCTCAGTCTTTGAAACACTGAGAATGGCTGAAATTTCTTGAAAAGCTGAGGGTTGTTCTCGTTCCCTCCTCTCTCACGAGCAAGAGTTCTCCTGTCAGGTATTAAGTTTAAACCTAGATCACAATGTAACACTACTTTATTACAAAAGTCAAGTAGATGTAAGGTCCAGGACTGTAAATCCTCTGCTTTGAAACAGAAAAAAAAGAAGTTACAGAATGAAGACCAGCTAATGGGAGTGTTTGCATGGATGGCCTGTAGGGGTTTCTCATTAACTGCTCTGTTGATTTATACTGCTGTCATCGCAATCTTTCTGTATTATGTTTCATTATATTCAAAGAATATTGTTACAATTAAATTGAAATTTGTCTTCATGGGAGGTCTTGCCCTCACCAAAGGACAACATGATACTCCTGGACAGCTTGTAATACAATTTGCCGCAAAAATACTATTTGCAGCCACCTCAGGTTTACTCTGTGATCATCAATAAGCGCAGGGCCTGCCCAAGAATTTGGGGAAAGGTTACCAAGGTGATTTCAAAGCACCCATATCTGCAGTAAGCCTTCCATTTAAAAGCAAACAACTACCTTTGTGTGGGGCTGAAGAAGGGAAAAGCGAGACGCCTTCCTGCCTGCAGCTCCCAGGTTGGAGGAGGATTGAAACCAGCTGCTCTGGCCGGGGCTCGGGCTCGCACCTGCAGCAGCAGCCCGGAGGAGGCATGCCCAGGGCATGTGCGCAGGCATTCCAATTAGTCGCAGTGTTCATGGAGGACTGTAAAAACAAAGACCAATTAATCATCGTTTCACTTTGTTGAGAAGGTAAATATTATTACCCTCATCTTACATACAAGAAAAGTGAGTCATGAAACTATCACAGAAAGAGCTGGGGCCAGTGCCAGGTCTGGGAAACAGGACTCCAGGCTCCCAAGTTTGCAAACTTTCACCCCACTTCTCTCAAAGAACAAAACTGTTTTCCCATGGGGTCAGGAGCTCAGGTCTTGGGCCAGCTCCTCCATAGCAGGAAGGTAGCAGGCAACATGGCCTGTTGTCCCTCGGATGGTCCTGGTGAGCATGAGCCTGCAGAACCGCACTGTTTGCAGGGAGCACGTTGCACTTCGTAGCTTTTGGCTTTTTGTAAATTGGGTTTTCCTTGTTACAAGTGTTGAGAGGAACTGGGGGTTTGCAGACAGAGGCCGTGTGGATGCTCTGTAAAGGTTTGTAGATAAAACAGCTCTTCTCTCTGTCCTTGGGAGTCTACATTTGACTATTCACGCCATGCCTGTCAGCCCTTCACCCCAACAGAGTGGTTCTAGAGGGTGGCGATAATTTTTATAAAACCAAAGTATCAGGTACCAAAAGTTCAGCCGCAACTCTTGAAGACCAGGCAATGTTTCATTTCTATTTCAGTTTTGACATTTTGTATGTGTGCAGACATACATAGCTGCAGACTAGAAACTTCTCGTTAAGAAGTAAAACCCTGAAAACTGCCTTTCCTTAGACTAGGAGGCATAACAGTAGATGCTTCAGTGGTCTCTTGGTGATTCTGTCCTTTCCAAAGGGAAGGCAGACCAAAACAAACTTCTTACTCTCATTATTATAGAATAATTTATCCTACATACGTATCTAGCTGTACTTATTGCTCATAGGCACACCCATAGGTCTTGCAATACATAAGCAGGTTTTGCTCTGCTTAGAGCACTTTCCTCCTGTAACAGAAAGAAGAAAGAAAATATCTTAAAAAGGAAATAAAAATAAACAGTAAACCTAGCAGAAACAGCAAGATTTGTGGCCAAACCCAGTTCTCTGGGGTAGATGAAAATTAATTTATCTTACTAACACATCAGCAATTCTCTGTTATACAGCAGAACTATCAAGTTGAGCCCATTTGTTCCCTTGGGTTCAGTGCTAAAATCTTCTAGCTTCACCTCGTACTCAGAAGGAGATCCTTCAATCAAAAAGGCTTAACTCTTTAAACTGAGTATCACCCTCCTGTTATACCTTTGAGTGTGATTGACTGTATGTATGCAAGAGCAATGTGCTGATAGCAGGTTTAGCCTCAGTTTGACAGGATAAGGCAAATGCAGATTTTGGCACTTTTATTTGGAGAAGTCGTATCAAGGAGTAGATCTTTGCATTACTAGTTCAAAGGCAAGATTGTACTGAGCCAGCGTCAAGAGACTCGCCTCAAGGAAGACATTGAATTAGGACTCTGGGAGAACAGAAAAGGGTTCAGAGGCTGACATTGCTGTCTTAGTAGCAGTAACAAAAGGTCACCCTAAGAGGAGTTCTGGGGTTACATGTTTCACAGGATACTCCAACTATATGGGAAAACAAATGTGGGATCAACAGGGACACAGGAGGAAGAGACAAGGATTTGAATCCAGCTCAGGAAGTCTGTCGGACTCAGACAGACCCAGCCCAAGCAGAAGGGGTGTTCACATGCACAAGGATGGAAGGGACAGATTTTGTGCTTGCAGCTGCCAATATGAAGGAGGAAATAAAGGACTTTGTCACTTCCTTGGGTTTCAGCTGGTTAGGGAAGGCAAGTAGCTTTGCCCTTTTCTTCTTGGGAGGTAAAAGGACACTCTGTCCTGTATAAAAAAAAAAAAAAAAGAGAAAGAGAGAGAGAGAGAGAGAGAGAAATGGGAAAAGTTTCACACTGAACAATTCTTACCCCACCTGTGCAAATAACTTTATAGCTGTTGGCAACAAATCTCAAAGGTCCAGCTGCTTCCAACTAACACACCAACACCTGCTGATCCAATCTCCTATGCTCTTATTTTATGCCCCCTCATTTTACCAGGTCGTAGAAAGGCAGGAGGAGGGAGAAATCCATGGGAATTATTTTAATCCTTGAATGCAGTTTTGGATCTGCTTTGTGCGGTGTCTGATCCACCCCCTTGTCTGTATAAACAATACCCCATGCTGAACATGCAATTCTACACCACTCACGGAGAAGAAAAAGGAGAAAAGAGGGGTAGTGAGAAACAGACACAGTATATAGCCTAGCTCAGCATAGAGGCACTGTTTGCATTTATGCCAAAAAAATTCTACCAGGGTTCCTGACTCTTTTGCTAAAACTTACTTGGCAGGGAGTAATTTTACAGACCCTAACATGTTTAGCTGTAGGATAGAGCCAAAGCTTGCGAAATACCTTTTCAATACAAAATAATACATATTGTTGTATGAACCTGGCTTTCTACATGCCCAGGATTTAAATGTACATCTCTGCCAAACATAGGAGCTTTTAAAAGTGTTACTCATACAGCTTTTTTTACTGTGTGTGAAGTGATTTTAAGCCATTGGGGAGCATTAATATCTTGCAGGGAGAGTTCCAGGTTAGGAACTGCAGCTTGCAGCGCTGCTAAAACATATAAATCACTTCAGCAACAGTGGAATGTGATGATTTGAAACTGTCAGGTCTGGAAATGGAAAAAAAAGACATGGTCTTGAAAGACTCAAAACACCTTGGGTACGCTAAGCCCAGTCCTACAGCTCTGATTGAGACATATTCAACAAATATCCAAGCACAAGCTGCAAGATCAAACACTTTCTACTGGAGAACTTCCAGTAAAACTTACCCTTTCTAGCTCTGCATATATTTAGAAATACTGGGCCTAATTGTGTAGAAGTTGCACTTGGTGCAATCACCTGCTGTTGTGCAAACTGAGCATAAAACACCTTTTCTGATCTAGTAATAATTGTATATCATTTTACATTTTTGTGAGGTGTAAAGACATGGAGAATAAACGCTTTGTTCTGTAAGGAGAAAGAAGTTGGAGTGACAATTTTCTTGCTTCCACAAGATTGCTAGGTTATAATAAGCAGAAAAAGATGGCAAAATGAAAGGCGCCCACAAAATTGTGGAAGTTACATAAAATGGAAGTGAAAAAAAAATGAAAGCACAGCAGATTCACTCATGCTAGGAACATCAGCTGGAAAGCAGGCGAACATTATCATCTTTACTAACTTGTCCTCTAACCTTGCTCACAGGCATCCCTGAGGACTGGAGGGAAAACACAGCTTGCATCCAGTTCACATATTATTTATGCTAGAACTGCACTGTGTGAGACCTAGTAATGTGCTGGTAAGAAATTTCAAGAAAGAAAAACCTTAAATAGAGTTCAGGAAAAAAAAGGGCAGTTGTCAATTGGCGATGCTCAACCACTCATTTCTAAAATACATAGTTTATCCACAGAGAAAAGAACCAAAGCACTTCTAAACATACAAAAATTTGCTCTTTTCTCAACAAGTTTCATGGCTTTTGCCATTCTTGGTTCAGCAGTAAAGATGATATGAGATAGCAAACTGGATTTGCAAGTTGTGAGGAGTTACAGGATTAGCTTGATTAATATTTACTAATGTAGAGGATACCTGACCTTTCTGGAGGAAATGGATTATACCCATGCCTTTCAGCAAACCTCTGCGAGTTCAAAAGGGATGACAAATGTTCTTCAGTGGAAGTCGATCCAAACTTGGAGGACAAATACCATTTTTCATGTTGCTATAATCCTTCTGCCATTTGCATTAGTACTGCCAAGACCTTTCCAAAATAACTGAGCATGGATCTTCCCAAGGGCTGGACTCATGCACATGCTGGCACGGGAGGACAGAGCGTGCTACCAGGAACAACTCCTGCATGGATCCAGAACAAGCCTCTGCCTCTCCATCTTCCTCACGTGTGACTCCCCACGGAGAAAGCACTGGGAATGTAAAAGAAAAAGAGCCCCGCTCAATGGTTTATCAGTGGCACAGTCACTGATAAAGTACCTGTCTTCTTTACACAAGCCACAGTTTTTGCAAAACTGGTAGGAATTTAGTGTCTCCAAGACTTCTAATGTGTAAGAGACAAATTGAGAGAGAGAGACAGGAAATCACGTGTTCCATTTCCTCAGGAAACATATATACATTAATATGCATCTTTATATGTGTATATGTGTGTGTGCATGTGTATCAGTACATATGTATCTATGCCCATATGTATATATGCCCATACCACTTTAATAATACACTTTGGACCGAGTCTAAGCACTCTGCAGTTCTAAATAACACCTCCCATGCAGCCTAAATTAAGTTTTTATGTATGTGCAATTGGAAATACCCTTTGATTAAATGTTCTCTCTTTTTCACAGGGATTTTGTCATATGGTGAGACCAACAGGAAGAAAATGAGGCAAGATTTGGAGGTAATGAGGCTCCTCGCTTCGTTTGCTCCACTGTAGAGGAAATGAAACTTCTGCAAAGAATAGAGGGAGGAGATGGCAAGGGAGAGTATGTTTTTGGGGATAAAACTAGTGAATATTACAAAGTAAAATTCAGTCATATCCCTGCCTCTACTACACCCTTCCTCCCTGATCATAACCAAGTTCCCTCTTTCTCTTTCACTGGCACTGAATTCACAATTTAGACATGACAGAGTGAAAAAAAAAAATGAGGGTCAATATAATATAGGCTACTATTAGAGTATTTGGCAGCTGTGAAAGAACAGAAAAGACAGATTCCTTATAAAAATAGTGATTTAAAAAACAGGACACAACACCCAGTAGGATTACCTACCTATTAATATCCTAACTGTATGTGATAAGATATAGTTCTTCCCTAATAGAAAATTTGCAGTTAGCAAAATTCCCCTTGGGATATTTTTTAAGCTCCCCTTTAAGTATGTAAAAAACACCTATGTTTTTTGACAGACCACTTGAACAACAACAGAAAGTATTTCCCCAGTTTTTCTTCGTATAGCCATGGGTAAGTTAAATGACTTCACTGTGAGTCAGGTAGTAGTTTAGCAGTTTATTAGAAGAAATAAACTAAGGATTTGAAAGCATCTCTTATATGGACTTTTTCTAAAAAAAAACTTTTTACTGTATTTAGGAAATAAACTCTGACAGGAAAAGTATATTTGAGAAGCTACTAAATGAAAATTTAGATGATACTCATATTTATGCCATATGGTGCAGAAAGAGCAAGAGATGGAATTCTGTTTAGTTTAAATGTCTACTCTAGAAACTAAACCAAAAAAATAGAGGAGACGCCTATAGAGAGATGCAAACTCACACTTTGCTCCCTCCAACGAGGGTGAACATAGTCCAACTTTTGGCCCTGGAGAGCCACGTGTGCAAGCAGTAGGTGGTGGGGAGGCACCAGGGACCCACCTGGTGCTGCAGACAACCAAGAGAGGATGATCTAATCACTGACACGGTGCCACTAACGGCTGTTGCTCCTGATGCCACCAGATCGGGTGGCAGATCAGATGCCCAAGTGGCTTACAGGCTGCCTGGGCCGGGAATGGGAACGCTCATAAATAGCAAGTGCAGTGATGATATCTGTAATTTTTACACTGATTACCCCCTTTCCTCTATAGCCATGACTATAGACATAGCTTTTGTAATCACTTACAAAGATAAAGGTCCCGTGAAAAGCAGCAAAATCCTTACGAATGTGACGGAAAAATGTGTTTTTTCTTATGGTCCCATCTTAATTACAGTGTTAATTATAAATATAGCATTCTTAATAAAAAAAGCTTTGCTCCTACTGTAGACAGTAGCTTGAAAATATGACCTGTTCACAGCTAGGAAAAGAAAGGCAAAGAAGAAGAACCTCAAACACTCTTCACTAAAAAACTTTCCAAAAAACTCATCTTCACATCAACCACTCGATATTTTCTCAGACTGACTCATAAAATGCTGAGTGTGTGTGGGAGAGGTAGAGTGGGAGTGAAGGGATGGCACTGCCATTTTAAAAATGGTTATAAATAGATAAAGTACCAGCTGTCTGCTTCTTAGCCTCAAGGCATCATTAACTGGCCAAGATTATAGCCTTCCTCCATAGCTAATAAGGCAAAAATGATTAGTTTTGTTTCTTAAATTTAACAGAGTATTATAAGACTTGAGAGCTTGCAAGGTATAGCTAAAGTCTATTTTTCTAGACGGTTTTAGTGATGTTTCTTTTTTCATTTAAAGACGAGATGATCAATATAACCATTTTAAAATTATTACTAGCTTATGCTAGCATGTATTATTACTAGCACTCTGGATTATAACAAAACAAGAATTTGCAGTATCATTCGCTTTGCACTGTTTATACCGTTTACTTCCTCTGGGACCGTTGAAATAAATGGGTTTCATTTTCATTTCTGGAGAAGTGCAGGGTCCCTGTCCCTGGTGGCTTTCACGCACCAGCACGTCCTGGCAGTGCTTGGGCTGCCAACCTCAGGGGGAAACCTTTAACATTTAAATGTCCCTGGCTGTTTTGAAAACACAACAGAAGCATGCTGGGACCAGGCCTAAACATAGTGATGATAACGGTATTGCCATATTTTTAACCCTTAATTTTCTTGTCAGCATATTGTTATGGTTTTAAAACTAGATGTGTTCAGTAATGCCAACAGCAAGGTAAAGACCCTTATCAGGCCACACATCTCTACATGGGGTCCCAAGCATGATTAGAGACTCATTTTCTTGCTATGTGAGGTATTTGACAGGCAACCAAGCTGACATGCTGCAAACTGTCCAGTGTATTTTATAGGGAAGAGAACAATTCTGAGAAGTTCCACTGCTGCAGTTCCCATCTATCTATCTGGCTGGCTGGGCTCCTTTAAATGTAATACCATGTAAACATAAGTACGTAAAGTGTACATTGTCTTATATCACACAAAGCAAGGCACGGGTGAGGGGATGCCATCCTTGGCTCTGCTGCAGCTTGAGCGAGCTGCTCAGCTGCCACGTTGCGGATGCCGAAGGCTTTCCAAGGAGCGTGGGGCACGGCATTTTATGGAGGGATTTCTCTTTGCCTGTGTTGTGTTTTGCAGGACCTCAGGTGCCGTGTGGGGAGCGTGGGGAGACTCCGGGGTAAAGAGCAGGCTGCTCATACCCGCTCCAGCACTCCCAGTCCCCCCGCACGTTACCACCAAGCCCAGACCATTGGCCAGGATATTAGAAGGCCTCTTGGTGGCTCCTTATGAGGAAAATTACAGACTTCTCTGTACAGGGTTAGAACCACTAAGCGTCTACAGATCCCGAGGGAATTCAGACATGACCATGTGCTGATCCCACGTGGACTTAAGCCTGAGATGGGAGCTTTGATGTTCTCCACAACCTAGATGGCCGTGCCTCTGGGCATAGGGCATATAGAGGATCATATGGTGTCAAGCTTCCAAAAAACATTTCAGTTATGACTTAGATGCCTGTAGACTTGGAGCTACCTCAGTAGTTTGGAATCAAGCTACTCATTTAGTGGGAGTAGTTCACATCAGTAAAGTACATACTTGAATTTAAGTACCTACATGCCACCAAAGCTACCTGAAGTTGTAGCCGTATTTGGATCTAGTCTTTTGTCTGTTGCGACACAGAGATGAACTCCTGCAGGACAGTGCTGAGGGTCTTTCATTGCTTTTTTTTGCCTTTATGCCTTTTTTTTTTTTTTTCCCACTATGGAAACTGAAAGCTGATTTCCAAATAAATCATAGTGTATTCTAAAATGCAACTTTATAAAGGAAGTTTTTTATAACATTAGCTATGGAGAGAGACCATGGCCTCTTGACTAACATAAAGATCAGGCACTTAGCTATCAACTTGCATCAAAGCTTCACATAAGGCCTAAATCTGCAAGGTATGAATGCCCAGTTCTTCCTAAGGGATTTTTTATGGCATTTAGTAGACTTACAAAGGACTGCTAAATGCAGCTCACTACATTCCTATTCAAACACGTCATTCACTGAGCATTTCCGCTCTGGGAAAATTGTCAGGTTGTGGGTACATGTTGCATCGACATGGATGCATTATATGCATACATAAATATATGGTACATATTATTGTTTTCTCTGGATAAACAGCTTTAAGGACAGCAAAATGGACTTTCAGTGTCACTCAAATTGCCGTGTTTGTGCCAGAATAAGCAGCAAGGACATGAACATAATGCTGCTGTATTTGTGAAAACGCTGTGCTGGAAAATGTTCAGGCCTGACTCTAAGCATTTCATAGAAAGGAAGTTTGACCTGAATTTCATCTGAGGAGATACTGGAGCATGTTTGTGGATCACAGTACTCTCTCTCCGGGTACCAGCCTGGTATTTAACCTCTCAGAACCACTTAGGTGCTCTGGCAGAGATAAGCATAACCTGCGATGACGCCTATGCTATTCCATAAGATACTGCTTCTTCTGGAGCTTTAATCAACATACCTGCACGGAGATTATCTTCAGCTGCTTTAATATGCAGCTATATTGTGTTTGTGACTAAAACTGTACTCAGAATGGTAGAACTAAACTGAACTGCCACCCTCAGGAAAGCTTTATTAGAACAATTCACCAAAAGTACTTTATGTAACTGGATCTTAAATACACTGGCTTTCTAAAAAATACTGCTGTGCAGTGATCCTTAACTAACTCATACTTTTCTTTTTAGAGGAATACTTAGAAATATTGAAATACGGAGTATTTGAAATCATTGTTCTGGAGCTTCTCTTCAATCTGCTATTGATTTTATTTGAAAATATAATCAAAATGTTGAAAATATCTTGCTTTTAAGATCAAATCTTCAGGAGATCTAAGTTGCTATGGTATTTGTTCATTGAGGAAAGGTACACCTTTGTTTTTCAGTGTCATGGGTAGCATCAACACACTTTGATCCTGTCTACATCTAGACAAGTGCACACCTGTCTACACCTAAACTTGATAGCACTTAGTAACTT
>VZSV01000150.1:96210-113305 GCA_013398735.1 Nothocercus julius | reverse complement strand
CTTGGGCCGTGGGGCGCCGCTGGGGCAGGCGAGCTTTTTGTTGGCGCGCTGTGGTGTTTGGCCTGTGCTCGCAGTTACTTTACGCGATGAATGCCCGGGGCCGGCGCCTCGGGGGCTGCTGTCCCACCGAGGCCCTGGCTTCGGCCTCAGGTGTGGCTGTGCCTCGGTGGCTTCCAGCGGATGAGCGCCAGACTAAACGTGTAACGGCACTTCGGCGAGCCTCTCTTTGGGCCTGATGCGGAGGGCATGCGGCGCTGTCCTGACGCGGCCGCCTTGCGCTCTTCAGCGCCTGATGACCTCTGATTTTCTGACTTTGTTACTGTACCCCCCCCCTCTGTTTTTTTTGTGGAAAAAGACATATGAACTTACTGGGGAAAATCAATTCCAAGACTAGCCCTCAAATAACTCCTCCCTTTAAAGTATTTCCACTCTCAGTGAGATACTCTGTGGTGCGTTTATTTAGTTATTTGCTGTTATTTTACCAGGCCTCCGGTTCTCCCATCTCTGCTGGCTTCCCCACATAATGCTCTGCCAAATGCTTTGTGAACTCCTTGTGGACTTCTCCAGTCCTTCTCCTATAAATTTTTTTTTTAAGCTTTAATGAGCTAGGTTGACGTGATTGATAAAGTCATGTTTCATTTTAGCCTGTTTTCACTGATCTCCAAGTCCTTGTCCTTTGATGCTGTAGAAATACGGAGAATGGAGTTTAAATTTTTGTTTTGATGCATTTGCTACCACTGTTGTCTTTCCTACTTCATTTCAAAGCAGAGTCTATGTCCTTGCTCAAGGACGCAGGCATTAAAACCGTAGTAAGTATCCTTAAGAATTAAGGAGCCTGCTACCAACCCACCAGTTATAGGGCAGGCTCTAACCAAATATCTTTGGGGAATTTTCACTGGCACAGCTTATGGCATTGCCATTCCTATCTGCCTGTCCTGCCTTTTTGTCTGGCATGACTGCCTCCGAAGCAGAGATGGTACAAAAAGTTATTTCCAGCCCTTGCAATTCCCATCTTCATGCCTGACTCTTTAAAGATGAGACAGATAATTTCATAGACTGTGAGCTGTGCAGTTTAAGCCTGGTCCTTTACTACATTCTCTCATTCCTAATACAAGGGTGAAAAAATAGCTAAAGGCATCTCAGACCACTACAGCAAGCTCTGCCAGGGCTCATTTGGCAGAACCTGGAGCTAGATAAATTAATTTGCATGCTGGAAAGCATGCCAGGCGTATCTATTTTCATCACTCCAGTGCTGTAAATTTGGAGTCCAAGACATCTCTCTTTCCTGGTATTTTTTTTATATTGGTGCTTTCGTTAGAATATTATCATGTCATTAAATAATTCACTACTTACCTTTCATTTAAAAAATCACAACAGCATCTTTATCGAAATCAGAAAATAGTGTACTGCAAAAGAGCTATGAACTCAGAAGATAATGCCAAAACATTCTCATGAACAGATTAAGCTATATTTAACTGTAATAAAGGTTGTTCTTTTCAAGGAAATGAACCATAACAATTAGCAAAGTAAGGGGGTAAGAGGTACATCAGTAATTAAATGAATGAATGTTAAATCTCTCTGTGAAAAAATTAATGAAGTATATCAATGTCACCTGAATTTTGACCCACTCCACATAGTATATGTATTGTGTATGCATATGTGTATACAAAAAGACACAGTTTTTTTCATTTACTTATGGCCCAGGCTGAGAGGGGTATTTAAGGGTTTTGAAGTAGCAAAGACTAATCTTTATGACGGAGGCCTTTTCCTTCCAGAGGCAGAGCCAGCTTCTGTCTACTGAGTGGGAAAGGGGGAGTCTGTGTAGCTGGGCCTCTGTCTTGTCACTCGGAGTGTAGGCAGTAACCAGCTGTGCTAGCGGGAAAGAAACCTGCAAAATTGATGCTGGCCTCATCCCCAGGAGGCAATTTGGCTTACTTGTTGCAGAAAACTGTAGTGAACAGGAGAGCAGTCCAAGTACCATCCCAAACTATCTCACTGGGTGGCCTTGCACAATTTGTGAGTTGCCATTCAATTCTATTTTCACTAGGATATCGCAAAAACAAACAAAAAATTAAGCTGAACTGAATAAAAGAGGAGAAGAGAATTCTAGGAAAAATGTAGTATCTGAAGAGTATTATAACTGTGCATATGAGTATGTACTTATGTTACACCGTACTGCTTTTCGTAAGATCTCCATTTTGTTGCCAACATTATATTGAATACTATATTAAAATGTGTAGATCTTTAAGGAGAAACCAAGACAAAGTTTTTAAAAATGAATATGATTACTGTGATAGCAAATGTGGGAAGTACTCCAGTTTTGCAGCATTATAGAATAGAATAAAGGTGCTATCTTTCTGTCTTTGTGGTTAAGAGCATGCTTTCAGTTGAGTTGCCTAAGTACTCTAGATCATCAGAACAGCATTACATCTGCACAACTAATGTAGTCCTTCATTCTGGGTAATGTAATGGTTATTACAGATGATTTCTGTTTGATGGAGTAATAGTTCAGGACTTTTCAGGCCAGAAGTATGATTATTATGCAATCTATACTAGAAATGTTTTCAAAGTCTGTTTTGAATCATAGCCATAATTTATAACAAGCATATCAACTGTAATACAAATAAGAAAGACAAACAAAGATCTATAAGTTCTTACTTTCATTTAACTCTTTTTGAGGAATTAAAAAGCATTTTAAAAATTCTATTTCTTGAGACAGTGTAATGTATCCAAGTATTGCTTCCTGGGAGCATGTCAGAAGATTATCTAAACACAGCATTCCTTACAATTTCTTTCCTGGCCCTTCCTTGTCGTGTAATGCTAAGATAATTCTAGGTAAATCAGTAATCAAAAGCATCTGTTGCCATGACAATCAGGGAAGCAGTGATTCTGCCCAAGTACCCAAACCGGCAGGGTAGCGTGAGGGGTAGATGGCTGATTACATCATTACAGGGGCAGCTAATATGAAAAACTGGGGAGATGGTGATTTTCTGTTCTTGCGCTGTTCTGTTTTTTGATTTTTTTTTTTAATAGAACAAAACAGGACACAGGAGCACACAAGACAGTTAAGGAGATCATTGCTCACATGTTTAATAGGTCATCTTCATAATCATAATTTAATTATTATCCCAATTTAAATTCTCCGTATTTCATTTGTGTTCTCCAAGTAAGGAAATTATACCTTGAAATGACTGTTCTCATTTGACCATCACTGATCTCTCATACTGTTACCGTCTCCCCCAAATACAGTTTTACAATTAGCTTAATGCTTTACAAAAAAAAAGAGGAATTACGCAACATAAGATTTAAAAATATGGGTGGAGAACACAAAAGCAGACATACTGGATACAATCAAACATCCATTTAACCCAATATTATGCCTCCAGCAGTTAGGAGTAGGCATTTGAAGAAAGGGTATAATAAACAGGGAAGCTAACAGTTGATGCCCAGGCTTTTTCTGCTACCCTAGCAGAGGTTCCTGCTGGCACTTAACTGGATTAGGCTAGGGATTTCCTGAGAAATTACACCCAAATCATCACATTCAAAAGTCACAGGTGGACATTTGTCTGTGAATTTGTCTAGTTCCTTTAACCTGCTTCCACGTCTTAATGTCTTCAATTGCATAATTAATTTATGGAACTATGTGTAAAAAATAGTTTGTTGTGCTTATTTTTTAATGTTGTTTTCCTGAGAATTGATTAAATGTTTCTTATTTTCCCGTATCCTGAGTTTGTCTTCACTGTTCTCCATGATGTCCATGGCTGTAGCACTCCAGCCACGCATCTCTTTGGTAAGCTGAAGAGCCCTGTTTTTTTTTAATGTCCCGTAAAATGAATGCCAATCTGCGCTGTTGATACTTTTTATTGTTCTTTGTAATTTTTCAAATCGTCCCAGGTTCTTTTATGAGACTGAATTACTAGGACTGTCAGCATTATTCAGCACACGGGTATAGCATATACAATTGCATAATTATGTTTTCTGTTTTGTTTTCACTCCTAACAATTCCCAGTATTCTACTTGCCTTTTTGCAAACTGCTGAGCACTGTCCACAGTGATTTCAAAACCTCCTTTCTAAGTGGTAGGAATTCATTGTTGTGTTATATAATTGGGATTATTTTATTCCCAGTACATTATTTTGCATTTTTCAGCACCATCTGCTATTTTCCTGTGTGAATACCAAGTATAAGGATAGTCTCTGATAATCTGAAATAGAATCATTCACAGATTTTATCACTTTTTTTTCCCTATGTCAGTGATGACATTGGAATAACACAGGTCCCAACACAGATCCTCCGAAGAGCCCTCTGGTAGCCTCTCTCCTTTGTGGAAACTCCCAGTCAGCTTTATCCCTTCCTCCCCTCTTGCCTTTCAGCCTCTTACTGATTCAAACTGGAGCCTGTCTTCTTATCCCCTGAGAGATTAGCTTTGTAAACACATTTAGTGTTTACAGTAAACGTGCAAACAAATTTGCTGTCACAGGTTTCTCCAGACAGGCGTGCAGTGCACCTGAAAAGAGCAGGTAGAAGAATTTTGCAAGGTCTTTTTCAAGTCAGTGGCTGTTTTTTTTTTTTTTTTTTTTCCGTTTTCCAGCATACATCAGCTAAGTATTCTTGCTCTGCTATTATTATCTTGATAATAAACTAGGCCGTTATTATTTTGCACAATATTATGCTCTTAAGGCTTTGTTTCGTTATGTGTGCTTGTGGGTGGGCACCCGCAAGTGTACCGCAAAGTTTTCTGTGGAGATTCTTACTAGCTAAAACAGCACTAGCATTGCCACTGTGATTTGCAGATTTTTGTGCTGGAAAAGACCATCTCATCTGCCTTCTTACCTAATCCAGACCCCCCCTTGTTCTTTCAATACATTTTTGATAGTGTTCTTGATTTAGTAGAAGTTTAGTTCCTGCTGCAACATGTCTGCCTCGCATCCCTTTGCTTGAGCGCTGGCAGCTCGCTCCTGCTGCAAGTGCCACAGGTTCTCCTGCATGTCTCCACATCCAGAGAGATTCGAGCGGGAATGTGTGTGTCTTTTGGGACATCACCTACCTGTGCAGCAGCCTCCCAGGAGTCGCTTCTCAGTATGGCTGGGTGCTGTACTGTGCAACCCGCTTGGGATCCAACATGAAGTAGCAAAGCAACTTCAGCCCAGCGGCAAACAAGGTTTAAAAATATGTCTTTCCATGATTTAAAGATTTCAAGTGATGGAAGATCTACTATTTTCCTAACTCGCGTGGGCTTTGTAACACCACAGAAAAAGTGAGACACCTTTTCTTGGAACAAGACAGGGTCACTGCCTGCAATAAGAAAGTCAGCAGGTCAGCAAGTCAGTGGTGTCATAGAAATCTGAGGGAAATAAACAATATTCAGCAAGTATGGCTGTTAAGAGGCAGTCAGAAGAAGAAAAAACTATTATTTGGTACAAGACAGGCAGCCAAGAAAACAGCACCAAGTTGGCTCTAGCTTTTCCGATAAGGGAAAAAATAAATCACCAAAAAAACCTTTTCTCTCTTTCAGTGAGCTGGAAAAGTAACCTAACAAAATATAGGGCTTTTTTTTTTTTTTTTTTTTTTTTAGTGTAAAAGCAAACATGACTGGCCAGTCTTAGAACAAGAGACGGTGTAAATACAGAGCAACTGCTGACAGTCTTGGCACTCGAATGAATACATCCATTGAGTTAGATGGAGTGATTCACTTAGGCTGTTACTCACCTGTGTTTCTCAGTGTCTTGTTTAGAAATTACCTCAGGGCAACTACTCTTCTTACAATCCTCTAGATGCTTCAAACAATGTAAAACCTCTTCTCCGTAAATTAGGCATGTAGATCTTTGCTACACTTAAACAGAAAAGGAGTCCTTAAAATCTTGATGGAAATCACCAAAATAACTTGCTCTTCACCTAACCCAATCTGAGTCCATTTGTGAAATGACAGAAATATTCTACGGGCTAAGACTGGGCCCATAATATTAATCATACATGAAAAACTTCAAAAAGAACTAAAAGGTGACCTTAACGTGTCTGATTACGGTCACATGAACGTTGTAAAACTGAACTTAAAACCTCTCTAAATATGCACAAGGTCAGAATTAGCAGGGAGTGTATTTTGAGCTTGGGTAGTGCTTTTCTATACAACAAGTCGTGAAGCAAAGGGCACATACAGTCACCTGTGGAGACAGCAGAGTATCAGAAAGTTTTGGGAGACAAGAAGAAAAAAAATATATAAATGGCTGATTGTATTTAATGTGTTTTATGGTATTCTTTAGCAGCTGAGTATTTAAGAGAGAAACAGGATGACTAACTGCATTTCCAGATTCCCTGTGTGAGAAATCTGTTGTAGTGAGAGATAGCAGTGCATCTCCTGATCAACAGCAGGTTTACGGTGTCAGTCCCTCTGTCCTAATGTCTAGCCTGTGTCCTGAAAAAAATGACCTTCCCCCTCCTCTTCCGTCTATACATACATACACTAACTGACAATTTAGGGACTTTTCCAGAAAACCAACAGAACTGTCTTTGCATAAAGTTGTCAACTAATAGTAACAGAGATGACAGTTACAGTAATACAGAATTACTATTCACATCTACTTCAAATACTGCTCTGGGTGTAATATCTTTATTTATTAGTTTCATATAAATTTCCTTCCTAAAGCTCAAGCATTAATAATGACTCGTGACAGAAGTACATCATCTTTTCCTGAAGGAAAATTTTATTGAAATAGAACTGTGGATTGACATTTGTCAGGATGCATTTATTTAACAGATGAAGTCTTGTCATGGCAAAAATCATTACATGAATTTTTTTTTTTTTAGTGAAATGTCAATACCTCCTGCTGGCCATGGAAACTTCGTTCAGAGAAAGCTGAGAAGTTTATGCTTGGGAAAAAGCACAAGAAAATTTCCTCTGTCACTAAAGTAATGGGAGCCAATAATCATTTAATGCAATGATGCTGATGAGGAGCATCACTTTTAGAAGTAAACAGCCAAAATTTTTCCTCAAGTTTAATTTTGATAGTCTACATTCTAGGTTCCCAGCTCAAAAATTCTGCTTACAGGTGCAAGATATTAGATCTTTTGAAGCTGATAATCTTAGAAATTGCATTATATTTTGAAGTCAAATACAGGAGCGTGTTACTGTTTTCTACTGATGAGGAAGTATATTTGTAGTCTCAAAATTTTACATAAACTGCCTTTTAAGAATTCTTTTCTGTCTCCAAGCTGCAAGACCAGGTCTGAAATTGAAAGGAGTTGCAGGTACTTAAGTGATTGAACTTACGAATTTCACTGGTGTTGTCGCTGCAAGTCTTTTGATCCTAATTCATTGAATTTCATGCTGTTGGAAGCTACAGCACGGAACAAGGATAAGATTCCAAATGTGGCTGCCTATAGAATACTGCTAATGGTCTCATTTATTGACCTGATACTCTATACGAGGTGCAGAAGGTCAAGCTGTATGTTGATTTGAAGTAGTCATCACTTATCTACTAGGGATGTATATCAAATTCACACTGTTGAACATACCTTGCTATTTGATTATAAATGATGTGCCAGTTTTCTTCTTCATCTAAGTTTTATGGAATTTCGTGAATTTTCCATCTGTGAAGTTAATTGCAGTTGTAAATCTAAAACTTCTGGGTTTAAGTCTCCCCTTTTTTCTTCAAGGCAACTTTGTCCAAGCATCCCTGGTGTGTCTGGGGACTAGATTTAGATCTAATAAATATAGAAAAAATCAGAAAAGTTTAGATTTAAAACATAGTTTAGAAAATTGAGTGCAACCGTCTATCTTTCTGAGTTTCAGTAGCCTACCTGACTGTGTTACATACTGATGTAGCTGAGTATAGAAATAATAAGCCTCTCAAGCCAGCGTGACATTGGTGTTATTTGAAAAATGTGTTGGCACAAAAATAAATAGGACAAATGAATCTCACTTCTCATATGTTTATAGAAGGAAAGCACAAAAGCTGTCTTGCATGAAGACAAGTTTTTCTTTTCTTTGTAAACTATTAGGGAAACTTCCCAATGGACTTCCTCTGAATCCAAGTCTTTCTAATGCAAGTTTAGACCAGCTTCAACATCCTTCCGCTATTACAAAGCAGGCTACTACCCTATTTAAAAAGTTTATGTCTATTTGACTTTAGCGGAAGCATATAAAATAATATGTGAGAGTATGCTTGTGATGGTCCATAAATTTGACAGAATCTATAAGGTTTCGCTGATCATTCCAGAAACTATGTCTATTTCTGCTCTAGAAAACATAAACAGCCATGTGAATGCAGTACTATCAGGAAAAGGAAAAAAAAAAAGGCAACGCTATTTTTTCTTTGCATCATGGACTAAGTAAAGAAAGTGTAGCATGAGGAACTTGCCAACTATTTAAGCATGGTATGCATGTACATCAAAGAGAAAAAGTACACGTGGGCACACGTACAGTGTTTGGGATGGGTTACAGAGGAAATCCTCCTAGGCATCTTCCTCACAGTTATGCTAAGGAAAGATGAGATCTTAAAATGGAGGGAAAAAAAAAACAAAAAGCAAACAAAACCAAAACAAAATCAACAGACAACAGACAAGGTACTGATTTTTGGTTATCTAACATAGTGACATACCTGGACCCATGAGAGGACAGTTCACAGAGTTCCTATGGGTGGGAGAAAACACACCAAAAAAAAAGTCTCTACCACAGGGAGCTGAGCACTAAATCAAGTGGTGGATGGATTCCCTCCAGCACTGGGAAGGGATGCAGCGCCAGGGACTGCAGCGAGCCAACTTTCCCTTTCCCCCTGCTGAGTTATTATTTCACCTGCCAGTAGAAGCAAAGGAGAGAAGGGAGCTGAAGGGACAAGGCGGTTAGCAACTCGCCTCTCGCTTCTCCTTAAAAGGAAAGGTTGTGCCCCTTAGTGCTCTCATCTTTTGGAAGGTTCCCGGTGTCCTCAGCCAGAGTTTTCTCAGCACATCTTGCAGAACAAAGGCCGACGATGAAACACTCTCTTTAAAATGGCCAGCATTGCGCTGTGATGTGCATCAGCCACCGAAAGCTGTTCATTTGTAGGTGCTTCTTGAGTAGGAACACTGCGAGCTGTGTAGAGAGCACCACGCATTCCTCTAGCAACCTTCCTGAAAATCGACAAGCATTTGAGAAGCGTTTGGCCCAGTGCACCCTCTAAGGTTTGGGGTAGGAATTGAAAGACTTTTAGTTTTCAAACAGGCTTTTAAGTTTTATAGCCTGTGCACACGTCTGCATTAATATTCATCTCACCAAATTTTAGCTACCTAAAAGTACAGTGTCTGATTTAAGTTAGCTACCTAACATAATAAATATAATTATGTCTCTGTAGTAAAAAAGAGGGATGAGACAGTGAGGACTTTCAGAAAGTAAGGGCCTTACCTGTGGATGTGCACTACCATGGAGAGAGCTGCAATAACTGGCTTGGAGATGACATTTAACTTTAAATAGCTAAAGACACACAAAACCAGTAAAAACGCTTTGGTCACAGCTGTGGATTGAGAGATACATAACTGCAAATGCAAAGTAACTGAAGTACCAAGGGTATATCGATGACCCCATTTTATTGATTTACCAATGATTCCTTAAGCAAATGCACAAATAATCCTCAGTATTAATGGCGTCTTACAATAGTAAATAGTCATTAATAAGACTTGGCATGTCAGGTAATTAGTCACTACTGCCTGGACTGCCCTGTGTGTTTCCATCATAGAGGCAAACAGAAGGTAATAAATTTAATACTTCACCAGTAGAAGTGTAGACTCTTTTTCATTGACTTACTTTGTAAGGAATACACATACTTTATTTCAGTCCTGGGAAGTATAATTAATATGTGTTCCCAAGCTAACAACTGACTACCCAGGCTATTTTTCCTCACAGGTCAGATGTGAGGAAACAGAGCCATTTCACTTCCTTCAAGATCTCTATAAAAAGACAAAATGAAAATGGGACTAGACCTATTGTTCTTTGAGTTTCCTGTCTCCTTTTTAACTGTACCTCATTTGGAAAAGCAAGCACTGCCACTCTGAGTCCATCATATCTTGTTAGAGTATTTGGATATCTAATAATCTGTAAGTTGCTCTTGTACTACATGGACAATGTCAAAAGAGTCTTCTTTTGATAAAAAGGCCGTGTAATGCATTGTCAAAGATAGCTGCTGCTTCTGTTTTTATTTCTGTTTTTGTTTTAGATACAGCAATATAGCTCTTACTTAAAATCTCTCTTTTCCAAGTTAATAAGCTTAAAGTGTACAAATAAATATCCTTTCCATGAAATCGCAGTGAGCTATGTTTTAGGTTATTTCATCTCTGTTGTTTTTTCCAATCTCCAACCACTTGAATGGCTGGAGTATAATGATCAAACCTAAACAAGACAAAGGTTTGAGTTACAAAGCGTATTTGGCCAACTATTAGGTTACCCTAGTCCTAGGCTTTTTGCCAGGCTTATAGGAATTCCCACTGGAGTGAACTGGGAAACGGCACAAGAAATTCCTACCATTATTCAGCTGGGAACGGTGACAGAAGATGAGCGAAAGCAAGCGCGAGCTCGCTGCCCGCTCCCAGCGCGCCTGGCTCTGCTGTTTCTTCTGTCAGTACAAGATCTACCACAGAATAACTGCAGTGATCATGCTAGGCTTTTCCTTCCTCAATCTCTCAGCCATTTGTAAGACACCTATAAAAACAAGTAAAAGCTATAAAGACATTTTCCAAAGCGAGCTGTGAAGAGCTGTACTAGTACATCTCCCTCTGTGAAGGAGAGAAGAGCCTGCTACTTTCTGGCATCTCTTCAAACTGAAAGAGCTAGATTGCCATCTTAGCCAGATAAGAGCAGTACTTGGATCCCTATAAAGAATCAGCATTGCCTTTTATCACAATAGTAGTTTGATCTATTGTGGAGCAGAGAACAGATACCAGTTCAGAAAGCTCCTAACCTTTCAATCAAAGAGGTAGCTATACATTGCAATTCCTCCCTAATGAAATTATTTTCTCTGTAAAAGAGCCAAACTGCCCTTAGCCTGAAAGAAGAGACACATGGGAAGAATAATGATGCAAAGAGCTGCTTTTCTTCACCTCTTATTGTACCCTCCAGGAAGAGAGAGATGTGCTTCATGCACTCGGGCTGTTCTCTCTCCCTTGTGACAGACACAAATCCTGTCAAAGGACTTCGGTGGGAAGAGCACACAGACATATAAGCTGACAGCCATGTGAGGAAATGTGTGCATAACAAAAGATAAAATTGTCTTTCTGTATTTATGCATATATATTCATTCCAGCCAGCCAGTGCTCATTTTGTCTCCATGTTATCTCTATTTTAACTCTAAGATCAGAACTGTGTCATAGAAGGCACAGAAAGAGATGAAGTACTTGGTAATAATCCTACTTAAATGCAGAGAGCCTTAGTTCTGTAGACTAAGCACCCATTTTACCAAATGTAGCCCTTCTAAAACGCCTGGAACAGAACGTGGTATTTCAAAAATAAAGAAATGTAACCTATTTAGACCATTCAAATGTGTATTAAGTATATTTCTACTCTGATCAAGCAATAGTTTCAGTTCAACTAGTGTTTATTGATTTTACATTACAGGATTGTTATTAGAATTTGTTAACTGTCAAATTTAGTATGAAATTTGGATGGTAAGAGTTTTGCTTGGGGAATGGTTTGTACACTGACAGGAAAATTGCATCTTTCTTTTCTGACCTCTTGAGTCACTTAATGCAAACAGAAAAAGTTTCAAATCTAGGTTTGCAGTATATATGTTATTGTCAAACTCAAAAAATAGGTTTTCTTTGAACAGGACTGGTGGTACAATGCAGCTACTACCATCTTTTAAAATTCTGCTTCCAGGTAGATGAATGTAAATGCAAAACTGTACGACATGGGAACATGGACATAAGTGAGAAACTTAAACATGTAAGGGCTCTGGCTGTTTAAAAAAATGAGACAATGCAAGGAAGAGAGATTCTCTAAAACATATTAAAGCAAAGCTATGTGTGTATATAAGCCTTAATATATTAGGTTCCCTCATCAGCAGTTGAGCATTTAGCATTTTTAATCTCCCTCCTATCCCAGACTCAAACATCAGAGAAATGCCATTAAAACAGCATTGCTTTTAACAAAAGAAGCAGATTTGAAAGAAGTTTTGGGAGGTTTTGATCCAGAAGGCTTAAAGAAATAGACTAGATTATTGCTATCTTAAACAAATACAAGACAGAGTTTTACATTTTACTTCTCTTAACACATCAAGAGCAGGAGAAAAAGGAATACATTAAAGTTTTGGGGAAACTGATATTAATGGAAAACAGTTAAAAATACAGGCTGAGTCAAATTCAGAGCAAGAGGCAGAATCACACTATAAAATAACAAACTGGTGAATCCAGAAGAGAAAAAAAACAAACTCCAAGGAAAAGTTTGGAACATAATTCCCAAGATTATGGATATTTAAGAGGATTATATAAAGAGTGTGGGGGAGAAAGATGTAAAAGGAAAAAAGAAACAGAGGAATTAAAATCCATTAGTACCTGCTTTTAACTAAAAATGGGAAAAATGTTAGGATGGAAACTGAAATATAAATGAAATGGAAAGAAAAAACTAAATTGATACAGCTCAAAGCAGACAGTAGGAAAAGGAAGGGTATATATGGCAAACTATAAATAGAGATCTGAAATTTAGCTTTCAGCACTTCTTCCTCCCCAGCAACCAATTTCTGACAAATCCAGTACTGCGACAGAAGTTTCCTGAAGTAGCCATTAACAGCCCTTCCAGATGGAGATGGTTATTCAGGCGAGGAAGGGATAACATCCTCTTCCATCAGCAAGCTAGAGCCCACTTTCCCGGCCAAGGGGAGAGAGGAAAGGGGAAAAAAGTATGAGAACAATGAGAATTGCTTAAGAATCCAGGGAGACGGGAACTACGTAAATAATAAAGGCAATGAAGGGTGTATAAGAACACATTTGGACTAGATGGTGCTTCAGTAATGTAACAGTTAGGGACAAATGTGCAAGAAGAAGTAAATGGATTATGAAGAAGTTATTTGAATATAAGATTATCATATTTCAAGGCAGTTGTTATCAATATATAAAGAAATTTATAAAGAATTATGTATGTTACATAATGCCAAAAAGCACATAGAAAAGTTAAACTATTTTACCTGCCTGACACTACTAAATTATAGACAAAGAATGCATTTATAAAAGAGGATGTAGACACTGTCATGAATAATCTGTAAATAAATACAACAGCAGGACCAGGTATATTTATAGTCCCATACTGGAAGGCTCTAAAAGGAGTTTTTACTTCTATGAAAGATTAATTTAAGAACGGGAGGCAAGCAGCTGACTTCTTTTCAGAAGAAACAAGAATTGCAAAATTGTAATAGGAGCGGGATTTGTCTAGCAGCTCAGGCTTGCGAGGTCCGGAGATGTATCCGGAAGTCGCTCTCCGTTCATCCTCTGAAAGGGGAATTCCTCCCTCGGACCTACCAAACGTACCAGTGCTTGGGCAAGGCCGGGTGCTCCCCACCTTGTGAGATGCAGAAAGGAACTCTCATAGAGAAATCCACCAAAATCATAAAAGGAAAAAAGATTTTCTCTTTTCCAGTATCTTTCACTCCTTTTTTTTTTTTTTTTTTTTAATGAAAAGCAGATTTTCTTTTAAAGGCTTTCATTTGACTGCTTGCTGCCTTCAGTCAAATGCTATACTTGGATGAAAGATAAAAGGAGTCAAGTTCTGAAATGTGTGCAACTGTTTGATGGTAGATATATGTGAATTAAAAGCTCAGGGGAAAACTGAGCAGGTGCAATGGTGGATGATATGGGAAAGTATGATTCACCCTCCATTGTGGTAATTTACACTTTTTTTTTTTTTAATACTGCACATATAATGTCTCCAGCTAGGATCCCATATTTATTTTAATGCTATAGAGGCTGTTGAGAGAGAAGTTATATTCCCGTATGGGATGTGCCTGAACAGAGATACAGGAAGGATCAGAATGACCACATTTTGGTAACATTTGGTAACATTTTGGTTTAGATCCACTGTTTACTTGATGAACACTCCTTGCAAAGCGGCTTTCTGTACAAAAGAAAAATAATACTCTCCTTTTTGCTACTGTCTGCTGTGTAACTCAATGTGGAAAGCATCTTTTCATCTGCCATTGAAAACAGACTGAAAAATGGGACATTATTTTGTTGCAGAAAAAAATCTTAACTGTAGGGTATGGGTTTTTTTGAAATATAGATGCTATTCCATAGAAGACTAAAATCACCAGCAGGAATAACCTGACCAAAACTGGTCTTTTGGTAGTTGACCAAAACTATAAGAACGCAAATATCAAGGATGAAAAAAAAAGAGGTCACAAAGCATAACACATAGAATGCACATGCAGAAATTTACAGAATTGTAGGCATAAATATGTGTAAAATATTGACTATAATTAAAATTTAAAATGTTGATTTTTCATATGATAGGAATTAGTATGACAGGAATGAAGGTGTCTTTTAGAAGAGCAGAACAGGGACTTGTTTGTTTTGTAAGCATTAACACCATGGTCAGAATATTGTTCTGTGTGGAAACAAAGTTTGCCACCCCCAAAGGTGCCTTTTTGAAAAGATTAGTTAGCAACAAAAAAGCAGCTCTTGAAGTCGGCAGCAGCAGATTTTTTAAACATCTGCCATTCATTCTTAGCACTACTTGTCTTTCCACTAATGGATCAGAAGAGAACAAGTTCCTGTAGCTCACGGTGAGCTGCAAGCGAAAGGAACGCAAGGGCAGAGTGCGCAAAACCTGCTCCACAGCACTGTGGATGCACAAGAATGCAGGAAAGCAACGATAAACAACCTCTGGGCCACTACCTAAACTTTGGGAAAGAGGTACAAAATGCACAGGGTGCCCAAACAAACACTGTAAAACATTTAAAGTTTTTAAAGTGTGTTCTAATAGAAAAGTTATCTGAACATACGACTAATTTTGCTGCAAGTAATGGCAGTACCATAAGACCCGTTGACAAGAAAATTCAAAATTCAGAAATTCAGAATTCAGAAATTCAAAGGCCCATCAGAAGCAGGAAGATCCTAGACTTGGCACTCCCATTCACCCTGTGAAGACAAGATTCCACATATGCATTTGTTTGAATTATATATATTTTTAGAAATTAGTTAATAATAGATATTGCTAATAATAGATAATGGGTACTGCTAATAGATAATAGATTCTGCTAATAATAGATACTGAATCCTGGACAGTCTTTTAACTGGCAATTCCCTTAAATGAATAAAACATTACAATGTATCCGTTCGTATTTTTTTTCCTAGCAACAACTAAGAGGTTTATGGTTGCATATTAAGTTGTAAAATATTCCTTTTCTAAAAGGTAACATTTTATTGGTGTTTAATTTGGTTCTGATGCTAAAAGTTATTATGGGCAGCAAAATAACTTTGTACTTCCTTCCATGTGCATCCTTAACCTTGGCCCAGTAATGATGATTTTCTTTGACTTTGATCCTTGTAAAGAACAACGGCTGTGATATTAATGTGTCATTGAATAGTTGCTTCACAGAAAATAGAGGAAAATTAAGCACCAAAAAGAGATGCATTAAAAAGAGTATAAAAAGTGTGGTACCTTAAAAAGCTAAGGAAGTTCCTCCTGTTGTGTTTAAATTGTAATTTAAGGCACTTGGGAGGGCATTTTGCAATAAACCTTCTTCTTTGCATGTCTAGTATGAACTCCAGGGAATGCTCTGATAGAGATTTTCCCAAACTAAAAAAACTAGGACTACAGGGTTGTTTTATTGTTTAGGTCAGTTGCGCTGGAAAGTGCAAGTTTGAAGGAGTTAATGTAACTCAGAAACATGCAGTGGAGGCAAGAGACAGGTGAAATGATGCCATGAGGTCCTGCAGGGAACTAGGAAGAGGAGTGAAGAGCGGGAAAGGAGGAAGTGCAGCACGCTTGGGGGATGCCTCTACTTAACCAGCAGGGCTCTAGTACGCAGTTGGGCCCTTGAAGAAGGGTTATATTCACTTTACTTGCAGAGATATGTGACAATGGCTCCAATTAATTGACCTCCAATGCTAATTCCTTCTTATCTCAGTTTATAAAATTGTAATGACTAAATAGATCAAAAACCTAATCATTGTTTCTTCAATATAGCCTATACTGAAGAATTTTAACTGAATGAGAAATATGAAGAATCTGTGTGATTTCATCATTAATATCATGTGGGGCTGCAAAAGACCTAATAATGGTACATTTCTGGGAACATCTATATTTTTCTGTTAACTACAGTAATTTTTCAGTGGCTTCTAGAAAATGTAGTTAGCAGCAAGAGGGCACACTATTTCAAATACAGCACAGAAGATTAATTTCCACTTTAAGTTCAGATCATAACTAACTATAGAAAAACAATTTGCATTTCCCTGCTAAATTGTAATGGTGCCCTTTTAGTTCAAGTAGGGGACAAATGCTGCAATCAAACTTCAGAAATCGGCGCTGATGGTAGAAAGGATGAGATGCTTAACCCAAGGACAGCAAAAGCAGCAGCCACATGGAAAGAAAATGGCAGAGCTATGGAGGAATGTGAGTGAAGGACAGAAAGATGGATAAACAAAAAAAAAAAGAGAGAGAAAGAGAAAGAGGAGGCCTCTAGTTAATGGATTGCCATCTCAGGAGGACTTAGATCAGTTACTACCAAGGGCCTCACAGGAGGCTAAAACATTCTGCACAGCTTAAACTACTCTCAGGAACAGGGGACTCGCTCCAGAAGCAGAGCTACCTTGCCAACACTCTGCAGTTGCGCTGTATTAAGGGTGTCGATCTTCCCACTGAGGAAGAGCCCAGGAAAAATAGAGAAGCAGAAAGGTAACTCTGGTAACTGCCTGAACAGGCGATGACTGATCCTTCCCTACTGGGCCGATGCCTGGGGCCATTACCGGGAACCTTCCTGCCTTGTGCCGTGCAGCAGCAGGGCAGGAAGCGCTACTGGGGGAAAGAGGGAGCCCCTCGAGGGCAGAGCCCTGCGGCAGGCGTGGGTGGTTGGCCGAATAACCTCGCGGGTCTCGGCAACCCCGGCCCCAGAGCTGCCGCCGGCCCCGCGCCACAGGCCGCCCCG
>VZSV01000150.1:51521-94271 GCA_013398735.1 Nothocercus julius | reverse complement strand
CCTTGTAAGGAACCTGTTCCAATTCTTACATCTTCCTGGAAAAATATAAGGGAGACTTGAGTTAGGACTAAATAGTCCTGAGGATCTACCAGTAAGCTTTTATCTTCACCAGCACAGCTCTCTAAATACTTTAGAATAATTCAAATTGATGGCGCTGAAAATGAAGTGTGTGGCATGATTGCACTTTTAGGCAGATAAATTGTTTCGTTTGCAAACCTGTTGTTTTGGGACTGGATATGTTTACAGCCATTCCTGCAGGTAGTTATGTTTGTGTGAGACTTGTGTCCAACAATAGAAAGTTTTACACATGTGACTAATTTTCTCATTTTTTTCTCTAAGGAACACTTTCATCTGTGCAGTAGACAAATGGAGTATATGAACATAACTGAAACAGTTAAGGCTGCTGTACACAAATCCTACACTGCCAAAGCAGTAAAAGCCTGGAAATGAAAAGCTGAAAGGCTGTGCAATATATATCCACAAAGGGATGCCCTTATCATTACGACAGCAATAATGCCACAGCCTCAGCTGCTTGCATGAGAAAGCCAGCCTTTCATTAACCTGTATTTCTGCCTGTTTGTGCATATCCTTGAAATTAGCATTGAGGCAGAAGATTTGCATAGAGTAGTGAATGAAAGGATGTGTGTTTGGGTAACAAGCCCAGCTGCTTCACAACAGCTGGGAGTTTTTAAGCTGCTCTCAGGGTGTGGTTTCACACGGCAGTTAAGCCAATTGGTGGTTGATGTTGCTCAAGGAGATGGTTCAGTTTCCCCCAGCCATGTGGTCCTGCTGCTCCTCTCCCTTGTGAAGGCACCAGTACTGTCTTGCACTGGTGTGTGCTGGTTTCAGGGACTATGCAGGCAAAACATGAATCACAGATTTATTTTATTTTATTATTTTTTTAATTCTGTATTGGATAATTTTGGGTTTGAACGTGTGTCAGTGCTGACGCAAGCAAGGAAGCAGGAAAACTGCTCACTGATGCTGACAAAGAGGAGAACCATCATATTTAACAGTGACTGCATGTATTGGTTGGGCATGAATTTCGTAACAGCTTAAATCACTTGAAGTTGGCGCTGCCATGTTTTCGTTGCTTCCCTTATGCTGGCAGCAGCGTGCATTTGAAGAGGCAGTGAGGTGGTTCCAGAAGCTTGTACAGCCAGACATTTGTGTTGTATGGTGGTTGTTGGTGGTTGGTTGGTGGGTTTTTTGTCAAGTTATCTCTCAGCTGTCTTAGCTCCCTGAGCTCAGGGCTCTGTTGAATGTGTATTCGTGTTGGCACAAGAGCAGGGAGGCAGGGCTGCAGAGCAGGAGTGATGGGGGCCTGATGGGACTACAGGAGACCCGTTCCATGCGTCTGCAGTGGAAGCATCTCTGTTTTGCATTGTTATCTGACCGAAGAAAAATCTGTTAGGTTTAGGAACATGCTAGTACAGGAGTAATCCTTCTCCAAACATTGTAGAGATTCAGTACAGTAGTAATTGCTTTCTGGAGATGATACCAGCTTCTATGCAAAATTAAAGGATTTAAATATATTGACTCTTAACACTTTTTTGGTCTAACCACACACTTCAGATGCTGTGTAAGTGCATGTGTTTACACAGCTATTATTGAGACTGCAAATATTAAGTTTTCATTTTCTGAATTTAAAGTTAAAGCAAACCGATAAAAATGTGTGGAGAGTCATATACTGTAGAAGGATTGTGTGAATTTCCCTTCTTTATTCATAACTTGAGTGAATTGACAACTATTAACATATCAATTTTCCGCATTTTGATTGCAGCCAAATACGGAATCACCATCTTGATCCTAGTAAGAAAACTACTGCATAATTTCATTTGTTTCTAGTAAGCGAGACTGATTTAACGTATCTGTGGAATAAAACTAGTTTCAATTTCTGTTAATGGAATTATTACATATAGCCTTTATGAATAAAAGAGCGTCAAACTATAAAGTCTGATACTTCAAGGACTATTAATAGCTTGATACATAAGCAGTAGTGAGCTTAAATCTATACTTTCTGTTAGCCAGTAATATGACAAAGTAAGTGTGATGCTGAGGCCCTCATATTCATACTGTGTATGCATGCCAGAAAATTTATTTTGAACTAATTCTAGCCTGGTCCTGTACACTGAATAGTAGAAGGAATTCATTAGGGTGTGCTCCTGAAATGCATCTTCTAATTTAGCTTCATACAAAGAAATGTATTTGTGTGCCCTGAGGTAGTTCCACAATATGAGCTAGAGCAGAGAAGGTGTCAGGAAACTTTCTTCAAAAGCACATTCCTGATAGGAACTAAAATACTAGTGTAGGCATACCCTTAAAGTCCGTTCTTGATGCCCATATGCTAATGCTGAAATTATTTGTAAAAGCTACAGTCAACCAAAGAAAAAAAGTATTCTGAAATTCATTGTATTGGATTTTTCAATCTCACTGTTCAAATATTATGTTTTGAGAGACGAAAATACTTGTGCCAAAGACTCTAATACTGACTTTGTAGTGTTCTTGTTAATGTGATTTAGGCACAGGAAAATTTATGAATTTGCACTGCTTTCTTTAAGAAATCTCACAAGATGAGAGTATGGTGTTAATATGAAATCAGTGTGTTGACATTGTGCACTGCTTACCTGACTTCTAATTTTAGTATTAGAACTTTGATGTGATAGATGAATTGTGCAATTAGACTAAGCTACTTCAATTACAAATACGCTTTTGTTAACCCATTAAAACCTCCTTTATAGTCTTTGTTTTGGTAGCGATTTTCAAGCCCTTTTTTCATTTCTCAGGGTCTCTATGCTCGGAAGACAAGTAAGTTTTGGTTTGGTCCTGTATATAAAAAATTACTGACACTAGTTGTCTATTTCAACCCGCTGTGAGAAGTTACTCCTTTCGCAATAAGAGCTGTAGGGCAGTGTACATCTGTGATGCCGGTTGGTTGATTTAAAGTCCAGACTTGACTGTAAATCCCCCTCCATCAGCTACAGTTTCTGGACCATGCAGAAGAGTGGTTCAGGCACGTTTTCTCCTCTGATCTTGGGCTGATAACTTTGGCAGACACAAAGAACAGAGAGCAGGGAGTGGTAACTCCCTGAACTGCCGGAGTTTATCTGAGAGCCTGTAGTGTTCCTTGTGTAGTGTTCTGTGGTGCTGCAGTTTAACTGATAGCCTTCCAAATATCTGTAGTATTCACTGAATACAAAATAATGTTATTTGTGATTTCTTTTAGTTATCAGATGATTTTTGTTTAATACATTGTTTTGTCTCCTTTTGCTAATAGTAGCTGTGATAGATTACACCTAATTTAAATTCAATAGGTACTTGAACTTATTAAGCCATAGGGAAAACATGGCAAAACAGAGTAACATATTCTCAGTTTAAAATATTGATTATTTGGATTCTTGTTAGAGTCTAGATGTGCAGAGAAAGGGGGCTAAGAAAATAAAAATTTGTTCATAGTGATTTTATTGCTGCAATTAATGTTTCACTGTTTCCTACAGAAAGACTACCTGCTTATCAAATCACCAGAATTCACTAAAGGCCAACTGCAAATAGAAGCTGAGCTAAAGCATGCTTAGGATTACCTGTGTGGTAGGGACACGCGGAAGAGTCAGCCTAGTTCTGATTAATATCTTTTCAGGGCTAGTGCAGTTAGAGTCTGTTAGACACGTTCCATGCATTTCAACTGTTTGCATCTGGACTATTTAGAAAAAAAAATACATAGCACTTTCAAATCTTTACAATCTCCCCAGCGCACACACATGCACGCACACTGTGTAAAGAGCTTTCCTTTCTCGTTGATGACCTTTACTTGATCTGCGCAGAAGCCCAATATTTTTAATCACTTAATTGTATATTTAAATCCTAACTTGGACCCCCCCCCATATAGTTGGGGTATGTATTTTCTTTAAAGCTTACAGCTTTTCTGCATATCATTTAAAATCAAAATTAGTGTAGATTTCTTCTGAGGGACATTAATAACAGTTTTACTATTGCAGTATTTTTCCAGTATGGAAATGTTTAATTACATTTAGTATTCTAATTAATTTGTGTATTGTCATATCTCAGCAGCATTTAGTCAGAGAATAATCACATTGTTTTTTTTAAAGCAAAGACAGGAAGTTAATGGCAAAACTTTAGTATTGTAGATAAGGCCCATTAGACTTGTATTTGTGCTTAGCTGATTTCTCAAATGTAATTGTTTTTGAGCCTTTGAAATTGACCCAGAATTCTTACTGTACAATGTTTTATATGGTTAGTAATCCCTTCATAATTGCAGATGCTAACACAGAGTGCAACTATTTACTAGTAGCAAGGCTCAGTGTTGTTTGAAAAGTACTTTTTTAATGTTCCGTCAGAGGATTAATACCCATTATGAAGTGCTTGTGTAGATTTGTAAAATCTTTTCAGAGGTTCCAGAGTCCTTTGTGTGAAATGCAGCTGCCAGTTATTGTATAAAATTATGTATTGTCTGATTTTTTTGCCTGTAAAAATTTTTTATTAGCTTTTTGAGCACTTTCTTAACCATCTATGAATAATTGCTCCTACCATGCACTATGAGAGAAACTCCATATATGTGCACCTTTCTAATTATTGTGTTGCAACTATGTAGAAATGTCTGACTTACCTTTTCCTTTCCCAAACTGATCATGGGTAAAAAGGCTCTATTCAGCATCCCTCTAGTTCTGCTGTTCTTCATCATGCATAACTGTCATTACTGAATCCTTCCCCAGTATTTATAAGGAGATTATTTGAGTGAAGGTTAAAATACTTCTTATGCATTTGTAAGTACTCTTGAGATGATGTTCTGTTCAGTTACTTGTGTCGTGCCACTCTCAAATGTCACAAATCATAGTTTCAGTTTTTCAGTGCTTTTTGTCTGCTGCTTTTATACTAACACAGTGAAAGCAGGACTCCAAAGCTACCGGGACTCCTCCTAGAAAAAGCTCACTTTCTGAATCTCCCTTTCTTATTCAGGGATTGGACACCTTTCTAAACCAAATTCCAAAGTACAGGGACAGAACCATTCCCCTGAGACTTAAAAATGATGGGTCATTCTTTGACCAGATAATTAAATTCTGTTCTTTTACTTCTGATGTAATACACTTTGCATTACATTTGATTGAAATGTGTAATTCGAATATGAAATCACCCCTAGCATGGGAAAGTTTGGCTCTGATTATTTGTATAGAATTAATTGTCAAAGCTGATCAGCAGGGCTTTCTACTTCCTTCATGGATGGCATTCTCATTAATGAATTGCTGCATGTTGGATACTAAAATAACGTTATTTTTATGCTCTTCATTTTAAATTAGGAATCAAAATTAATTTGTAGTCAGTTAATTTTTATTGATTAGTCTGAAACTGAATATAGACTTTTTCAGTATTTTTGTTTGAAGAATAATTAGTTCATTTTGAATATATTGCTTTTCATTAAAAAGCTAATGCTAATATGCAGAGCAAAAATGGAGAATCATGTGATAAATGTTGAACAACACCTATATACATTATCTGGTTTCAGCTTAAATTAAGCTTTTATCAGGTATAGCAAGACTAAGGTGTACACTTATCTTTGCAGCTCTGGGGCATATTTTACATACCATTCCTGATAATCATTCTGTTTAAGCATTGAAAAAAGTCATTTTTACTGTTCAAACACTGGAACAGGTTGTAGTCTCTGTTCTTGGAAACATTTAAAAGACATGGTCCTGTGCAACCTGCTCTCCAGCTCATCTTGCCTTAAGCAGGGAAGCTAGAGGTCCCTTCTACCCTCTGCCATTCTTTAATTCTGTGCAGGTAGCTTTCGGTTTATAACTGAGACAACAGCTCACACCAGCAAAATGAAGATTCATGCCAAGTCACAGTAGGTCTACTAAAACACCTCAAATTAAGAATGCTTATAAAACAGACCAAACTTTTTATTCAGTTTAAATTCTTTCTGTCTTAATACACAGTGTATATTTGTGTGTGTGTGTATAGATATAAAATACTTATATATTTTTGTGAATAGCAGATTTGTGTTCATATCTTAGTTCAGATGTAATGATGATGAGTAAGGTCACTGTAGAACCTTCTGTCTTTTCCCCTTTCCCCACTACTGGTGTTGCCATTGCTGACCTTCAAAAGGAAAGAATTAGTACTTTAACTACTTACAAGTATATGAATGAAAAATGTTTTTCATGAAGGTGGCATGTGTTGCCTATATGTTGCCTATAATCAAAACCTGCATTTTGATATCAAAATACCACTTCCTGTGTGTCTGCTCTGCACCAAGTCGTTGTAGAGTTGTTGCAGTGTCCTTGCGGTACGGTGGCGTTAATGTACAATTTTGTATCCTATGTGTTTTGCACTGGTCTTTGCATCAGCAGCAAGCAGTTCTGGAGCTGTCACCCCTGAATCGCTTAATTGCCGTAGTTTAACCTGAAGGTGTTCCCAGCTAAGGAGATGGAAACTGCTATGGAGGATTGTCTCTTGAAGATAACACTATGTTCCTTAACAAATTTAAAGAAATTCCTTATCCTGCCTAATTCTAGGGAGATGAAGGTGGCAAACAAAATAAATCTCAAAGAAGCAAGCCCATTTTTTTTTTTTATCCTGTCTCTATAGCTTATTTCCTGTAGAACATTTCAATTGTCCTTCCAGGAGGTTATAGATACGCTGTTTGAGGTATGTTCAGACTCTCAGTCCACAAAGGAGACTTTGCTAGATCTTTGCTTTCAGTCATTTTACTCATCCTTCAGTTGTCTTTCTAATAGTATTATATGCTGCTTTTGAAATAGTTTAGCTATGTGTGGGTGGATTTTGCAGCTACTTGTTCAACAGCATAAGGGCATTCCTTGTGATTAGCTGATTTTCTGTATCCATAGCTTTTTCCTTTTCTTGATTCTTAAATCCCGTTGTTTTTCAACATTTATCTTTCCTTTGAATCTGTGTTTGTTATTTATCATACTTATCTGCCATAGTAGCCTAGTTATTAATCCACTATTTAACAAGCTGCTTATTAACTCCAAAAATGACAATTTTTAACTCAAGACTGACTTTGAAATTGCCCAAGGCCATTACTGCCTGATGATTGCATAGGCTCCAGATAGCAGTGTCACTGCTTCCTGTCGTGAAGAGTTTTTCCAGAGTCTGCTCAGTTATTCATCTGTCAGGCCACTGGATCTACAAGCTTTTCCTGCTTTATGTGTAGTCAAGTACAAGGATATTCATCAGTCTTCCAGGAAACAGTGCTCTGAAGAAAGGCATTGCTCTTGTCATCAACCTCATGACTGTTAGCTGCCTGTTGTTGAATCTCCAAAGCTTTAATGACTCCTGAGTACCAACATTACTTTCAACTTTAGTTTGCATGGGGGCAATTTATTTCAGGTGCTGGGTGCCTCGAAGTTTATCACTGGAGTTGTCTCTTGTCTATTTAGACTGTTACTTGTTCTCTAATGACCTGGTCTTTGTAGGGTGACTAGACACAGATATTTTGGTTTCCTTTTAGCTAGTGAACTTTAGAAAAATACCCTGCTGTACTCTTTTGTTCCAGACATCATGCTGCAGAAATAGCATAGCATGGAAAGCCAGTTAATGCTGGTGCTGTAGGACAACATAGGAAGTGTGATGCAGGTATAACCAGGTGATTTAACGAGGTTAACTCCTGTTTAGTAGGATCTGAGTGCTGAGCACAGTCCGAGGCCTCCTGGTCTTTTGAGGGCTCCTTTGGACCTAAGTATTTGTCAGCACTCAACGCCTTCCTCTGTCAGATTTCATAACAACTTATTTTGATGGACTCCTAGAATTGTGCATATGGTAAGGAAACATGCAAGCACCTTTTCTGAGCCATTTGTAGCTCAACTGTAGCTAATAAACAAATCAGTCTGTATTGAAGTGTCCTTCCTGTGACAACAGTGCTGAGGCTCACAGACTATCTTCACAATCCAGGAAAGATTGGTAGAAACTCAAAATGTGAATTAAAAACTATGTAAATTTCCTAAGAGCAGAATTTATAGCACCAGATTGGTAACTAAACTGCCTGTTGGAAAGTGATGCTGACAGCAGCAGGCAGGTTGCCTGTTTTAAGAAAATTGGAGGAGTTTAAGAGCTTGTTACAGGCTCATTGAATTTGGAAGGGACCATCTAGTGCAACCTCCTGATGCAAAAGAACTATCACTGAATTCACAGGTTGTCCCCTCTCTGGGCAGCCTATTCCAGTGCTTAACCTGATAGTGACACCAGCACCACCTCTGCTTTAGGTGCAGTTGGAACCTTCCCTGTTAAAATGCATAACCTTGGTCTCTTTTTCCCTACTGACTAACTGCGTGTCACTCTATCTTCTCAATAATCTGCTACTTTTTGGTTCTGGAAGGCTGGTATTAAGGCATCCCCCACCCCAAAGTCTTGTCTTAGGCTAAATGTGCCCAGCTGGTTTATTAAAACAAAATCAAACTTTAAAAAAATCTGATAAAACCTACATACCCACAAATTTTATTCTCATCTACAACAGCAGTATGTATAAAACTTTCCATAGTAGACTCTATTACTAAAATTTTTGAAGCAGTGTTTTACATCTGTTCTACAGCAAATTCAGTGCCTAGTGCCTGAAGTGGTGTCTAGAAGTATTCATTTTAAACCTTGAAAGAAACCATGAGAAGAACAGGATATGGAAAGAAAGCTTGTACAGGTGTTTAAGTACCTATTGGCAAGCCCTGTACATGCTTATTCTTACTTTTTTAAAAAAAAAAACAAAAAAAACAAAACAAAAAAAAAAAACTCCTGATGACTCTGCTCTCACTTTAGGAAATGACAAAACATGTATGAACTACTTAAAAGCAAAGGGAGTTTCAGCTCTCTGCTACTGCGTACAAGCAAGGGAGACCGCATCTCCAAGTAGAATTTTATAACTTGAATTGACTTGATTTTTGCAGTTCAAAGAATGTTGAGAGTATTTAAGCATCAGCAGTATATGTGTAAGATACTGAAAATATGCAGCTTTATTAAAAAAAAAATTCATCTTTTGTGCTGTTCTGTTTTGTACATAATACTTCAAAAGAAAAAAGCAATAGTGGAATAAGTTGCTGACAAGAGTGTTATACTGCTGACTTAGGTCACTGAGATCAGTATCCAGCCTTCTGGCCCCTAGAGTAATTAAAAATGTCTGAATTCAATTTGAAAATAATTAAAATGATTCTGTATTGCCACAGCAAAGTAATAGAGAGGCTAGGAATGTTATGAGCAACTACTAATGGCCTCCCCACCTTGCTGTAGTAGCTCTGCCCTGCCTTGCTTTCTCTTTCCTTCTTCCCTCAACTTCCTGCATCTTAGAAAAAGCAGGGTGAACATTTCAGTAGATTTTCTCAAAATTCATAGCAAAATACTCTTTTCCATTATTATAGGATACCTGGAGAGAAAAGAGAATAACCTGGTTCTCTGTGAACATCACTGTTCTTGGTTACATTTCTTAATTGAACTACAGCATCTGAGAGACCTTAAAGTTCTCCGTCAGTCCCGAAATATGCGTGTGTGTGTGTATGTGGATGCTTGTGTGTGTTCTGAATACATGGTTTATAAGGCTGTTGTACAAGTTGAAAGCTGTAAGCTACAGTAAACCTGTCTCAGAGGAGGCTGCCAGGTACTCTTTGCAGTTGTCCAGGATTTTCACTTTTTATAAGTTCTGACCTCTCCATTGAAATCTCTTCTGGGAGAGACTTTTGGGCAGAAGCATGTTTCTGACATGCTTAATAACATACTATTCAAATTCATCTGAGAATTGGTTAAAAATCCTCATCTTTGTTTTTGGAGTGCCTCTGACATAATAGAATTCTAACAGTGCTGAATACTCTTGAAGTATCCTTCCTTTTCTGTAGCTGGAAAAACAAAGACATTAGAGCTGCTGATAGAATAGTTCATTGAAGACCTAGGATGTTTATTAGCTGGTCTCTTGTAAAAGAGCTGGAAAGAGCAATGTGATCCCAGTCTGTGTTCCATTTCACATTTTATCTCTGTAAATCCTAGATGAAAGAAGAGATGGGTAATTAGGAAAGCCTCAAGTTCTAGGTTTCCTATTTTTTAATCAGGGATTCCATACTCTGACCCTTGTCACTAATATTTAGAGATTGGATATTGGGTATAGAGTTGTTATTGAAAGCTTGCATAAAGAACATGAGCTGATGTTAAGTGTACTAAATTGTTTCCATATAGCAGTTAGCATTTTAACTTTCTTTATAGAAGTAACACTTTTGTCCTTTCTTTTGCAGATTATGGAGCTGTGTGGTGCAACAAGGCTTGGCTATTTTGGAAGAAGTCAGTTTTACATTGCTTTGAAACTTGTTGCTGTGGCCCAATCTGGTCTCCCTCTAAGAGTGGAAAGTTTAAATACAGGTAAATTAAAGGGTGGGGGAAGGGACAAGTCACCAAGCAGTATTGTAGTTGACTCAAATATAATGAATAGAGCAAGCTTGTTAAATACTGGAGTTGTCTTATATTTATCATGTTGTTACTTAAAAGAAAAAGAAAGATAGAAAATAAATTTAGAGAGAATGAGGGTAAATGTTCTTTCCACACACCTAATAAGGTGTCTTGCTCTACTGAGAAGGAGATAAGCAGTGTGCTCGTCATGGAAGCAAATGGGTAAATATGGCTGACTGAGGTAGACCATTTCCTAGACTGCCATTGATTTTTTTTTCCTTATTTTTTTGTGGTACATGCCATAAGTAGAAGTTGTAAAAGGACTAATTTGATTTTGAAGGAAGGCAAATGCAATGTTATCAATGCAATGTAGTTAGAGAATTTACTGAGCCTTAATTGCTACAAATGAGAGGTTATCTTTTCCAGAGCTGCTGTACATTCCTTTGTTATACATGTGGCTTAGGTATTACGATTTTTTTATCTTCTTAGTCCAAATAGGGAGATTAATGTCTTAAGATTAACATTTTTCTAGAGAAAAAACCTGACTTGCAAAAGTTCTTTAAATGGCCTGTTATCAGCCAAAATAGCGGTGGTCATAATTTGAAAGACCATAGTGGCGATAGTGAAGTAGGAGCAGGAGTTGGCTCTAGGAGAAGGGCTCAGGAGAGCTCAAAGAGATTTGATTTTAGACTCTACTGAGCCTACTGGTTTGCTGTTATGTAAGTGGAGCCCTGCTCAGATTGCTGTGTGGAATGAAAGGAGATTTAGAAAGACTGAGTAGTGAGTTTTAAGCCATTGTAGTCATTTGCAACAAGTATACAATTCTCAGCTTAGAGATATCTCTGGAGCATGGCTTTGTATCAGGATGACTTTTCTGATAGTGGTTTTTTTTGTTTGTTTGTTTGTTTTTTGTTTTGTTTTTGTGAAATACATGTTGTTATAGAATTGAAATATCCTGGCAATTAAAGATAGGAGTCCTTGTGTATAAAGGGTGAAGATTAAGTGGAGTTGGTCAGGAAACTTGGTTAAACCCAAAATTTGATAACCTGAGATATTTTGCAAACCTATTAAAGAGCAAGAAATTGTTTGCTTCAACTTTGCTTCTACAAGCAGTAGAAGCAAAAGAATCTTGACTTTGTGATTTCTGTCGCTTTTTGGAAATACGTATGGCTTTATGCAGTACTCTTCTAGTATTCAAGTTCCTTGCTAACAAGCCACCAAATGCGCATTAATTCTTTTCCTGATTTTCCTGCTGAGTCTTCCCACGATCTGAAACATAAGTGTAGTAGAAAGTTCTGGAATTCAGTGGTTGAAAAAGGGACCTTCAGCTCAATATTTTATAGAACTGAAACCTGATGTAACAGCAATTGTGGAATTGCTCATCAGACATTCATTGAAGAAGGCAAGGACTAATACTGGTATACGTAGTTTTATTCAGATTTTTACATGGTTGGTTGGTTTTTAACGTAAGACATCTTAACTGGGACAAGGCTTCTAATTTAAAAAAAAATATACTTGGCTGTATTTTTTAGAAGATATTTGAAGGAAAGAATTGAAATGAAAGTACAAAATTCTAAAATACAAAAAAAACTGTTGTAAAATTAGTCACTGGAACATGCATAATACATTTCCTTGATTCATGAAAATGCTAGGAATACTTTAGTGGCTTCTAGACTTCTAGGAATAATTTTCTCTACTCATTCCAAAGCTACCAGATACAAATATAATTGACGGAACATTTATTTTTACCCTGTTTATAGCTTTGGTTGTCTGTTGCCTTGGTTGCAGCAGTTCCAGTCCTGTTGTCGAAGTTCCTGCTCCTAGAATTATGCAAGTGCTAGTGCTGTTGTAGCAGATGCTAAAAAGCTAAAATAGGGCATGATTAAAAATTCACAAAATGATTCTGAGCTTGGGTTACCTTCCCTTGTGAACTGGAATCCACAGACTATCTCTACGAGATCTGGAAGAAGAACTGTTAGAATCATCCCAAAAATAAGTTTTGCGCTGTTGTCGAAGTATAATCCTTAACAACAAGTTAAAGCTTATATTTTGGGACATCTACTTTTTCTCTCTGCAGTCTGTGCACGTGTTTTATTCAGTGGTTGTCTTGTTATTCACTCTCTTATCCTTAGATTTTTCTGTCCTCATTTCTCCTTGTTTGTTTTGCTTTTGGTTGCCTATGTTTTCTTCAGGAAATGGAAAGCTTTCTTCATATGAATTGCTGAATAGAGGCTATAGTCAAATTTTAGGTGCTTGGTCCATCCAACACAAATCTCAATCATTTGATTTAGTTTTTTTGTTTTGTTTTTTGTTTTTTTTTTTTGATTAACAGTAGTATACTTAAAAACACTGGCTTTAGTTATGGTACTGCAAACCTCTCAATCTGTTCCTTTGCTGTCCTAGAAAATTTTCTTTCCTGGAAGCTTAAAAAAACCTTAAACACTAATGAGCACGTACTAGTTCTGCTTGTTTCAATGTAATGTTTATATTCTCCGTATGGATTTTTTTCTTTTTTGTGGAAGAAAATGCTAACAAGGAGGTGGGCATGAAAAGTACAGAGCGTTTTATAATTAAAGATCTTAATTCCATTCATAGACCTGCAAGTATATCTTGCAGTCAAAAGCTAAAGAGTTTTTGACTCTTGCAGTCAAAAGCTAAAGAGTTTTTGACTCTTGCAGTCAAAAGCTAAAGAGTTTTTGACTCTTGCAGTCAAAAGCTAAAGAGTTTTTGACTGTTATTTTTTCTGCTGTTATGGGGAGAACACAGAAATGGAGAGGTTAAAATGACATAGTTCAATGTCTATGATTTATAGACAATTATACAGTAAAGTATAATTTATTAAATTTTATTAAATTTATGAAATTTTATGCTTTAAATTATACACTAAAGCAAGAATAAATTCATAATTATCCAGTCTATTTTTAGATGACACCTTGACTAGAATATTTTGTTTGAGCCTGTTTTGTGAGATTGTTCTAAGTTTCTCATACCAAAGCCTCCTGTTGGAGCAATCAGGTGCACAGGCTGCCTGACTTCCCCGGTGCCTGTTGTAGTGCATGAGAATCTCACTTGTATGCTAAGAACTTTCTCACTTTTTGGGGGGCTAGTTTAGGTTCATTGTTCATTCACGTGAATGACTTCCCTAGCACAATGTAGTGAATAATGTGGAAGCAGAAATGAGAATCTAAGTGATTCCCACCTGATAGGTAACCACAGACTTGGCAAGTAGACTGTGTTACCTGCTGTTTCCCTGCAATGAAGGCAATATGGCACGGTGGATTAAGTTAGTGAGAGGGGGTTAAATCAAGTTCTTACTGGAGTCCTTCAGTACAGGATGCATCAGTTGAATGTTAAATTTTATGTAATTATGTAGTGTTGTGTGTTTAAATAATATTGATACTGCCACTGACTTGTTTTTTAATATCAAAATTAATAGATATACAGGAGGCAACGTGAGAAAAAATTCAGCCCTGCTTTTATTTTTTGTGTGTGTGTGTTTTTTGTCTGGAAAAACAATTACAAGCAAGCTGTAAACATTTGCAATTTATTTTGATTAGCAGTGGACCTGTGAGAAAGTTGTGGTCAGGACTGAGAAAAATGGTAGATATCTGGCAGCAAGACTTTGGAGACTTATATAACCTCATTTTTATATTAGAAACCACTGAACCAAGCTGCACAAAGCTTAGGAAGAGTTAGATGTTAAATACACTGCAGTATTTTTTTGTTTGTTTTACATTTGTTTTTACTAATGCACCATTCTGTATGAAGTTATTCACAGTCTAATTTTAGGTATGTATTAGAAATGGTAGTTTTTTTGAAAAGCAGTAAATGTTGGCAACATTTAAAAGAAAAAATCAGATTATGCATACAGTGGCAATTTGGTAGAGTTGTGCAAAACTGTTATGCTGATGGAGCTAGGTGATGTCCNTTGAATCTGGCAGCAGTCTGTGTTTAATTGAGGCATATGTTAAATTTTAACTAGGAAGAAGAATGTATTTTCTCTTTTTTACGCATAATTTTTATTCTCTGTTTTTTCAACAGTAAAGGACCTCCCACTTCCCAGATTTGTTGTGTCAAAGAATGAACAAGAGTCAAGACACACAGCCTTGTATTCTTCAGATGCCGATAACCCAGCTTCATATTCAGGTGTAATTCCTCCTCCACCTGGCAGGATACAAGTCAAAAAAGGCTCTGTGAGCCATGATGCAGTTCAGCAACGTACTTCAACAGATCAACAGGTGAATTAATTTAAAAGATTAACTGGAACTCTTAATTGCTACTTTCCTGCATAGGTATCATACTGATGGTGTCTCTAAATTCTGTTTTTAATATAAAATCTTTAGACACACACTCCTTACCCCCACCAAGGTATTAATAAATACAGAAAGACTGCATATGCTTCAGAAAACACTAAAAGGGAGGAGTGTCACAGTGACTCTTCTCTTTATATTAGATCAGTAATTTAAGTAGAGAGGATGAGAATCAGAATTTAACAAAGACACTTGTTCTCACATAGCTTTTCACTGTGCTCTAATAATGAGATAACTGAAAACTGATTCATTTTTCTCACTAGTTCTTTCATCTTCAGCTGAAGGGGATAGCCGAATGAATGAAAACCAAAAAAGCTTTTATCTCTGAATATTATTCCTCTTAACTCTTTAAAAACTTTATTTGCTTAAGCTTTATTTGCTTATTTGCTTATTCGCTTAAGATTCCTATTAGGAAATCTCTGGCAGCACTTCCTATCAAAACAAGAATGCTAAGTGCAAATACTTTGTTGAGTGCATGTGTCTGTCTAGCTGACTGTCCTGTTTTCTTTCTCGTGGTATGCCCTTTCCTGAGCTGTTTTATAAGGACTCAAGAAACTTGCAAACATTTATAAGGAATCAAGAAACATTGCAAAACTTTAATGTTTGGGGGAACGAAGGAACTCCCTTGAAAATATTTATTTATCTCTCCAAGAATAGCCCAAACTCTTCGAATATTGAAGAAAAAGCAAACTAACAGATACCATCTGTAATAAGTGTTTGGAAAGTAAGCACTTCCACCATTTCCTCCCTCCCAAAACAGGAGATGGGGACTGTAACGAAAGGAGCATCGCTGACAGATCCGAAGATAATTTGTCATTGTCTGGCTTTGGAGAGGTATCTTATGTAGTGTGTCAGAAGTTCATGGGGAAATTGGCATTCACAGACCTGCTTGTCCTGGCTCTGTAATGAACACTCAAAGATGACAATTTTTAACTTAGTTGAAGTAGCATTCTCCCATCATGGTGTTCAGTTTTAGTGATGGGGTAGTTTGATGCACAACTGCCTACTGTTGTAACTTCAAAATAGCAAAAAAATCTGTTGTTTGAGGTCCCTCAGATTCTGGCAAAATCAGCCACAGATTCATAAAGACATATATGTATCCAAATTTCGTTTTGCCATCGTGGCCGATGCAAGCAGCCTGGTATTCCCCTCACACTGAACTCTTGTGAGGCTTTATCAAAATAAGGAAACTCTATGGACAAGTCACTTGTGTACAACTCTAGCCCAAAACCCAGGCTTGAAACAGATATAATAGGCAATATGACACTGAGTCCAATGGTACTAAGCTGCATTTGTGGTCTGGGAGCCGCAGCATCAAGGAAGTATTGTCTTGTTTTGCAACCTGTTGTAAAACTGCTTTTTTTTTTGTAGCTGATTCTTAACGTTTCTGACTGTGCAATATATTTGAATCAGTAAAGAGCAGCCTTGCCCCAGTCTAATATCCTTTGGCTAGGATGCCATATTAGAAGTGAGCTGAGATTTTGAAACCACTTGGGCTTAGAAAGGGCTTGAGCACCGGTTGTTTACTTACCAGGTGAGTGCTGCAATTAGGTTCTTTTCTATCCATCTTCTGGAACTTTTAGCCGTGTTTTGAGAGAAATCAGTGATTTAGTTGTTTTTACCTAGAGATATTGCTCAGGTTTCAAAGACCTAGAAAGAATTTCAGACTGTGAATTCCAGTTGGATTCCATTTTCTTTTTTTTTTCAGTGACTGAGTTAGAAATGGCTGAAGTCTAAGAGCAGCAAACTACAACATATAATTTACCTGGATTCTTCTTTTCTAAGTGTCTGAGTTATTCTTGTGGACTTTGTTCTTAGATCTTAACCACTTTTCTGTCAGATACGTAATTGCGAAATCTGAGTTTTGATTTTTTTTATCTTTAGCAAGTGGGGTTTTTTGGTTTTGATAGTATGCTTGCCACTTCAAAATGCACCAATTTCTTAAAATATTGTAGCAGAAGTATTTGTATGAAACTGTAAAATATCATGACCTTTATCTTTAAAAGCCTCTGCTGTTTGTGTACAAGTTTTTATAAGTGAAACTCCTATCTCTCGCCATTTTTAGGATGACATTTGTCACTCATAGTAGGTTAGAATTACAGAAATACAGCACTGGCCAGATGTTTATATTGTTTTTAATAACTTTGTTAAAGTTAGATGAGTGAAGTCATGCCCAACTGTCACAGAGGCTGCAAAATTGATTGTAGGAGTCAAGCCAAATGATGTGAGATGCCTGCACTTGGTAGAGGCTGTGTTGGCTTAGATAAAACACGTGGGGGAACTAGTTTTTCTGGTGGCATAATGTCTTCTTCCGAAGTAATACACACAAAGCAAATGAGAACACTGATACTGTGACACTTATATCAGTAGTATTGTTGGTATGGATATGTTACCATGGACTGTATATACCTTGATGATACTACTATGCTACTAATTTTTTTTTTTTTTAGTTTAAATCAATATCGAAAGACTCAATTATTTAGTGTTCTTGTGCTTTTTAACAAATCCTCCTTAAATCTATGCTGGCTATGTTGGGAAAGCTACTTCAGAGTCTTAGATTGTTTTAATTCCTGTCTTAATTTATTCAGGTCCAGTAATATCTATCCTTTTAATAGTGTTGTCCTTCAGAAATTGCTGCAGTGTGTTCTAGAAACTCATTTGATTCCCTACTAGCCTTTATTTTGCTTGACTAAATCCATGCTCTTAAATTCTTCTCCTAAGATAGGTCCTAGTAATCCTTATAACCCTTCTCTGTCCTTGATCCGATTGAAACTTGTTCTTGCTGCAAATACCTGAAGTAGATTCATACTTTTGGTTCCAACTGAGATCTCACTAGTTTAAATGTCTTTTATAAAAGATAATACATCTCTCCTTCTGCTTTATATATCTCGTATACCTTGAATAGCAGTTCTGTCATAATTGACAGATAGAGGTTCAGCAGTTGACCTGTGCATGCTCTCTGTTTTCTGATTTTGGTTGGTGGTTCTCGCATTATACATTGTAGTATTAACTTCAGCTGTGTAGGAGACAAAGTTCTGTATTTTTAGATTTGATCTTGTTAACATTATTTATATCTGGTAACATGGACCATCTTTATAAATGGTGCTTCCTTATGTCTGTTGTTAAAAATTCATCTGCATGCTCCTATTTAGTGTGCCAGAGTTAACAAAGTCTGAAATAAGGTCATTTCCCTAACCAGTCTTTCAGGAGCATTGTTAAAACTTCCCTTCAGTCCCACACTCCTGCTCATACAATCCAGCTTTCTTCCTCTCTAGTTCCTTTTTTTTTTTTGTACTAATCTCAACATTGCTGGATTTAGCTTGAAGGACACCACACCGAAACTTACTCAAATTTGGATTAACTGTAGTGCTGTTCCCTTGTCTAGAAAATTATGAACATAGTACCAGGCAACCTAAGTAAACTTACCCATGCTATGGCTTATCCCTTTTCCATTTATTTCTATATTTTTAATTACTTCAAAGTTTAGTCAAAAACTTTTCTTACTGTTAAAGTCAGAATAACAAGGTTACAATTGGCTGAAACATCCACCCATGTCTAAAAATATGCTGCTACACATAGAGAAGTTAATACTGAACCTTGGACTGTTTTGCTCTTCAGTATGAATGGTAATTAATTATGAAAAATGTGGGTGCTACAATACGATTGCCATCTTTAGCATAATGTTTCTTCATGATGGATCTGTTCCCTGACTCCTATGCAGGCTGTGTGGTATCAGGACCTGGATCCCAACACCCTTAGAGCTACTCTTCAGATACCATATCTGGCTTCATTGTCTCTGGAATTCTGCTTAGGAGGCTTTCTTCTGGCCTGAGGTGTGAGATCCAGGGCAAGGTTTATGAACTCGTTTAGCTCACGTATGCTTGCAGTTGCCTCTTGGGGCTGAGGTCACCAGGACTGCTCTAGCACACACCGCAGCAGTGCCTTGCACCAGTTCATCTGACCTTCACTAAGGGTCTCCTTTTGAGCCACCTGTTATACCACCTTTTGTGATTAACATGGTATTTTTAGTAACTCCTTGTCAATCCAATAGAGTCCAAGTTCCAGTTACTTCATAGTGGCTTAGTTCAGTAACTCCAGCTTAACAAAAAACTATCATTTTTAATGTCTTTTAATCAAGACCTGTTACTTGATATATTTTTTAATGTATCCTTAGGATATATCACGAGGATATATCTTTATTAGTTATTGAAAGATGTTCTCAGAAGTTTGCTTTAACATGAAAGTGACCCAATCTGCTTTTAAAATTGATACAATTTAGGAAGATGTGTATTCAGATCTTATTTTTCGCCTTTATGTTGCTGCAGAATGCCTTCATAGCAATTATACCTATTTTTATTAAGCTTTATTTGTTTGGAATTTAGAATCCAGTGTTTTAAATGTGTTCATAGAATTGCATTAAAAGTGCTAAAACAGTTCATCAAATTAAGTTGAATAGTAGTCGACTTAATAAATGATATATTAATTGTAGTTTGTTATTTTGTATCAGATATTTGGTCAATTATCAAATAAATGCAGGTGGCTAGTAAAATTGACAAAGTTCCAGAGAGATTAGGGTAAGTTCTGTTGAAATCTGTGGAATTCAAAATTGGTCTGTTAATCATTAACCTGAACTGGCAAAACTAACTTTAAATTTGTAGTAGTTATTAACTAATAGGATTTTCAAAAGCATTTAGGTACCTTAATATTGTCAGAAAATCTGATCACAGATATTTCAGGCTTTCAAAACAATTAATTAATAAGCTGAAAGTGAACATTCTTATTTTCTCAACTGTTAAAACAATCTCAGTTTGGAGGGAGGTGATTCTAATGAAGCTGCTGCTTCTGTTTGGTAAAATTGAAGCCAAATGCAAAATTAGAGTGGAAATTGTTCTACAACTAACTTGTTTTAGGTTATTAATATATTAAAATATATTTAGATTATTAATATATTAAAATGAGCTTACCCACTGCAAAGGTGGAATTGATATTAACCTTAAAGGATGAATTAACTTAACATTCTCTATATAATCAAAACTTTAATAACTCCTTACTCATGTTTTTCAATGTCTATGTTTGAGTCTGAGTCAACGTTGTTGCTACAGTCTTACTGCTTCCTCAACCTTTCTGACCTGAATCTTCTGTTCTTTGCACTTGTGTTGACCTATTTATATTTTGGCTAAGCCACTTAATATTTTTCAGTTTTAGCCTGGGGAAGCTCTTATGAGCTCAATCAGTGAATGCTGATGTGAGAGAGGGAGTGAGATTGTGTAGGGGAAAGATGATGCCAAAATAATATCATCTTACATTGATCTAAGCTGTTTTTGGAGTATCTGTCTCATAATGAAGGTAAAGCTGAAGATGTTGCCCATTCATCTTCCCAGAGCTTTTTGATATCAGAATTAGTTACATGTGTGTTTTATGTTTTATTTTGCAGTCTGTAAGTAAAAGCACCAGGCTAATGTGGGAAATCTGTAAAAGTGTTCAGAATTCAGATCTAACACTGACTGGGACTTTGAAAAGTTAACTATTTATAATGTTCCTTGTGCTTATCATGTTCTGATTTTTTTCCGCTGCCTTTTTTATGTGTTTTAATGAATTACATACGAAGTAAATGTTTAGGAAAAAAAAAGACATTGAGGAACCTGTTAACTATTTACACCTGGGGTGAATATAGGGTAAGATGTTAGACACTTACCGGATAGTGTCATCTGTCAGATTGTGTAGGGCAAAGCTTCTTGGTGAGGGCTGTGTGTCAGAGTTTAAATGTTCGCATGCAGTTGCTAAAAGCAGTGAGTAGTCTCTTTTAGGTAGATTATTGTGCTCCTGTCAGCTTCAGGGTTTCTTCTTGTCTCCCTCTGGACCAGTAGATTCATCAGATGAAGGATACTGGATTAAACAAACAATGGCTGTGTCCCAACATAGCAGCCCCTAGGTTCACTCATGGTATTTTGTCTAAAAAATTCAAATGTCCCTCATCTTGTCTGGTGAGGGGAAAAAAAAAAAAAATGTTAAAGAGGAAACTTTTATTGGAGATTTGTTATGCATTGTTTTGGCACTCCTGGTATCTGTTGCACTATGCTCTAAGTGGACTCTAAGTAATATCGTGGATACTGTGACCACTTCCCCTCATTCCTCCGTGTGCCTGTAACGGTAAGAATGTAATATTATCTGAAATAATTTTCTTCTAATGTAAAATGCTAAAAAGCATCTTCCTGAAGCAAACTGCAGATGGGTGGGCAACTCCAGCAAAACATACTGATCTGTTAGAGGTACTATAGAAAAATGGTGATTTTGTAAATGTGTGATCCCCGAATTAAATGTTAATTAGAACTAGTATTAGTCTTAATCAATTTTTGAGGATATACTTACAGAGTTGATCTGTGCTTTGTGGGTGAACTGAAAAGGAAAATGAAGGTTATGCTTTTTAGTGCCCCTGATCAGTCACTACAGAACCAAACACACAGACCCTTTTTGTCTAGTGATGAAATAATTGTGAGATTTTTAGCTTTGTTTTTACTTTTTGGTGAACTTGGAGCTTAAGCTTTGCCTTCTTGATGCACTTGTTTTTGCTGATGATTTAGATTTAAACTAGATCTGCCGAAGTAGTGAGAAAATTGCTTTCTACAACCTAAATACTTTGTTAATCATAACTTCCTATGAAATGCAATAAACTGGCAATCTAAATGTCTAGTAAGAACTGATTTTGGGTAGAAAGTATACTCGTAATTCTCTTCTGCTTGTTCAGAGAGGATAGAGTATGAGAGTAAAAAGAAAAATAGACTTGAGCATTAATTATAACAGAAGTATTTTATAATTTATACAGTAGCAAAATATATTCTAGATGGAGTCATTCCCTGAAAAAATTCCATCTGTTTGTTTTAAAATTTCTGAGGCCAGTCTGTTGATTTTAAAAAATGTTTAATTCTACTGTTTTTATGAAAGTAACTGTGGTTGTATAGGGTATGATGAAAGCTAGGGGTGATAACAGATTGTACAGTAACTTTTTTCCTTTGAGACCTGGGTTCAAATGTAGCTTTTGTCACAAGTGAAAGTGAGTCTTGTAATCATCTAGTTTGTTTTATAGCAAAGCCATTTTACACATCATTGCTGTCTTACTGCTAAATTCAAGAATGTGTTAGATGAAGTTTTTTGAATGTGCTCAATGTCAATCATGTTGTACCCATTCATGTTGTCTTCCTGTTCCTTCATTTTTGATAGAACTTTTCCCTCACCTCCCCCTCCTAAAAAAAAAAAAAATTAACCATATTGAGTGATTGTTCCTAGAAGTGATGGTTTCGGATAGGCTTTTATGTATTTAGTTACACAGCACAAAACTTAAAAGGTTCCTTTGTTTTATTAGGAGTCCACATCTCCAGTTGTTTCACCACAGCAATCCCCACCAACCTCTCCACATACATGGAGGAAGCACAACCGCCATCCCAGCGGAGGGAATAATGACCGACCTCTTGCTGGACCTGGGCCTTTTTGGGCTCCATTTAGTGAAGCACAACCAGGTATAAATGTCTTCTGTCATGCTTCAGCTGGTAACCCAAAGTTGTGGAACTCTTCAATAAATACAATAAAAAAAGAGCCTAGGGCGATTATATCTCTCCGTTTTTCAAACATGGGAATTCTGTTGCAGATTGAAGTATTTGTGTTGATGTCAACAACATGAAATCTGCGCTCTCGTGTGTGGCAAATCCATTTCTTAGGATGATACTGGAAATGCCAAGAGTTTGGAGGGAGGGAGAGAATGGAAGTTTTCCAGTGGAAAGTTACAATATAAAATTGACATCTTGCTGAAATTATGCAGGAATTGCTGGTCTTCCCAAAAACATGGGGTTTTATAAAAGGGAAAGAGAAAGATAATACCTTGTTTGCTTTAATTATGTTTCTGGTAGATCAGCTGAATTGTCAGAATGACTAATTCTTTTAGCTTTTTTTCCTCTAAGTTTATGTAAGCATGACTGTAGCATCACTGTTTTATCTCTGTGCTCAAATTGTAAAAAACTTTCCACTGTAATATCTCATATTTCAACAAGTTTTCTGTTATCTGCTAACCTATTAAATTTGGGACAGCAGAGCAATTCTAATTCGGCTTCCATTTTTTGAAGGAACTACTAAATGTGTCGCATTTTGTAGTTTCACAATGAACCGTGGATTGTTAATTTTCAGTCTTGATGTTTCCAAATCAGTTCATGAAATTTCAATATATTTTGTTTTTTTTGTAGTTACAACCATTGATGGAGGATCAAGCATTATGTTGTTAGACTTGGGTGAATTACCAATTTTTAAGGAAATAAAGTCTGTGAAACCTGTTGTATGGGCACTTAGATATGAAATGGAAATTGTATGGAAAGGGTTCTGCCTGATTTCAGAGTATGACTTGCTAGTGAGTGCTAATCAATTTATAATTAAAACATAATGTTAATGATTTTTCAGCTTTCAGTCTTTTCACCTTTTTCTTACATACTTAGTTCTTGAGAATCATATTTATTGTGTGCTGGAATACAAGTTCGGTAGCTGCTTTTTAAGTTTTTCCAGCTAGTGAAGTCAAGGACTAAAAGAAAGTTTAGAATCTGCTCCTAATGATTGAACTGCTCCACACTGTTTTTCTAAAAGTAGAGTTGTCATGCCATGTTAATATTGCAGTGCTTTCACTGTGGTGTCTAGTGGATACGTTTTTCAGAAACCTGAAAAGCTTTCTGAATTAGCTTAACATTTGTCAATTTTGTATTCCACACAGAAATAAATTCTTAGTGTGTTTAAAAAAAATTAGATATAATATAGAAGAATTACCTGTTCTGTCAGAGCTAATGCCGTAAGAGTGCATTTTCTCATCACAACTAGCTTAACAAAAACTGTCATCTTGACTTACTGTATGTGATTCTGATGCAAGGCTTACTGTCAACCAGTCTTCAGAAATCAGGTAATTTTTGTGGCATTCTTTTAGCAGAATTTAAAACAGGACTGTGCCCTTTCACTTGTGATCCAAGAAAATCAAGAACCCAGGTCTCTCTACTTCTATAACAGTAGGTGAAATATTAGGTTTAATAATACATAGCATATTGCCTTTAACAAGAAAAGTAACAACCCAAACTTTTGTTGTTTAGAAAAAAGTATTTCTCACATAGTCTATTGTCATAATACCACTGCGAGTAAAATGAAATGGTGCTTTCGGTACTTAATTTGACCAGTAAACAAAAAATCATTATTATTTTTTTAACTTGATACATCTTGTGTCAGAAGTTTAAATCAGTTTTTATCTGTAGCCCTCCCTTTATTTAGGGGGAAAAAAGTAGTTCTTGGTAGAGCAGATTTTGGGTTTTATCCAGTGCTTCAGTTAGATTCCTGTTAGGGGTACTTCATAAAAAGCTGGAATCTGAGGCAACGTCATAAGTTTTGCTTATCCATAACTACCGAAGATAAGCAGCCAAAGTTTGTTACGGTCCAGTGCTGAGCCTTTTTGTAAAGAGGGCACTAAAAGAGCATGTTTATTTTACTTTTAATACCAGGAATGAAAAGTTTACCAACAATCACTGATCACCTGTGTGAAATGGAAGTTTATTTATGTCTAACCGTTAAATGTCAGTTAATTTTATTAAAATTCAAGTCTTGTGTCTTCCATTTGATTAACATAAACAATAGGTTTATATTAATAAAGATGACGTATCTCAGTTCTGACTTGCATTTCTGATCAGTCTTGAGCATTTCTAGATCAGTATTTATAGGATAACAAAGAGGAAAACAACTCCTTATACTATGAGGAAGCAGAATTATATATGAGAAGAGAATCTCCTAGTCCTATAATTTTAGGAAAGAATTTGCCTGCTTTTTCCTTTTCAGCTCACTTTATACTCCAGCTTCAGCAACTGGAAGGTTGCTGGCTGTTGCAAACTTGGAAGAAACACGCCTTCATCCCCAAACTCAAATGACATTTGGGTGGTGTGTCAGAATAGAGGGCAAAAATTACTTTGCTTATCTCAAAGCAGAGGAGGGGAGGAAAGCAGAATGTTTATGTTGGTAGTATCTAAATAATAATTTCAAATATTTTGATGTCCAAATGCATGTGAGAATGCATACCATGGTGGTTTCTTTTCCATGTCAAGTGATCTCACTGCAGGTCATGAAATCGGGAACAAGAAAGGTTCATGAAATTGGAAGATGTCTACTGTGGCTACCAGTTTGCTCACCTCTTTACAGTCCTAAAATACTTGCTGTGCTTAAGTCCTCAATGGTGCTTTGTTCTCCTAGTTACCATTTCAGTAACTACTAATTGGCCTTCCTTATTACAGGATAAGGTTTACTTTTACCTAGAGAATATTGTTCAAGGAGGGAAGAGCAACGCCTTGTCTCATTTCCAAAGTTGCACTCCCCTTCTAGATCCATTCTATAATGAAGTGGGGATGAGAAAAGCAGATGATAGTTTAAAAAGTTACTTTAGAATTTAATTTCTGTAATTGGTTCCTCAATTATTGTCACGGTGCTGTTTTGGAAGAGGTGCTGTGCTAAGAGGTACACAAATTTAGACCACACTAAAACAAGCCATTGAAAGAAATGAAGGTGGGGTAAATATCGATAGGCTTAGTGGCAATAATTGTAATGACTGAGGAACATAGTTCAGAGAGCACCATTGCATCAAAAGTGAATTTTTGGTGTCACATCTCCATAGGAAAGATGGGAAGGGCTTGCGTCAATGTCATTTTCTCAACCCTGTTCTCACTGAGACAGAGTGAAGAGGAACTCCGAGCTTTTTCGTGCGTGTGTGGTGTGTGATTTTTTTGTTTTGTTTTGTTTTTTTTTTTTTTTTTTTTTTTTTTTTTTTTTTTTTTTTTTTTTTTTTTTTTTGTTTTGGTTTTCACTGAAGCTAGCTATTGAGGAAAGATCCCCCAGTCAAGAATTGTGAACCTCATTGCCTTTATTTTTAGCATTTTTGGATAAAGCTGCTAGGAATTCCAGATCACATCAGGAACGCTTCTAGAAATGGAAGGTGAATTAGGGAATAAAGATAAATATTTAATGCGCTTTTCTCATCCACAGCTCTTTATCCTAATAAAAGCAAACTTAAAATAATATCACTGTTACTCTGGTATCTTGATGAAATTAAGGAGTGATGTAACCTCTCAATTTTATGCATTCAACTTGCCTAAAAGATTGTTGGAGGAGGTGTCCTTTTTCCTTCTAGAAGTCTTGGGCTTATCTCTTTTTTTTTTTTTTCTTTAATCTTGAGGTAATGCAAAGTTAATTTCATTGTACACAAATAAAGCTTCTGTACATAGCAAAAGAAAAAAGACAAGCCAATTCTGAACAGTTCTGTCATTTTTCTTAGGGGAGGAAAAAGTCAATTTCCATCTGCCAAATCTTAAATAGTAACTAATAATGATAAATAGTTAAAGAGTTGGCAAAAAAAAAATCGTGGGGTTTGTTGCTTGAATTTGGATCTGAGTGAATTTGGATTGAGGTTATAGTGTTGATATCTTATTACTTGAGAATTGTATTGAATGCTTAGGAAAAGTCACAAAAAGTTGACCTGCTTGTTACAAAAAGTTGACCTCTGCTTCTATATGAGAGAGCCAGTTGTAGGCATTATTTTCTGAGTAAGTTAACGGGTCCGGTATTGTCATACAGGAAGAGTAGATTAGAATAAAATTCACTGTCATAAGTGCTCTTTAGGGTTTCAGGAGTTCAAGATTTTGAGTCAGGAAATAGAATGGAGTCCTGATGCTTCTAAAACTGTTCTAGATGGTCTGTTTTACCCTCTCTCTTTTTGCATAACTGCATGTGCATGCGAAACTGCAATTCATTACAGTTAAGTGAAAATATGGAATATTAATTAGCTCTTTGAAAACCATTGTATATGTAAAACCCAGTTTTAGTTTTACAGATATTGTGATAAACTTATTGCTCACTTCTTTCTTTTAGTGCAGATTTAAGTTATCCAGATACAGAAATCTATATGAGTAAGTGGCTGGGAGGTGAACTTTGTCACCTTAAAACAGAACTCAGTTGCATCACAGTTCTACAAGTATAGGAGAAGCTCTACACTCTTGGGGTCAGAGGGGCTTGTATGTCCTGTGATTGACTTTCCGTGTCTAGAGATTTCAGTTTACCTGAATTGCGTTTTGAAAGGGAATTATTTCCTCTGCTTTCAGGCTCATCTACTACTAGTGATCCCATATGGTCTGGCCATTCACCACCACCTCATCAAGAAAACTGGGTCAGTTTTGCAGATACCCCACCAACCAGTGCTCTTTTAGCTATGCATCCTGCTTCTGTCCAGGTGTGACACTTTATTGGTATTTAATTTGCTTCATTCAGATTGATGTTGCAATTTTTTTTGTATTTTTTTTCATTGCAGTTGCTTATTATGGAAGTGGGCTGTAGTCCATTTTGTGCTATTTACCCAACAGATATTTCATTCATTGAGTTGGCTTGATTTGGAATGTTTTAACAGAAAGTTACTGTTTTGAAAAATGTCAACAATCATGACTTTAAAATATATGTGCTTAGCTCTTTTTTGCATATACTCCATACTCCTGTTTGCGCTGTCATTATTGCAGTCATTCCTCCCATTTGTATCTATGTGCAAAAACATTCTGTTGTTGTCCTGTAGATGCAGTCTGCTGATAGTTTCTTGTAGTTTTTAAACTACTATGAGATTTAACTATGTTTTGTTTTTTGGAGGAAGTTTAGATTTCATAGGAGCATTTTAGGTAGATAATACTGAGGAAAAATATTTCATTTCAGGACCAGACAACAGTACGAACTGTAGCATCAGCTACAACTGCAAATGAAATTCGTAGGCAATCAAGTAGTTATGATGATCCCTGGAAAATAACTGATGAACAAAGGCAGTATTATGTTAATCAGTTTAAAACCATTCAACCTGATCTAAATGGATTTATACCAGGTAAGTTCTTTTCTAAAAATACGATTACCGGTGCAGCATTTTTGTTACAAAGACAGTACTGGCATAGGTCTATATTCTGTTTTGAAGAAAATTGTGCATTTTTTGAAACGGCTCTGGTAGACTTCAGTGTAATTCAAGAAAGATCTTGAAACATGAAACTTTTCTTCATTTAACTATTTAATTGGTGCCATCTCTCCCTCTTGCCCCCAGCCTTTTCTAAGTAGTCTGCTTCCTTTACCATACATTTTTAAGTCTTCTAATAATTTAAATTGCATTAAATATTAAATACTGTTATTATAATATTTCAGGATCTGCAGCTAAAGAATTTTTCACTAAGTCAAAACTACCTATTCTTGAGCTTTCGCATATTTGGTAAGTGTCAAATTTCTTTATTTGGGATGACTATTTTTTGAAAGATGACAGCTGTCTGACAATTAGTCATCTAATCTACTTTAGAAGTTCATTAAGTAAAAGTTCACTTCTATTTCAGTGTTCAGCGCAAAGCTTGTCTTTCATTGCATTTTTGTGTGCATAGTGCACTGTTGCATGCTGCCATTGCTTACCTTGGCAGATTTAATCCTCCTTAAACAGTATATTGGTTTCTAATTCACATATTTCCTCATTAAAAATAAATCGTGTTGTCTCTGCGCTATCATTTTTAGACACTTCAAGAAAATGCTTTATTTTATGTTGCCATAAATCTGAGGTAAATAATGTTGCATAGTACTGTTGTAATTGCAGGGAACTGAGCTTAAAAACAAAAGAGATTAAATTGACTTTAAATCTCATTTTTATCTTCAAAGAAATGTCGTTAATGGGAGCTCACATGCTTTGAAGAATAGAGCATATAACCTACTTCTTGCAAGGTGTTAATAGGTTGAAAATTACTATAGTCTGCATTCTTTGATCTTTATAGGTAGCACAGCAGAGGTATGTCTTGGAACCGTAAGAAACTTCATTTTACTTATGCTAAGCTTTTCTTATAGGGAACTCTCAGATTTTGATAAAGATGGTGCACTGACGTTGGATGAGTTCTGTGCTGCTTTTCATCTGGTAGTTGCTAGGAAGAATGGATATGATTTGCCAGAAAAATTACCTGAAAGCTTGATGCCTAAACTGATTGATTTGGAAGACTCTGCAGGTAAGACATGTTTCTGTAGCAAAATTTCCCTATTTTCATTGCCTCTGTCTTTTAAAGGTGGCTTAAGCAAAACAAGATCATTGTATGGATTTATTCACCACTAACTCCTGAATTCCAAAATTCCAATCCAGCCATATTTCAAATTTGCTTTCAAGTAAATAATGCTTGCTGACTGCAGTCATTTCTGAAAAGAGCATGACCTTCTGTGTCTTGAAGGTACCTAACATATTCCCATTCAAGACAAGAGGTAGGATAGTTCTGGAGTTCTGAAGTACAGTGCAGAATTTTTTATTCTACTACTGAATTTACAGCAGCATTTATACTTGCGATTTCTAGTCTTTCTGTGCACAGTCCTTTACCTTTAGATGCTCTGAGAGAAATCACCGAATACAAGTTGAATGAAGAGTCTTTGTAGAACTGAGAACATAATCATCTGTGAGATTAACTTTACAAACAATTCATTACAAAACACTGTGCTTATCATGGATGGATTTGCAGACCTAGAGGCACACAGGCTATGTTAAAGCCTGGAGTAGAACTCAGATAATACTAACCCTTTTCAAGCCCACTACACATAGTACCTCACTACTACCTGTTTGTACTACTGCTACTAAACTAACTACTTCTCATTTCTCCTTAAAGATAGTGAGGCTGTGAATTTTTAGATTAAAACTTGATATCCTTTTTACTCTTCTTGTAGTTACCAATTTATTAGAGTCAGGAAGGCTAGATCTTTTCAGGTATGAAGTACTGATTACTTCTGTATTTGAAAGTTTTTTTTCTTTAAACAAGACACAGTGAATACAGAAACATGACAGCTACAGAAGTCATGATATAAAATGGTAGAAGTTTCATTTCCTTATCAGATCACTTTTTAATAAGCAGTCTTTGCTTTGGAAAGTCAGTCTATACGGTGGCTGTACAGATTTTATTTTCCTTTTTAGTAAACATGTTGAAGGAGTAGTTTCATCCCGTGTCTGTAGTATGTCAGAGAATAAGGCTGCAGGGTTTTCGCCTGATAACTATTGACAAGTTCTTAAACTAAAACATGTTTTAATAATTAAACCATTTTGTGGGGTGGCTTGGCCCCTGAAAGTGCCTTTCAGCAGCAGTAAGCAGTAATTGTTCTCAGTATGAATAAGTGCATTACTGTGGCTAAAATATTCATAAAAAATATCAGCAATGAATTTGGATGAATGCCTAGCAAATGTCTAAACCTCAGCTGCTCCACTGATTATTTTTATTTTTTTTTAGTATGAAAGTACTGGCCAAGCAGCATCATGATAGGAAGCGAAGTAACATAGTTATAACAATAGTCTGTACAAACAAATATCGACATCTACAACTAGGCTTTTACTACCTTATGAGTTCAGAGGATTTCTCTGTCATTTTTAACAGGAGTTGTCTGTAAACATTAAAGTATAAATTAGATATTAAACCAGAAAGCTTTATAGGGTAGTTTTGTTTTAGAGCCAATTTGGTTAATATAAAACTTGTGTGGCTTACTTTGATGAAGTACAAAGTGTTTTTTAAAGTTTGGGAAAAAATAATGCTTTCTAAAAGCAGAAAAATTAGCTTTCCTTTAACACCCAAAGAAAAATATCTGATTCCTTCTTGTGATAGAAGGTTGCTGTACACTCTAGTTAATATCTGAGTCTGCAGATGTCATTAATAACTGAAATTTAAAAGCAGCAGCTCTTGTAAACTTGCTCAGTTTTATCTAATAACTTGATACTTTATTCATTTATTTTATTGAGCCACCAGTGGTGGATACACATAATTTTTCTAGCATCTCGCTAGAAAGACATGATCCAACACCTGAATTTCTAAGTTGAAAGAATCAGAAATTAGTAACTTGACTATGTTTTTTTTTTTTTTTTTTTTCCCCTAGATAAAATAATCCAGATCTCCAGTATATGTTTAATGTTTTAATCCAAATAGAAAACAACTAGGAGGTCTGTGCTCAGGATAGTGTGCAGGTCAGGTTAAACAGGTACAACTTGATGACTGTAAGTCAGGCTGGAAAAGTTAACCATTTAAATTTTAGTAGTGTTTCCATAGCAGCTGTGTTCCAGAAGACTACTTCCAACAGTCTTTTCAGAAACAGGAAGTGCAAAGTAGGGCACTAGAGTATTTTCTTGAGTGTGTTTTCTTATGGGATGCATCTTTTTTCAAAGAAAAATTGTGCTAGTGATCCTTTTCTGCTTCCTGAAGATTTTCCTGTAAATAATATTTTTTAATACTTCAAGAAAATGAATTACTTGAATTTTTATTTACCTTCTGCCTATCAATTTTAGGTATATTGCTAAAACTTCCGAAATGCAGATAAGTTCATTTCTGTTGGTTTGCTAGAGCTTTTTCCCTTGATCTTCCACACTGCAGCTCTCCATGCTTTATACAGGCAGTCTCTTGCATGCAAGTGTGAATGTATCACTGTTGTAGGAAGCCTTTCTATAGCTGGGCATTTTTACGGCAGAATAACACTCTGGCCCTATATATTGTGGCCTATCCCAGATGAATATATATTTTTTAAATGTTAATATCTTTCTTGTGATTAGGGAGAGGAATGTGCATTTTATTTTGAGGTACTTTAAAGAATACTGTGGCAGTTTTACAATATATCCAAACCATTTTTCAAACTATTTACCATTTGAGGTGGAATCTTTTAATTCAAGGTATTTGGATCACAACAGCTCCAATTAAGCTCATGATTGCATTTGCAGTGATAGGTGTAGCTGCCTAACACCAGCTCTTCAGAGCAAGGTGTGTCTGGGTAAGAATCTCCAGAAGAAAAAACTGCAGAGGATGAAAATCCACAAAAAGACTAGTTTTACAAGTACTTTTCTGTTTCTGTGCATGTGCTGTTGCATAGAATGGTTCCCAGCAAGTGTCTTGACAGAATATTTTCTTGATCTGCAGTTGAAAAGACTGAACTACCAGTTCTTATGTAAATAAACTTGAATATTTTCAATAACAAAAATCTAACTTGAATTTCAAAAAGCTATGAACTCTTTACAAAACTCAAGACCTCTTTTACCTTTTTCTGTAATTTTGTTTAAATAACTGCAACAGTAACCTTCCTTTGAAGAAAAAGAAAATAAATTAGTTTGTCATTGCTGATATCTTCCCTATTGATAGACAATAGACTGAGTATTCTTCCAGTGCAGGATGCTGCTCTTATGAAATAAAATCTTAGTTTGACTTGTTCTTTCTCTTAGTAAAACCACTTTTTAGCATTCTAAGAAAACACAGAAGTTATTTAAAACGTGCTGCTTATTGACATTTTACGGAGAATCTTTCATGATTTTTGTGTCTTATAGAGCTTAATGACTTGAACCTCTTGGCATTCTCCCTATGTTTGTGGTTTGTGTAGATCTTTATAAGTTCTTTGGTTTTTAAAAAAGCTGAGCAGTTTGTCCACGATCAGATTCCAGATTTACCTTTTGACCTTGCATTTAGCAGTAGGCGCTTGGTATATACAATAGCACAGTTGGAATTCAGAGTAATTTTTTCTTTAACTCACTAGGTAAGTTTTGTGCAGTTGGCACTGCCAAGCCATTGTTATGCACTAAGTATTCTCAAAGCATTTCTACTATCACATTTTGAATGTTGTGTGCAAGCGTTATGGACAGTGGCTGCAGTATTGCATCTTGTCCACTACTTGCTGGCGCCCGCTGCTTATGGACAGCAGCTTGTCATAAACTTCCTTTATTGCTGGATATTTTTTTAGCTGAAGGAGGTGCAGCTTCTATCCTGAATAATACATAAACTTTTTTTTTTCTGAAGGACAGCAGTACAAAATGCTATGTACTTAACATAACTTTAGGAAGGTTGAGGCCTGATGCTTGCTTTTTCACTGACAGCTTCCAAGATCTTTGTTTTGAGTTACTGGTTTCTGTGGGAGGGTTTTTTGTTGTTGTTTATTTGTAGAGGTTTGGGTTTTTGTTTCTTTCTATCAGTAACATCTCTGCCTCCCATTACCGCGTTATGGGACTGTTAATTCCTCTGGAATCCCCATCAGGATTTTGGAGGCCATGGACTACTGCGGGCTTTCCAAGCTGCACTTGGTCACCAGTGACTATTCAAGTGTTTCCAGTTCCAGGTTTTTGAGGGGCCAGGAGGGAATGGGCGTGGTGTTTGTGTTTACTAGCTGGCTGGCTTGTTTTAGATGGGGCGAGATTTTTTCGTAAAGTGTGCAACTCAATTTGACATTGGACTTGTCTAGGTATCATCCCAATCAAAGATAGCTAACAGTATTATGGGATCGTAGCAGAAGAGCAAGCTGCAGAATTCAGCAATTTAAGAGCCTGAAACCAGGCCTCTTTATATAAATCAGTTTTTTGGAATACTGTATTGTTCATTTTTACAGTCAGTCATCTTCAAGTATCTGATTATTTTAAAAAAAAAACAAAAACATTTAAAGCGGTCCTTTTTAAGTGGGTAATTTCCATTAAGCTCTTCCTTCTTGTATAATGTTTTGCCTTGTTAAGAGTATTCTTTGGACTCCCAAGTTTACATTAGTCTGTCTAGCTGCTTAGCAGTCACACTGTCAAATGTCTCTCTTACTAAAATTGTACAGTTGTTGTAGTCTGAACTTCTGCCTTTTTGAAGCCCTCATGACATTGCTTTTGTCTGCATTATTAGAGCTAACAGATTAGAAGACACTTTAAGTGGGATTTCACTGAGTTATGCAGAACACTTAATCCACTGTTCACATTTCATTTACCCCATCTTATAATTTAGACAGAATAGAAATAACTGTGCAACTTCATGAATTTGAGTAACTTTGAAGAAGGGACTCTTTCTGCAAAGAGTTATAGTTGGAAATCTGGAAAAAGTGCCAGCTGCTAGACTGTTCAGTTTTTAAAAGTCAGTGAATTTAAACACCAGTGTCTTAGTAGGAAGCCTTAAAACATAAAACGTTCTTTGTAGAATCATCCTTTATGAGAATTAATGTTTTACCTTTTTTCTTAAATTGTTTTGTGTTTACTTTCATATGTTTTTCTTGTATTAACCTTTCATACAAGGGAGTGTTTTATTCTTTAAGATTAAATTTCTCGTTGGTTCTGAATTTGAGGTAATAAATGTCACTGTGAAGTTAATTGCTCATAATATAGGTATAAATTATATTTGACATGTAGTCAGTGTTCATGCTTTTTAAAACCCTGAGCAAAGGAGTGCAATAGTGTGACAGTCTTCAAAGTCTGCTTTGCAGGAAGCTTCTCAGAATGAGGGCAATGCAGTATAAATAGCACATTGGACATGAAGGTGTGTGTGTTGTCTGCTGCTAAGTAAGTACTTGGAAAAGTCAAAACCAAGAGGTACTTTCACTTTCCGTGAAATCAAGCAGCTTTTTCTGAGATGAAACTTAATGCACTTGACGATTTTGGTTTATAGTGGTTCCTGTCATTTCAGAAGCTGGGGAACAGACTGGTGAGGTAGGTTATGCCAGCTCTCCAGCAGAAGCACCTCCAAGCAAGTCGCCGTCTATGCCATCCCTAAACCAGACCTGGCCAGAACTGAATCAGAGCAGTGAGGTTAGCAAATGCTTTCATTCTAAGAATTTGCATTGCCAAAGTCCATATGCATCCATAATTCATCGTAAGCAGGTTATTGATTACAGATTGGCGGCACTGACAGACTTCATCCCTACAACAGACATTAAAAAAAGTTCTACGTATGTGTAATTGTAATAAAGGTAATGTTTGCTTGGATCGCCTGTCCTGTCGTGAGACAAGCTGCTGTTTAAAATGTTGCCATTGATACTAACTAAGCTTTGTATAAATCATAAAATGATCTTTTTCGTATTTATTGGAGGCTTAATCTATTCTTGAGTTCTTGTGGTTTTTAAACAAACTTTCATAGGTACAGCTTTTGCAAAACTATAAATTTCTGACAGATATGGTCATTGAGACTGTTTTTGTGAAGATGAATATGCCTTAAAATGTAAAATACCTTGCCAGTAAGGTAGGGAAGCTCTAGCTCTGTTTTAGAAGCACAGATTTAAAGTTGAATCTCAAGCCAACCATTGACCATATTTAAACAATACATTTCTGTTGCTATGTACTGTTGATATTAATTTTATCTTGATAAGATTGTTTATCAAGTAAGCCTGTATTTTATCAGAATTTGAAACCTAAATTACCCAGAGGACTTTCATGAGTGTTCTTTGATTTAAAAAGTATCTGTAAGGTTTTTGTTATCCCAAAATTTCTTTGGTTCATCTGCTTTAAGATTTTTAGTTTTGCAATTTTTTCTGAGTAAACCAATGTTTTATTTTAAGAGCTATCTCAGAGATTCAAATGGTCAACTAAGAAGGGAAAAAATACACTAGTACTGGTTTAAAAAAAAAAAAAAAAAGTAATACACTGTTTGTACAGTGACTGTCAAAATTGGGGACCACAGACCATGGCTGGTACTCCTGAATGCAACCATAGTGTATGTATGTAGACTTACATTTCATTGTGAGAAGATAAGAGGAAATATTGAAAGTTTTTTCATTTAGTATTGAGATGCTCCAGAAGTGTCTGAAACTTCTTTTAGTAGTTGAGATATTCACCTATAGGTACAACTGTCTTGAATGTGGTAGTGAAAGAACTTTTTTGCTTTCCCACCCCATCCACCCTTTTAGCCTTCATATGGATAGCAGATTAGAAGTAGTACACCTAGACAAACCAAAGGGGAGTCAGGATGAAAATGAAATTGAGCAGACTTTTTAGGGTTAAAAGGCAAGAGTGGATGACATTTGTTCCTCTGTTGGGAGGGAAGATTATAAGAACCTACCTTGCCTTTTAGTGACAATTGGGAGCCTTACCATAGTACTATCATTAAATAAAATGTGTAAGGATAATAGTGATTCTTAGCTGTTATGTTTAACAGAGTGGCTCTTTAACTGCTGTTAGAAACTGTGTTTTAGGAAAGAGTTGAACAGAGATGCTCAGTTTTTGCTAAGAAGTTGTAAGTCTGCGACCATTTCAAATTTTGTGTTGATGTGTTCCCCTATAGTTGTTATAAAGGTTTAATAAGCTAATCATTTGGTAGACTGAAACACAATTGAACTGATTCCTTGGGTGCCCAGTGCAACTGTAATTAAAGAGCTATTGTCATTAACTTTGCTCCACTTACACAACTGCTTTGTGAGCCAAAAATCTCCCTTGCATAATTGACATTCTCCATCCAAATAGACAATGTGGTATTTTTCCCTCTGAAAATCAGAGAAAACTTTAAAAAGTTTGGAAAAGCTCTCAGACTAAACAAACTAGCAAACACTAATGGCACTAATTATATTCAAATACTAAATGAGAGTTAAAAATTTATTGATAAGAAATTGATGAAACATTTGAGGAGGTTTTCATCTAACACTAAGGAATTCCTGAATTCCTGTGCTTTTTTTTGTTTTGTTTTAAACCTATATTGCTATGTATGTTTTTTGCTTCTCATTCTTTTCCTTTCATCATAAGTCAGGTTAAAATCCTCGAGGTTTTAATGCCATAAAAGAGCTTCTGCTATTGCTTCAGGCACCAGAATAACTATTTCTTAGAACCTCTGGTAACTGTCACTTGCAAAGAGATTGTTTGAAAATGCTGTGCAACTCTGGATCAACTCACATTTCAGGCAATTTTCATTCCAGTTATTTTCAAAAGTTTTGATTTCTCTGTTCCTTCTAGCTCCTAGTTGAGTTTTAGACTCTAATTGCCAGACTCAGGGTCAAGTCATGAGTATGGACCAGAGCACCAGCCTCAACCTCAAATGAAAGTGTCATGAAAGTCCACCTTACTCTTGAAACTCATTTCATGCATTTTCATGTTTTCACTCATGACCTTTTTCTCATTCAGACACCTATGCCATCTGGTCTCTAGTCTGAACACTTAGTTTTGAGAATGTAAAAAATTGAAAAAGCCTTTTAAATTTCTTTGGAAACTGTCTAGTGGGATATCATCCTATCAGCTGTGACAGTTCTGGGGGGTTGATTTTGAATTCACAACTCTATTGACCTTGTTTCAAATGTTTACACCTTTTAGTAACAGTTCAAGTTGTTAGTTTTAGTTGCTAGGGTTTAATCTTCTGAAAGGTTTTTGCTGAAAGACTATTGGGAGTCTGGGAGAGATAATCTTTTAGTGAGAGTTTTAATCTGGGAACTTACCAGGTGTGCTTGGTTTCTTTTCTAAACCATACACAGAATTTGAGATGAAGTAGGTACTTAATATGTGTATTTCTCTATTAACCAGGGAATTAGCAGCTTCTCCTGAGCAGCTTGAAGGTTTTCTGAAAGATTTACCTGTTCCCACTAGGGAACCTGGCGGTGAAGATTAAATGTCCTGCAGTATGTCCCCAGAGAAATAGAGTAAAAGATAGATTCAGCATACTACAATCTTAGGCTTAGGGAAAAAAGAAAAGAGGGTATCAGCATTTCTGACATCTACCTTAAGATTCGTCTTTGATTTTAGTGTTTAGATACTGTATGTCTTAAAAACAAAAAATTACTCTATAAAGCAGCAAGATTTTTGTGAACAAGCCAGTCTCACTAGTAACTTGGAAGCCATAGACCAAGTTGTGCTTAAAAGAGTAGTAATAATCTTAAATACGTGCTACCGCAAGTCTCATGAAAACGAGCAGCTATGTGAAGGCTGAGCCAAGGAAAGAGCTAGCAGAACCTCAGGGCTTAAGGTTCTGACTTAGCCAAAAGTGTCTTGCTCAATGTGTTGATATAGCTCCAGATTGCTTGCAGGGCTGGGTTGCCCCTTCTTGACCAGAAGGAGAGGGGAAGCACAGACCTTGAGGATGAGTATGGGGACCAGGAGAGAGTACTTAGGGAGGGAAAGCTTACATCGTTGTTAAAGGCTTTATTAGGAGTATGACAGAGGAACAAGTTTGTGTAAAAACAGCAGCAGAATCCCATGATTTATGCCGTAATTGAAATTCTGAAATTTCATAATCTCAGCTGCTCAAAAACACTTCTCTAGGAGTTTTCATAATCTGGAATAACTGGTCTAAGCAAGTTTCATATACAGGCTATTCACTGATTATGCTATGGTATGAAGGAATGCATGAGAATTAGGTTGGCTAACAAGCATAGTTCATTCTGTATCTTCTGGAAATCTTTACAAGACAAATAGCTATAGAGGTGTGATGAGAGTATTCATTTGTTTTCATAGCTGAGCTAATGTTTTTTTTCAAATTTTCTGAGCACTAAAAATCTCTTACCTGTATTTTCTGTTTTACTGTTTAAAACTAGGCTATTCGTTTTACCACAATGTAAACAGTTTAGTTCCTCATGTGTTTTGTAATCTAGTCTCTGGATCATAGATAATTATATGTACTCTCATACTTCATTGATCCAACTGTAGCTTTATCTTGACTTGTTAAGCATGAGGATTCTGACAATTATGTATTGATATAGCATGCCTGTATCTTGCAAAACTGTTCAGATTTTGACTTGTTTGCTTTTAGCAATCACTAGTATACTTGAATTTAATTCTGCGTGTTGTCAATAATTGAGGCTTATAAACATACTCTTTTTACAGAACAGAATCATTTCTTGGGGGTTGCACTGGCAAGCTGAACTCAATTAGTATACTTTGCTCAGTATTCATTTTGGTCTGAAATTTTAAAGGAAAATCACAGTTTCTAGATATATTTGAAACTTGGCAACTAGGACTTAAGAACCTTTCTGTGTGATTTGTAATGATGAATTACGAAGTATGGCACTGGTAGGTTACAGTATTTCAGTGTCAGCAGCTTTTTAACTTGTATGATTTTCATTGGCAAGCACAGACTCTTCAATACTTCTGTGCACCTGTGTTTTCATTATTAAAAGTGAATATGAATAATATTGGGAGGCAGTAGTCTTGCCTGTAGAGCATTCTGAGATTGAAACAGAAGATTCAGCATCTACTAGTATGGTTTCCAAGTTGAATACTGTACAGTGTGAATACAGTGCTTTCCAGTGCAAGCTCCAAACTACTGTGCTAAATCTCCTCGGTGATCTTTTACTCTCATCTTCCTCATCATGCTGACTTCTCTCCTCTGTCTGTTCAGCAGTGGGAGACATTTAGCGAACGCTCTTCAAGCTCACAAACTCTGACCCAATTTGATTCTAACATTGCACCAGCTGATCCTGTAAGTCAATCACTTAGCTTGCTTGTTTGAAATTAATTTTATTAACACCAAATTTCCATACATTGTATTTAGCTGTTATGCATGATTCCATGGGCTGCTCTTTTGGAAATGGTGGCAGGTTTTTTTGTTTTTTTTTCCTTTATATTAGGAATATAAGTTCTTCGGTACTATTCACTTTTAATATCAAAGTTCAAAAAGAGCTTTTCTTGAATTTGATGCAATGCAATACTGCTTCCAAGCTTGTATCATGCAAATGTGAAGGTTTTCTGAAAATATTCAGTAAGTAAATGAGTAAGATAATGCAATTCTCAGTCCTAGCAATAAATCTATTGTTCTTCAAATTTTGTCTTAAATATCTCTTCTAATTGCAGAGCTTGATTTGCACAAAATCTTAGAACTGACAATGCCAATCTAAGGGGGGGGGGGGAGGATCTCAGATTTAATGGGTGCAACATTTAATACTCCTAATGTTTTTACCATGTTACTTATAGGGCTTTTAGTGTTTCTCCAGCTCTATCCTTTGCTGTTTTAATGCTTTAGTTAGTACAGAGTGCTCAGAATGATTATACAGTTAAATACTTTGCCAAGCTTTGGAGCTAGAAATTTACTGTAGTGCTTCAAGTTTTGCTGGTGATAAACTTTATAGTGTTCAAGCAATTCTGAAGTGCATTGGAATTGCTTCAGTTTTTAGGTGCTTTCATCCAATTTAGTTATCATTTTTAGTGCTTTTTAAGTTGTTTGTATAACAAAACGTAATAGATGCACATAATATGCATTTCACTGCTTCTGGTACTAAACAGGTGACTTGTGTTTAAGAAACGTGTGCTTATATATATATATATGTATGTGTACATATATATATGTACACACACACATATATGTAGTACATACATATATATAGGTGGTCCGTGGAATTAAGTGATATTTATTAGAAATACTTTTTCTAGATGCTGTGTTTCTAAACCCCAACTTGCCCTTATAAAATATATTCAAAGCAAATTAAAATGTCATACTTAAAATTCAGCCCTTTGCATCTCTACAATAGACTTCAGTTTAACTGTACTATGATTCTGAAGTTTTAAACGGCGTGTATCTGAAATGCGTTCCTAGTTTAGTTTTATATAATTGCTCAGTAGTCAATAGTTATCACCTTACTACTTTCACAATAAATTCATAATTTTTACATATAATTAGCAAATAAGAGTCTGAAGTGTAAATATTTTCCACAAATGTGGATACATTAAAAAGTAGGAAAAAAAATATATGAAACTACTGGACGATCATATTTCTGAAAATTACATTTTTTTACTCGTATTTCTAATACAACCACAAGCATGGTAGGTTTTTTAAAGGGCGGTGAATGTCTTTGTGTGCTGAAATATCTGTCCCCAAAACTTACCTTAGAGACTTTATTTTCATATTGAAGTAAGAAACAGGTGACCTGAAATATCTGTTAGTACTGTGCAGACTTCTGAGATCTTAGTAATCTCAACAGCGATGCTGTGTGCCTGAGTTTCAGCTAAACTTTGCCTGAGTTCCCAATGGAGACATTTGGCTTTCTTGAGCATTTGTCAAAAAACACCCAAAGAGTAAATTCATAGGCTATTTCCTCTTACAGTTGGGGAAGCAGTCTGTTTGTAGGGAAAATATAAGTAGGAGGAGTGAAAAAGTGCCTTCTTATATGAATATAACTTGCCTATTAAGTGAAAGTTTACACATACTAAGTTATGTTACAAGTGTTTGAGCTGTTGTTCAAAAGTGGCCTTGAAAGTTTATATTCACAGCAAGAGAGTAACACAGCCTTGTTTAAATGGCTGTTAGAAATTAGTCACGTAAATGTAGTAGGCTTCATGAAAGTGGTCTACTTGAGCAGTGAAATCAGGTTAATTTTCTGTTGCTCGAGCAGTTTTGAAACCTCTTTTATTTTTGAAACCTCTTGATATAAACCTAGGGACAGAATATGCTCTCTTTGTGTTGTCATTGGCCTATCTGTTCACAAATTCTGAAGATAGATAACAGGGAAAAAAAAGTCTCCAGTGAGTATGTCCATGTTTTTGTTATATGTGGGAAAGCATAAGAATTTAGACTTTTTTCTTAAGCTCTCTACATTTGGTATCCAAGGCAAATGAAAAGGACTGTCTATAAAGTACACTGTAGTAACATAGTCCCTTACCTGAAATACAACAAAATGTCTAGGTATAAAGTCTATGCCTACCTGAGGATATATTTCAGTGTCCAGTAAAGTTTCAAATATTTTTACCATTTTAAAGACTTCTGAAATTATTTTGGCTTAAACTGCTGCTAAGTTTGTAAATTAGAGAATTACTTGTGCTGTTTTAAAGAGCCTGTAACCTCTGGAGGCATCATAGGTAATACCTGGAAGTGGGACTTTGAAATTTGTTTTGAAGATGCGTTGGAAGTGGTAGAGACCAGTATGACAGACGATGGCAGAAAGCTAACAAAGTAGAGGTCCTAATGACTTTAGTCACAGTTAACTATAGAAAACTTTCTAGTGCCCTTTTAAAACAGAATGCTATGTATGCTTGTTTAGACTTGGGGTTTAGGGGTATGTTCAGCTCCTTGAAACTCTGTAAAATAAATTTGTGAGTTTTTGTTTGGAAACTGCTTTCACATGGAGTGAGAGACTTAATGATTTAATACTAGATTGACATCACTTCCTTCATCTCCTCCACAGGATACTGCAATTGTGCACCCAGTTCCCATAAGAATGACTCCAAGCAAAATCCACATGCAGGAAATGGAGCTTAAAAGAACTGGAAGTGGTAGGATGTTTTCACTTGCTAATCAGGAAAGTTTTGTACAGTTAGTTGGCTTTGCTTCCTTAAAAACTCTGACATTTTTTTTCCATATAAATAGATAAAAATATCTGAAGTTGCAGTCAGTGTAACTATTCCTGACGTTCTGTACGTTAAGCTATAACACTACTGTTCTGATATGTGCAGAGTCTGAGTCTGAGAATTTCACTGTCTTCAGGAGATGATTACTTGGAGTAATTCAGAGGTGCGATTGTATAGATTTGTTAGGGGACTCTGGGAGAATGCCTAGATTTTTCTCTTTAAATACAGGAGGAAGCTGTGCAGGTTGGGAACATTACCTGCTTTGATAAATCCTGTGTTTTGTAGTTAATAAAAATGATCTGTAGAGGGAGGCCTTGTTTTACTGCAGTCAGAAATACTGTTTGTTCCTTTATACCTGATGTGGCAACCAACTACACCTGAAAGCATTTGAAAGGATTAGTAGGCAACAATTCAACAAGCTTGCTTAATATTTTTCCTTTAGGAACAGAGGAGCCCACAATTTATAAGGAGGAGGATTTATAATTTATAAATTATAAAAGAGGAGTCTCAATTTATAAATGCTGCCTAAAACTCATAACCCCATGTAACTTTTGTGCATACTTGTTTATTCTCATATTTCAGCATTTTGCTAACTTTTAAATAAAGATCCAGACTCTGAGCACTGAGAAATGTAAATACACTATTAAAATTAAGTAACTTAAAATGTTATAATTTAAGCACTTTTAGTTTAAATACAGCACTTCAGTTTAGGGGAGATTTTTTTTAAAACCTTTTCCTGAAAAGCAAAGGCTTGTTTGAATACATTTGTTTAAACCTTTTTTTCTTATCTAGATCATGCTAACCCTACTAGTCCATTACTTGTGAAACCACCTGATCTCCCAGAAGAAAACAAAATGAGTTCATCTGTAAAATACACAGCTGGAAATACAGTTAGTAAGTATCAAAGTACTTTTAGATGTCACTATTAAGCAAAGTGTAAAGCTGATAATTTTTCAGTGGATGAAACCTAGCTAGATCATAGAATCATAGAATGTTTAAGGTTGGAAGGGACCTCTAGAGCTC